>JAMLFY010000016.1:16775419-17268122 GCA_030441495.1 Dalbergia oliveri
GCATAGTTTGCATATGATTTTCTTGAATGTTTAGACTTTTTCCAAGGTTAGAATTCAATCTTTTTGCATTTGCATTTCATGCATTGCCGAACAAAATCAAGGTTCATGTCTTTATTATTCCTTATGAGGATACATGAAGAGCTTTTCATATTTCTTATAAGAAATGAATAAAGAGGGGCAACTGAACACTCATTTTGTCCCTTAAACAAAAATCCAAAATTTGCATAGTTTATTATATCTAATTTCTCTAAAACAAATGTGAAAAAAAGAAGTTTTGGTGCTGATTTTTATATCTCAAAAAATTAAAACAAAAGCAAAAAAAAATTCAATTGATTCCCAAAATTTCTTTTTTGTTTTATGTTTTGTCCATTCCGTTTCAACCCAATCCAATCATTTTTTTTGTAACAAGCCCAATTAGATGTTTGCTTCCCGTATGTTTGTTTCAAGTCCATGTTTATTTCTTTTAATTTCTATAAAAAAATAAAATAATAAAAAATAAAATAAGAAGGGAGAAGAGTAGAGGAGTTATCTAACTCTACTCCTGCCAGAGTTAATCATGATGAGCAATCCTATTAGGGAAAGCATTACAAAAATAAAATGATGGAGCATGATGGTGTTCCTCTCCACTATGGGCAAGGTGTCAAATTTTCTTTCTTATGAGTTCCCACTTTCCGTGATGACCGACTAGCGGGTTATCACGTGAACTTAAAATAGGAACGGAATGGTGAATGAGAGCTACATCAATAAACTCATCATGACAATCTTGGAAAAGGGAAACGATAGATAAAAAAAAATTGAAAACACATACAGAGAATTTCAGCAATACAATCCAATAGCAACAGAGATATATCTTTTGAGTAAAAGTAATTTTTTTTTAAAATAATAATAGGTCGGGGCTCCCCGTCAGAGGCCGGCCTCCTTTCCATCTCTTCCTCATTACCCCTCTCTCACCATCATCATCATCCTCACTTCATCATCATCCAACAACACCACCGCCACCTCGACCGCACAATAACTCACAGCCCCCCTTTCACCACAAAACCATCGAACCAAGCCATCTAAGATCCTGAGTCACCGCCAACAACACCGCTCCAAGTGGCGCGAGCTCCAATCTCTTTTTTTTTTTCCTTCCCTGAAAAACCCAGCCACGCCTAGCCCCCACCACTTCAGTTCCTCCCCGTCCTCATCATCACGCCATCGCAAGCTACCACCAATGTCCTCCATTCTCCCACCACAACCACCATGACTCACCGACCAACCTCCCTCCTGCACGCTCCAAGCCCGCCCACCTCTACACGACTCCGTGAGACCGCGACCATCATCGCCTGCCGATCACTTCCCGCCACCCCGATCTCCTCCACGGCCTCCCCCTCCCAAACCAAGTATCGACCTCCACCGCATGCATCATCACCAACCACCTCATCGTCGAGACCAAGCCACCACAGGTTCAAACTCAATCGGCCTCCACCTCCAAGCTGTCGGATCAAGGCCAAGATCTGCAGTCTCCCCCGCCGCCTGAGCGAGTACCCACCACCGCGAGCCTTCTCCCTTCTTCACTTGCCACCCTTCAGCGCCTTCCCCCACCCGCGACTTTGACAGGACCTCAGCTACCCATCACCGCAACCTCCCTTTCCTTTCTCAAGCGAGGAAGAGATCCCTTCCCCTTAGCCCCATGCACCACGCACTCCCAGCCCGCGTATCCACCACCGCCTGCCTCAACCCTTTCCTTCACCGCCGCACGCCCTACCTTCCTTTCTCTCTCAGTCTCCGCTTCTTTCTCTTTCTTCATGTATTAGTGTGTGAGATGAGTATGTGTGCGTGTGTGTTTGTTTTACTGTGAGATGTAGTGTGTTTGGTTTTGTTTATGTGCTGTGTGTTGTGTGTGTACGCGTGTGTGGGTATGGTGATAGATTAGGAAAATTAAGGATTTTGTTTTATATTTTTATTTATATTTCGTGTTAATGTTACTTAAAGTTTTGTTAGATCCAATTGCAAGTTTATTTGATTTGGGTTGATTGTTTAATTAGTGTTTGCTTTATTATTATTATTATTATTTTTTTTTTTAGTCTTTGAGTTTGATTTAGTTTAAGTCCAAATAATAAAAAGGTTTTATTCACTTTGAGTTTATAATAAATATTTGAGTATTTTGATTTGCTTTGAAATTATCTTAAATTATTTGAATGAAATTGTTTCTTCAATTTTGAATGAGTCTTGTGGTTTTTTTGTAAAGTAGAAAGGGTAAAAAAAATGGGTAATTACGACCCTCGTTCAAGTTTAATTATTGTATGTGCTATGCTTTGTTTAAATTAATTGTGTTTGTCATGTATTTATGAATTAACTTTGTCAGTTTTATTGAAATTAGTACTTGTCAAGAAAAATGTTTTCCTTCCACTTGATAATGAATAGCATTTTCAAAATCTTATCCGTGCAATGATGAATAATGGTGATTGAATAGCAAATATTATCTTCACTATTATTGAGTCATAAGGATTTATTGAGTAGTCTAGTGCTAACTTTAATCTTGTTACCTTATTTCCTTTTAACAATTTGTCAGGATATTTTTTATGAAATCAACCAACAAACATTTCTTCTTGTAATTTCAAAAATAAAATCAACCAACACATAAATATTTTCAACAGAACTATTGACTTTGAGTTCCCCATTGCATTTGAGGATACGAGGTAATGCGTTCGAATCCCTCCAAGTCAAAAATCTAATATTTATAATTTTTGTCTTAATTGTAAAGTTTTCATGAGTTTTTTTTTATGAGATATTTTATTTTGTTTAATTTTCATTTATTTAGGAAAATATTTTATTTCAAATAAAAGTTAATTTAGCCTCCTGCTGTTAACTTTATATTCCTGACATCTAGCCTTACAGCTTGATGTTCCAAATTTCCTTTAAAAGCATGTTCTCTTTTTCATGAGTTTTTTTTTTGTGAGATATTTATTTCGTTTAATTTTCATTTATTTAGGAAATGTTTTATTTCAGAATAAAAGGGTTAATTTAGCCCTACCTTGTTAACTCCAGATTCTTAACACTGAGTTGTGAACTTGGTGTCCCTCTTTTTTTTAAAAAAAATTTTTTGTGGTAAAATAAAAAATATAAAAATGAATATTTTGAAAGGTTATTAATAATTTGCACAGATCATTAAGGTACCGTTAAAGACGTGTGTATTAGGGGTGCGTAGGATTAAATCCTGACCTTCCTTATGCATAATCGACTCCGAATTCAAATCTGGTTTCAAAGACAAATTTTTTTAACAAAACGGGTTTTTCCATGTTTTTCCCAATTTAATAAACTTGGTGGCAACTCCAATTTTAAAATCAATTTTCGCCGCCGCGGCGATTCGCGTCAGCGCCATGGGCCACCATTTGGATTTCGCTTAAGGATTGCCGCTGGAGGTGAACTATCATCGCAGGGTTTCCACTGAGGAGTCCTGAAGAGGTGAACTATCACCACGGGGTTTTCGCTCAGGAGTTCCGCTAAGGGTTTTCTAAGGGGTCACGCTTGGGGTGAGCCATCACCACTGATGTTTTTGCCTGGGGTCTTGTCTCCACTGAGATTTTGCGGGGTCCCCACCAGGGTTTGTTGAGGGTCACCGCCTGGGGGTGAGCCGTCACCGCCTCGAGGTAAGCCATCACCGCAGGGTCTTTACCAGGAATCCCACCTAAGGGTGTCCTGGAGTCACCGCTAGGGGTGAGCCATCACCGCCGGTCTTGAAGGGGTCACCGTTCTGGGTGAGCCGTCACCGCCCGGGTCTCACTGGGGTCCACCTAAGGGGTCTCCGGGGTCTTGTTTGGGAGATTACTTCCAATATATTAGCCCCCGCTCAATGAGGAGCGCAGTCCTCATTGAGCATTTGCAGCCATTTCTATACCGTTGTGGACTTTACTACAATTTCCATTTAGTTTGCATTTTCTCGTGTCGTGATTCTCTTTGGGTTGATCAAATCTTAAGCCCCCAATGAGAGCTCGCGTGGTCATGAGAGCTGATACTCATGAGAGCTCTGCGGGAGAAGAGATTTTTCATGGTGGTATAGCCTTGTACACAACGCCGTGGTAGAAGCACGCGTGGATGGAGATCAGTCATCACCTTAGAAGGTGATATCACTTGAGCGGTGGTATAATCTCGTACACAACGCAGGAGGAGAAGCACGCGCGGCGGAATTTGTTCATCACCTAAGCGATGGCATCACCAAGCGGTGGTATGGCCTCGCCTCACTATGAGCCACAGCCGCATGGCCGGATAGATATGCACCATAGGGTGAAAGCTTCGCACACTACGCGGCGTGATAGCCGCGTGGTAGGATATGCACCATAGGGTGGTAAAGCTTCGCACACTACGCAGAGTGATAGCTCGCGCGAGCGGAGAGACATACGCCATAGGGTGGTAAAGCCTCGCCTACTACGGGCCAGAGTCCCTCTAACCAATATAAGAATCATCACCTCGGAAGGTGGTATCACTATGCGGTGGTATAGCCTTGCCTAACTACACGTGTAAGAACTCGCGGCAGATAAAGATCATCACCTTGTAAGGTGGTATCACCATGCGGTGGTAGAGCCTTGCCTGCACGTGGCATAAGAAGCTCGTGCGGGTGGACATAAGAATCATCACCTCGAAAGGTGGTATCACCATGCTGGTATAGCCTCACCTGATTACGCGCGTAAGAAGCTCAAGCGGCGGATAAAGATCATCACCTCGTAAGGTGGTATCACCATTCGGTGGTATAGCCTCGCCTATCCACGTGGCGTCGGAAATCTAACGTGGGCGGATAAATCATCACCTAAGAAGTGGTATCACCATGCGGTGGTATAGCCTCACTTACTATGCGGCGTCAGAAAGCTCGCGTGGGTAGATAAATCATCACGTAAGAAGGTGGTATCACCATGCGGTGGTATAGCCTCACTTGTCTACGCAATGTAAAAGCTTGCACGAGCAATAAAGATCATCACCTCATAAGGTGGTATCACCATGCAGTGGTATAGCCTCGCTTGTCTACGCTGGCATTTGAAAGCTCGTGCGGGTGGATAAATTATCACCAAAGAAGGTGGTATCACCATGCAGTTGTATAGCCTCATCTACTATACGGCATAAGAAGCTCGCAGGTGGATAAAGATCATCACCTCGTAAGGTGGTATCACCATGCGGTGGTATAGCCTCGCCTTACTATGCAGCGAAGAAGCTCACGTTGGAGAAGATCATCACCTCGTAAGGTGGTATCACCATGCGATGGTAGAGCCGCGTCCTACGCATTGTCGAAAGCTCTCATCACCTAAGAAGGTGGTATCACCATGCAGGTGGTATAGCCTCGCCTGCCCACGCGCGTAAGAAGCGCGCGGGCCAATAAAGATCATCACCTCGTAAGGTGGTATCACCATGTGGTAGTATAGTCTTGCCCACGTGGCGTCAGAAGCTCTCAAGAGGATAAATCATCACCTAAGAATAGATTGTCACCTCGTAAGGTGGTATCACCATGCGGTGGTATAGCCTCGTCGTCTACACAGCGTCGGAAAGCTCGCGTGGGCGGATAAATCATCACCTAAGAAGGTGGTATCACCATGCGGTAGTATAGCTTCGCTCTACATGCGCGTAAGAAGCTCACGCGACAATAAAGATCATCACCTCGTAAGGTGGTATCACCATGTGGTGGTATAGCCTCACCTGCCCACGCGCGCAAGAGCTCGCGTGGGCGGATAAAGATCATCACCTCGTAAGGTGTTATCACCATGCGGTATAGCCTCACCTGCCTACGCGGCATTAGAAGCTCGCGCGGGTGGATATAAGAATCATCACCAAGATTCAAGGAGCATAGGGATCACACAAGCATATAATCAAACATTTAAATACACTATGCATCAAAATTAATTAACTAATCAATCTCTTTGTAATATGAAATAGAGATATAGTGTTTGTTTACTTACCTCAACCATGAAAGCATCTGACTAGCCTATTAAGAAAATGCCCAGGAAAAATACTCTTTATGATGTACCATGGATTTGTTGTCTTCAGAAAGGAGACATGTTACAATGGCTTTGCTCAAAACAGACATCCTTCAGGTAGTCTACATTGACCGAAGCGTTGGCTTATTAGATTGACTGAAGATCATCCTTGAAAGTGAAGCGAGCTATGAGCGCTCCTCCATGTCATCCTTTAAAACCTTGTTGGCCGCCTCCAACGTCAACGACGATGTTGGCGATGCGAGGGAGATTTGGCGCCAAGCTCGAGGCGAGGTTAGTAGAATTGAAGATTCCGAGCCCTATGATGTGGACAGAAACCATATCACTCTAAAGCTGCCCCAGACTCGAGGTGGAGATTAGTGGAATCGAATCAGATCTTGCATGGTGGCTTGTGTCCTTGGTCCCTTTCAACTCAGCCTTTCACCAGTCCTTCATCTTTTCATCGTCACGAATCACCACGTCGTGAACTCTGATTAGGAGCTTCAACGAGCCACCATGACAGGTTTCATTTCGAAACCTTACACCCTAATAATTAACCCAATACACCTAGGCAGGATCTGAATTAATTACTAGACTTTACTCTTTGCTTCAGTTCCTTAATCATGCTTTGAAAATACTTAGTGAAATTACGAGCCATTTTTTTTTTAAACATAATTGAAAACGTGAGCGCGCTTAACGTGAATGATTTAGCAAAATTTAAAAGACACATAGGAATTTACAAACATCACATCATAATATATTGGCTCCATCATACACATCCATAATTACATATCATATAGATATTTTGCCTACCAACAGAATAAGACTAAGTGTAGGCAATCTAACAAAACATAAATAATATATGGATGGAAGGACATCCATTAATGGCACCTAGTAATAACACTCCAGGGATAGGGATAGATATCTGAAATATACGAGTGAAACTAGCAGGATCAAGTTCAGTACCTGATAGCCTCAATGTGATTCACGAACGCTTCCGTTGTTTCTAAGACGAGATGGAAAGAAAAATAGAGGGAGTGAGAAACTTATAAAAAGAATCTCAGTAGGTACTCACCTCATGATGCATTGTGTCATCATCATCGTCCCCAGGAACCTCTGGGTTATTATGAAATAGTGAGCATGCTAAGATTGATTTATTAAGTTCGAAAATATACTTTACCGAGGTTCGTCGTTTTAATCATGCGTCTTATAATGCATCATAAACTTAGCATGTCATGTTTATAATGAACTTTTCCTTTTATCAACACATCGTATTCTTCATCATCATATCATAAATACTATGCATAAAAGAACATCATATTTCTTATCATCAAATCATAAATACTATGCATAGAAGAACATCATATTTCCCATCATCATCTCATAAAATGCTATGCATAGAAGAACATCATACCATAATAGCTATGCACAAGACATGGTGCACATATTTCATTCTTTTAGTGTCCTAGGTGACTTAAAATCTTGTCATCATCATCATTATTTTCCTTGGGGCCACCCTATACTCCACCCTTTTGGGAGTAATCTAGGTTATGAGCTCATACCTTACTAGTCGTCACTAGCATATACTTATCCCTTTTGATAAGTTAAAATCCCACTCTACCCTTTTGAGAGAACAGGCTAGGGGCAAGAATCACCTTTTCACCACCTCTAGTCTGATGGGTCTTAAAGGATCATTTTCTCAAGATCACCTTTTCACCACCTATAGTCTGATGGGTCCAAAAGATCATTTCCTCATGAGTTTAAGTCACCATTAAGTCTTAGCATGTTATATCATAATCATCAAGATGCATGAACATTCTCATTGTTTGCAATAGCAATTATAACATGCAAGCCATGAAATCATTCAATAATATCAAATTCTCATAGGCATTACATCATCATATAACTTACATTCCAAAGCATCAAAAGATGTCATCTAAAACTTTCACAGGAGTTCCCTTAAATAACCGAACTCTAAAATTGGGTAACCTTAATTATCAAACTAATTACTTATGCATCTAAGGGATTTATTACCATCAATTATAAGCCTTAAGAACATTATTAGACTATATGGGGTAGCATAGATAGTAAGTTGTTCTTAAGGTTTTACGTGCTAGAAGTTACGTTTTTAACCCTTTCTCGTTACCCTTTCCCTATGATGCTAAAATTAATTACTAAACCAATTATGAATCATTGTCCCTTATCTAAACATAATAATATCTGGTTCTTAAGGTCACTAAAGGCTCTGACAGAATGCATAAATTTCATTCTCTAAAGTTCTAGAAATCTTGCTTTTACCTTTTTAGGAAGCTAGTTTTATCTCTAACATGCATAGAATTATTCCTTTAGCAATAAACCATAATTATCACAACTTCAAACATATTAAATCATCATCATTTATTGGTACTAATCTCATATCAGAAGCCGAATCATGAACCTCATATAATTGTATAAAATCACATTTTAAGTGAACATAAAATATTAGTTTCCCATAGAATCCTTGCAAAGCTTTAAAACTCTTTTAGAAACTAATTCTTTTTGAAAGAATCTTCATAATTAAAATTCTCACTTAAGATAAAAGGAGCAAGTCTTGAGCTTAAGAGATTTATGTGATATCTTAGAATCATAAACATGCTATGCAACCTCATTTTAATCTTGTCATTATAAGGTGATAACTTGGAATTATAAACATGATATGCAAATCCATTTCTTTATCTTTAAGATTTAAGGTGATGACTTGAAAATTAAACATGATGCAAGAGCTTGAAATATAAACATGATGCAAGAAACTTGAGCGGCGGTAGTCCGCAGATGACCAGGAAGAGAATCTTAAGAAACTGAGCCGGAATCGCATTGGACCTGAAGGGAGAAGAGAATTATTATTACATCTTTTTAAGCTCCAATCTCAAGACTTCTTAAAGAATCAATTCTTTAACTCCAATAATCTTATTTCTTTGCTTGTGATACTTGGGTAAGTCTTTGAGCTCTAGGATCTTTAGGTGATGACATAAAAATAAACATGTCATGCGTTGATTCTTTTAGCCATTATAAAATAAAGTGAGAACATAAAATAAATATGAGATGCAACTTCTTTATTATCTTTAGAGATTAAGTGACAACATGAAATATAAACATGAAATGCAAACTTGGAAATTTAAACATGAGTATGCAAGTCCATTTATTCATTCTTGAAATTTTAGTGATGACATAGAAAGTAAACATGATTATGCAAGGCATAAACTTAAACATGGATGCAAGTTCATTTGATTTCTTTACTAGAGCTCCTTCAAGACTTTATAGAAATACAAATTCAATATATATATATCTTAACAAGACAAAGTGAGAAATACATCTTTCAAATTCTAAACTCAAGATCATAAAATCATCATAAAAATATCATTCTTTAAAGTTTTGCATCAAGTGGAACTTTCAAGCTTTAGAGGCCTAACTTGTGATGGATTCACAACCCACCTTCAAGGTCCTCATCATCAAGCCATCATCTTAGTCCCACCTAGGCCATATGGCCGAATTGGTTAAAGAAAAGGAAGAAGAAAACCAAATGGAAAAACTAGAGAAAATCCATGAAATCATCATTTTGAACCAAGAACAACACTTAGCAAAACATAGAAATAAACTTAAAAACAACTCCCTACCTAATCTGATTTGAAGGAAAGGAAGAGAACTTGGTTTCTTGGAGTGAAATGAAAGAAAATATTCTTGAAAGATTGAAGAAAGAATTTCAGCCAAGGGGGAAGAAAGAAAGAAAGTTTTTGAGCTTAGGAAAAACTTGAAGTTGTGAAATTTTTGAGCAAGTCTCTAATGACTTCTAAGCATGCCTATTTATAGAAGAATTCAAGCTCATGAATGGACAAGAGGAGGAGGAAAATCTGACTAAATTTGAGGAGGAGACAAGGAAGGAAAAATCATCTTGTTTGGTGGCTTAAAACATGGAATCATGTTTCAAAGTTCCTTGTTTTATGGTGATTTTTGGCATTATGTTTTAGTGCAATTTTTTGGTATTATGGCTGCATTATTTCGTGCATTACAGCCTCATGGAAGAGGGTTTTGTGTGTTCCATGTATTATTTAGGTGTAGGCAAGGTATTCATGCAATTTAGAGAATTTACGTTAAGGGCTTAGGTGAATTAGTAAGCAATTTGAGTGTTTTAAAGCAATTTTAGGTTCTAATCAATTTAAATAAATAATTTTGACTCTAGATTAATAATTAGAATTTAATAAGCTTTAATTTGAGCCTAATATTGCTTAGGTTTCGTTAGACGAATCAAAAATCTCAAAATTTGTAAAACTTACAAAAGAGGGGCAAAACGGTCATTTTACTTAAAAATTGTCCGAGACCACCTGAGCTTAACCAATGGTTAATCATGGCTTAAAAACACCTTTTAACACATTTTAGTGAGGTTTTAGTCACACAATTCGAGTTAAAGACGCAAGGGCGTTTTGGTCATTTCGCGTCCGAGCTCAAAATTAGGATTTTTCTCCTCTATTAACACACATAACACAAACAATCCCTTATTAACATCAAAACATCCCCTTGAGGACGGGTGGGGCCCACGATCCTCATTTTCTAAGTAAAATAACCTTAGGGACATTTTGGTCATTTTACACGTACAGAAAATTGGGGTTTGCAATACTTGCACGAATTGTTCCTAACTTCTCTTCTAACGTTATATTCCTTTATTAAGGATTGTTTTGTCTCAAATTTTATATAATATTTACCTACGGAATTCGGTAATTTCTAATGACAGGAAAAATTACAGGAAAATTGGGTATTATAGAACGATGCTTGCATACCGCACAATGGGGATCACTACGAAACAACGTCATTTTCATCTTCGTCACCGTCGCCTTTGTCTTCGTCTTCTTCTTCCTCGTGAAGTCATTTTTGTGTTCTCAATGTTGGCCTTGGGGAGCTGTTTGAAGTTTGTGATGCTCCCTTGCCTCCCCAGTGGAGTTGCCAAATGTTTTGAGTGGTCCATTTTCACTACGAGGCAAGAGAGGTATAGGGAAATCTAGAACGAAGAAGGAGAAGAGTTTTTTTTTTGTTATAGAGAGGAAGAGCTAAGAGGAAGAATCAGGGAAGCCCTCCCTCTCCGTGTCCTTCATGGTCCTGTGTGGGTTTTTATAAATTATCATGAGAGGGGAGGGAAGCCATGCTTCTAGCGAGAGAGGCCATGCTTCCTCCATCACATCATATCAAATGTCAATCTTTTAATATTTTACTCTAAAACAATATGAAGTGGACCATTATCTATTTAATTTAGAACATAGGAGAACATCCTTCATTTTCATCTCGTTTGTGAAAATTAAGCTATCTTTTATGTTTAGATATAGAGGAAGTTCAATGTGGTGCTTCAAGTCAGGAACCTTTTTTGAAATAATGGTTTTTAAGAAGCACTTTACAAATTATCATATATATTGTTTTACCAAGTTGATTTTAGCACCACTGTTGTTGATATTAATGATAAAATGCATTTACTGAAGAACTTGTTTCAAATACTGAATTTCTCACCTCAATTGCATGTGATTTTTCCAGCGCATCCATTTGTAAACCATCGGCAGCTTGTAGAAGAAACTGAGTCCAAATATTCCACTCTGGAAATAAGATGTCTGTGGCCATATACTTACCTAGGGACATGTTAGCACATACAAAGAACATTTATGGTAATTCAAATTCACTAGGTTAAGAGAAGAACCAATTTTACCCATGTTGCAAAACCTTCATTGAGCCATAAATGAGTCCACCATTCCATAGTTACCACATTGCCAAACCATTGGTGAGCCACTTCGTGTGCTGTGACAATTGTTATCTAAAGGAAACAAAAAAAGGCTTAATTCATTTATTGTTGAATATCAAACTTTCCAATTCACAATTCAAGAACAGAAGGAACAATATGACACCATGTTCCTAAAAATGGGAAAATTTTCAATACAAAGCTGAATGAAAGTCGAAGCAAGAGCAAACCTGTAACTTACTATTTGTTTCTTAGCAGCTGTAGAGTATAAGTCATGTAAAGCAGTTCATTTTCTCTGTAAATGATTAAACCGTAATTCTCCATGGCTCCACCAGAAAATTCAGGAACAGCAACTAGATCCAGCTTGGGCTGCGGATACAGCGTTGAGAAGTACCTAGATGATATCACAAAATAACATCAACAACAAAAACAATACCGCTAACTCAATTAATTTATATTTCTAGATAGGAGTATTGCCCTCATTGTTTTTGTTTATATTAGCTACTTCGAAGAAGCTGGCCTTCCATTGATGATAGGGCCTCCACTGAATCATTTCCTTCTTTCTTTAGTTCTTTTTCCTTCAATGAGACATTTTCTTTAATATGTATTGGACAGTCTACGAATTTTATATGCTCGTATTGAAGAAAATAATGAAAACTAATTTTTCACCTGCTGACATATAAAATTGCTAAATAAATGTGATAAAAAAAATGCAAATTCTATATTTCCTTTTCTCTAGACTGTTGGTTTACAAAGTTAGAGTGATTAAGCTTTCATTGAAATACTGGCTGCTCAAAATTAAAAGAGGGAACATAGAATTCATTTGGTATATATGTCTAGTGCCTTAACAGCTATATCCATTGCGAACTTCCCCCGATCACTCTTTCCAACAGCACAATAAACACGAACTTTTATCCCTACAAGAGAGTACAAAAAGTAATCCACACATCACAAGAGAATTGGATAAACAATTATTTATGTCATCAACTCATCATTGCCTCATTTGCATACCATCAGTAGTTGTATCCTCGATATGATCAAACAAACCGACAACAACAGCTACCAAATAAGTTGACATGAGAGAGGACTCCTCAAAATAAACAGTCTTTGATTTTCCATCAAGCTTTTTTTCATTTACAATCGGCATATTGGACAATGCAGTCAACTCTGAAGGCACCGTAATTGTTACCTTGAAGGTTGCCTGTTAAGATAGGTTGACACTTGTCAAAGCAGTTGGTTTGGTCATTGATGAAAGGAAGGCAAAAAATAGAATTCTTAAACCTTAACGGCAGGTTCATCCCAGCATGGGAAACACCGCCTTGCATCTACCGCCTCAAACTGGGTAACTGCCATATTTTTCTTCACTCCTCCGTCAACATAAGTGCTTTTGAAGTCAATATACACATATAAGCTTATGGAAGTACCATGCCAGTCAAATTCAAATGTGAGCTTATGGAAGTCTGGGTTCTTTTTCTTTCAGCTTCATCCATCACATCAGAAGGGGAAATTCATATATTTTTAACACATCCAACAACGACTTCATTCATTTAAGAGTGAATCTTAAAATGGGTCCTTGAACGATACACAAGCATCAAGTTAGAATTTCAAAGATTTTCTTACATTGATTTGGCTTTCCATAGTGTGAACTGTGAAATAAACATCAATTTAAAGAGCACATTGATGCCCAAATGTGCAATGGAGGATCAAAAACTTCGAAGGAGAAATTTGATGCTCATGCAGCCTTAAAAGATTAACATGGATCTTTACTCAAACCCATTTATTTATGACTGCGGTTCCACAGGGAGAAACACAAAAGAGTATTCTGTTAAATTTCCAGATGACAACTGTTACAAACTCTCAGGAGATCATGCTTAATTGGTTTAAAGATTCTCCAACTGTATTTACTTCCATTATGTGAAAACTAGCTAGGAATGTGGAAATGTTGCATAATTGCATTATAGTACATGGAGTGAGAGTTATTTTATTGATCAAGCAAAACAAAGTTTTAGAGGAACGAAAATTTGCTGAATTAGAGTCTATTAGTTTAATTTGATGAATGATGGGGTCACCCTTCTATTTGAAGTAGTGGGTTGATATGATAAATATATAATTGGATATAACCTTGGAATTAAATCCTTTTGAGTAATGTTAGAATGAAGACTTTTCATTTTTTTATGTGATTATTTTGGTTAAAAATGAAAATTTGATGGCTGTAATAGCTTGGGGAATTATTGTTGATAGCTAATTTCTAGTGGTCTCTATTGATTCCTTTAAAATAATAACCATGGTAGGCATTAAGAAGCAAAAAATGTATCGAACAAATAGTGAGAGATTAACCAATATTTTTACCATATCATCTTTTACCTCCACAAAACGAATGAACCTCTTTTTATTTATTAACCAATACTACTTTCGTGTCTAATACATGGTTGTCAAATCGGATGCGAATCGTAATTGGAAAGACAATTTTCCAATCATGAATCAATCGAATTGTGAATTGTAAGATTCATGATCACTAATAAAAATAGCATAACAATATTTTCGTGAAGAAACATACAAGATGCATATAGAGTGAAGGAGTAACTGTGAAAACTACTCAAATGAACAAAATTAGAATAATAGAAGAACCAAATAAAGTGTGTATAAAGTGAGTGAGTGAGTGACTGGTTTTGTATAATATTCCTATTTTAAAAGAATGAAAACAAAGCAATGAATAGTCAATTTTGGTTCATTTAGTAACACCTTTACTTAATTCATTTAACAATTTAAGTTTCTTTGACTATTTAATTTTTCTTATGAGAATTGGTGAAAAAAGTTAAAAAAATAGGAAATTAATGAATCGTTGAATTGCTGAATCGTATAAATCATATTTTAATTCACATGTATTGTAAGATACATGCTCATTTTAGATACACTTAAGAACGTATTGCGCTGTTATTCGTATTCAATTGTGGATTTTAATTGTGAATCGCAAGATTCTAACTGCAATGGTCTAATATTTATGTAACTGAAAACCCAAAAAAAGCATACCATCTGTATAATCCTGTTAGGTGCTCATTGAGGACCCCAGAAAACTCGATCCCCAAAACTCCTTCTCCAACACTCAGTGCTTGGTCAAACACCATGACTAGTATCTCATCCTCATCAACCACAGCAACATGACATGGAGAGTACTGCTGAATAAATTAAAACCCAGAAGAGTATCAACAGAACACTCTAACACAAACTCACTGAAAACTAACCTGCCCATGAGAGTTGGTGAACCATGCTTTTTGGATAACAAGTTCGAGGGAGTTTAAAACGAGGTACTTGGTGTTTTCATTGATCGTAAGGCTAACTTGCAAGGTGCCAGAAAAAGAACATGCAGCGAGATCGGGTTTTAAATGGAGTTCATATCTTTTTGCCTTTGAATTGATCTATGTTATGCTTCTGCTCCATTTTCCTCCAAAGAGCTCACTCAAACTAGTGTTTCTTTTGGTGAGGCATAGGTGAAGACTGAAGACTGCTAAGAGCATCATTTGATGAGTGAATGCGACACAGATAATCTTTTTTGTTTTTTCCTTTCTATGGATTGTGTGAATTTTTCCAACACACGATTTCATTGATTGGACGTTGAATTGCCTACCTACAATAATGTCATGTGCGCACATCAGCTGTGCACAATTACGGATCTACCGTAAATAAAGATTAGAAGAAGCAAAAATAGTGGCAGTGAGTGTGTATAATATATCGGATGACAAAATTGAAATTTTAAAATTTTTTAAAATATTTCAAAAACAAAATGAAAATATTTTCTCTCCATTTCAACTCCATCTCCCCTTCCTCTGTTGCGCATGAGGCAATCCCTACTTTTGCCTCTTTTTCTTCCTTGTTGATGTTATCTTTTCGTCTCTATCATCAATTCCTTTTCCTCACCCTCATCCCTCTCCTCACTCCATTCTTCTCAACCGTAGGATTCGTGGTTCGAGATGCATAGATACACCCACTTAATTGAAGGTTGTGAATTTTTCTTTTTATACATGCTTTATTTGTGAACTTGTTTGATGTATTGCCTAAACCACCACATTTCTTGAGGTGTATTTTTCCCGTTTCACATAAACCCAAATCCTTTAATTCTATATTTGATAAATAATAGATTAGATTATGGAAATTGATGTTAATGATGATAATGGGTATGTGCTACTTCCATGCCATGTTTCCTCTTTTTTTTATTCTTAAATTTATTTTTGCTATGCTAATTCTAGTATTGGGTTAGTTTGGGAATGTTCTCCTTGTGATTTGGTTTTTATTTAGAAAATAGTTTGATATGGGTTTTCTTGACTCCACCTAATAGTGAAAAAAAAAGGCTTTTGTTATTTATGTTTGAAATTTTGATTTATGAAGGAAAAACACGCTATCACTGCATATCAATAAATGGAAAACATGTTTACTTCATAAGTTCTCAACATGGGTATACAAGTTTTTTGTACTTGGTTTATAAGTTTTCAGCACTAGTTTACAAGTTTTTTACATTTGGTTTACAAGTATTTAACATTGGTTTTCAAATTTTTTGCATTTGGTTTACAAGTATTAAGCATGCATTTAAGTTTTTTGTCCTTAGTTTACAAGTTTTTTTGCACTTGGTTTATAATTTTTACACTTGGTTTACAAGTTTTAAACATGCATTTACAAATTTTTTGCACTTGGTTGATGTGCTTGCTTTATTGTGAAAGTATTGATTGATATATGGTAGTGAAATCGTTTACGAGAAAGGGTAGTTTTCAAGTTTATTAGGGGATTTTATTGGAATTTTGGTGTCACATTAAAAATCTCAACTTTTAAGGCTAGATTTGGATGCATGGATTACTTTGCATCTCTTATAAGAGTTCTTCACTCATTTGAGTGCTAAAGAGATAAAAATAAATTTTATTGATCATGGTTTTATTTCGTGATGGTGCCAGAGGACTTGAGAAAGTGGGGGTTTGAATTAAATCCTTAGTATTTCAAAAGCTTTTCCTGCACACTAAACACCCAAATCAAAAAGCTCAGGAATATACAAGATTTAATAGAAAGTTTACTAAATATGTATGAGACTTTTGATTGAACTAATTATGTAGTTCACATCAAAATTATATCAGATATTAAGAGTAATGCATATATGTAAGTCTAAAATGGAGATAGAAAGTAGAAGAGCTTACACCAATGGTTTTTATACTGGTTCAATTCCAATGTGGAATCTACATGTTTCCCATTGCCTGGGATTTTCCACTAAACAATCAAGACAAATTACACTAATGACCTTTATTATCTAGTAATTCACTCTCACATTCAAGGCCAGGATGCCAAACAAATTCTTCAAGCCAAACCCAAACAAGAGGTTCATTCCCTCCTGAAACAAAGAGACTTTGAAATTCTTGTATAGAAGATAATCGCTAAACACTCAATCTTTTTTTTTTAGTCTTCTCACTGAGATTAAAATAAATGAAGCTCACAAAACTTGAGAATGTGGATGAAGGAGTTTTTACAATATTTCCCACAAATTAACTAATGTTCCACGTCTATGTCTTCTTGGAAAAAGAAGGTCCATTTATTTTTTGCTCTTCCACTTGCCATTGTAGCATTCTTTCCTCTATTTGTGGTGTGATTCTGCCTTTGAATTATTTTGTTGTAGAACCTCCCTATTTTGTTTGTGTCATTTGATGGTTGATGATTTGGGACAAATCTTTGGTTAATTTTGTCATTGAATGCAAGAGCACCCAGTCTTTCTTTCCTAAAATATATTCTTAAGCCATGTTCTAGCACTAATGATAATATAAATTTCATGGCTGCCCTCAGTTTTAATTTTTGCTAACATTAAAAGGCCATGTAGAAGAACGCATGCTACTTTTCTTTGTTCCTATAATACCTTAACTTTTAACCTAATAAGCTCTAGTCGTATTTCGGTTAATTATTAGTTGTTACGCAATTTGTCTCAGAACTTAACTTATTCTTATTTAAAATACAAGTAATTAAAATATAACTAATTTTTTTTTTTGAACTTTAAAACCAAAATATGAGCCACGTGTGTATATAGATACCGGTCAATACACGCATAATAATAATTATCAGGTAAATCTCATCATAATATATGTATAAACCAAAGCATAACATGACACAAACTAAATTAACATGTCATAACCATAACCAATAGCAATGTCCTATAAACATGAAGGACATCCTAAGATACTTAGCTCAACAATAAAGGGTGAACATATAAGGGTCCAATGCCAAACATAACAATAACAAAACTAAACTAGTTTGCGATACATGTCTGTCAAAAGACTGGGCTACGAACAAGGTATAAGGGGCATGACAACTTTTAAGTTAATGCCAAAAGGAAAACTATCTCCATGCTTCCGCCCCTCTAATCCGATAAGTAGCGCGACTCCTATATCTGAGCCTCAAAGAAGATCACGAACAGCATTATCATCCACATCTGGAGATGACATGGGAGAAAGAAAAGGGATGCGAAACTTATTCAAGATTCTCAGGATGACTCCCCAACTCTAACATAAGTGTCATCGTCATTACCCAGCAACTTCGGTTTTCATTATGAAGGAGATGTATATGCATAAGGTTCAATTTTAAACTTCTCAAAATCCCTTTATCCGAAGTGGGTGTCTTTTAGCATAGGTCTTAATGTCATGAATGCAACAGATATCTCATGTATGCATGGTAATACCTCAAGAACATAAGTAACACATGTAAATAGCGCAAGCATACTCATAACATGAGTTGGTAGCATTCAAATCCAAAACACAACATAAGGCTAAGTATATATGCAGGAGGTAAGCTAAAGAACTACATTCATTTAGCACATGTCACATGATTAAATGCACCAATAGAACAATAATGTAACATATGTATATACATATTTACTCTACTTTCTTAGGTGGCTTGACACTCAAATTTCATAATTTAGTGGCAAGTGAGTGAATTCATAATAGTACAAGCATGATGAGTCATATGACATTTAATATGCGTGGGAGAGCAAGAGAACCCATGGTACTTTATTTTATTATGATTGAACTTTCAAGTTCTTTTCTTAATGACCATCTTCTTACATAACCATTCTAAACCAACTATCTCACCTTCCCTGCGATGTTACAATAACCACCGAAACTTCACCTCACCGATCGCCTAGGATGAGCTCAACCTAACTAGCCGTCGCTAGATTTAATATGGGGTAATGAGGGGGAAACACATCACTTCCTTGCTTTAACTTAACTTTCTTATCATAAGCTTGCAACTTCCTTGGATTACCTCTCCTAACCATTAAATCCTGAGTCTAGAGGGTCATTTCCATGTGTTTTATGTCACCTTAATCTTAGCATGTTATTCAGAGATGCAATACATGAATATATCATAACTTATCATCTAACCTTTCATGCTCATAAAACACTTAGGTTATGCACCTCAATTATTCAAGCATAATCATAACACGCCATGTAACGTCTTATTTTTTTGTATTGAGTGCAAATGACCAAAATGCCCTGAGGTCATTTTTACCCGAAATTAAAGGACAGCGACCCGACACCCCTCAAATGGGTCAACTCAATGTTTAAAGGGGATTATATCTGTTATGAATGATATCCGAGGTGAAAATCTCATTTTGAACTTTCGGCTCAAAATGACCAAAATACCCCCTGTTCTACACGGGTAAAAGGTGCCGTTTGAGCCCAAATTTTTCCAGGAAGTTTAGAATGATGTTTTTGAATAATATTTGATGTTTAGTCGGGCCTGTTGGTCCTGTAGTTTTAGTGCAAAATTACCATTTTTACCCCTAGAATAATGTACAGTGAGCCTAATGACGCAATTAAGCAAACCTAAGCAATATTAGGCTCTAATCGAAGATTAATTTATTTTGATAATTAATCTAGAGTCAAAATAATTTATTAAGGTTAATTAGAACCTAAGATTGCTTAGATAAACTCTAATTGCATTCTTTAATTCAAGATTCCTAGTCATGGAATCTTGAATAGTATTTTCTCTCCAATTCCTTAAATTAAGGAATTGTGCCATACCTCATTTGACCAAAAGAATTATTTTAAATTACTAATCTAACAAGATTACCCTCCTAATCAAGTCTTGACATTCTTAATTAGGCCATTACCTCACCTAAACACTTTCTTACAACTCCTACCCAAAACCTTAATCAAAGAAACACCTAAACACATCACTAAACCACAATTACATGAACAAATTTCTCTCCCCCTTGGCTGCACAAGGCTAGCCGAATCCTCACCCAAATAAAGTGTCACATGTTGAATTTTATCTCACTCAAAGAGCCATGCCTTGCCCATACTTTTGCCCATACTTCACCATGCTTGAACCCATACTCAAAGCCATACCTTGTAAGAGATATTTTCCTCACTTTTCTCCTCCTTTGGCCGTTAGCCATCTTTCCCTTTGGTAGCCTCCATGTTGCAAAATTTTTATAAATACCAAGCCTTGAAGAACCTTGATACACTTTAGATCATTTGCTAAGTTTAGTTGCCTTGCATTCTCTTGCTTTTTCTCAAACTTCTCTTCATCTTCTTCATTTTCTTCTACCTCTTAAAGAATCCTTCCACCACCACAAACCACCACAAATAACCATAAACCACCACTACCTCACCTTAAACTATCTCCTAAACACTTAAACTTTCCATTCCCAAGCTTAGAAACTCAAGGAAAAATCATTTTCCTTGAGCATCCTCCTTGGCCGAATCCATCATCACATCCAAGAGGAGATTTTGTCTTCTCAACTCTTCAAGAATCAAGCTTTCTTTCTTCCATTTCAAAGACTTCCTTAGGTAGGGGTTTTGTTTTAAAGTTTTACTTGTTTTCCTTAAAGAAAGTTCTAGTTTTCTCTTGGTTCAAACTCTTTTCTTTCCTTCTTTTCGGCCAAGAGGCCATTTTATGGGAAAACATAAGCTTGATGATGAGGTTTCAAGATAATGACTTGTTGATGTCATGTGAGAAACCTCTAAAGCTTGAAACAACTTGGTCTTGGACCATACATGTTTGTGCTTCTTTCTTTTCTTTGGTTTCATTTTCGGTTCCTTTCTTCTTTCTCAAATGATTTCGGTTTCTTTTGTCTTGGCTTGAACAAAGTTTGCTAAGAATGTTAAGTAGATCACAAAAGTTTTGATAAAGAAAATTAATCACATGATTTCAAAGAGCTCTAAGCTTACCCTTGCCAACCTTAAAGTTGGTCGGCCGTTCTAAGAGTTTTACTCTAGATTGAAGCCCATGAGCAATAAAATAAAGAATATGATTTAGTTCTTGTGTTTTGTTTAGACAAAGTGTTAAACTTTGTGTCTATTTTCTTGAGCTTGATGATGAAGTTCAAACCTTAAGACTTCCTTGAAGTCTAGGTGCTAAGAACTCTAAAGCTTGCCTTATGATACATAATGGGTTGAGGTTTTGTTCCTTTAAAGTCTTGCAAAGAGCTCTAGCTAAGATCTAAAATAAGTTGCATTCATGTTTACTTTAATGCTTTGCATAGCATGTTTATTTTCAAGTCACACTAAACAACTTAAAGATTAAAACAAGAATGTGCATCCTCATTTAATAAATCTCAAAGCCTACCTATTTCAACCTTAAAGTTGATTGTTGATTTGGGTAAATACCTCAGGGGCCTAGAGCACTAAAATAAAGAATTGAACCTTGCATCTCATATTTACTTTCTTGTCTAGCATGTTTATATTCTATGCCATCACTTAAACTCTAAAGATAAATAAGGTGCATCTCATGTTTACTTTATGTCTTCACTTTATTTTCTAATGAAGAATAAAAATGAGGTGCATAGCATGTTTAAGTTTATGTCATCACTTTAATGATCTAGAGCTCAAAGACTTGCCCAAGTATCCTATGTAAGGTTTTAAGAAAATGTTGGCATTCTTAAAGAAGCCATTCGGCCTTGTGGTGATGATGATGGACTTAGTATGAGTTCCTCTAATCACAAGTGTCCATAGTTCATGTTTTGTAATTTTTCTAAGCATAGGAGCACCTAAGCAACATTATGAATGAAATTATATACTTTAAATCTATTTTATGAACAAGTTAATTTAGCTACTAACCTCAGGTGTAATTGCATGATTTTAATGTAAGGATTTGAGTTCTAAAAGAGTTTTGAATTCCTAGAATTATTCCAAGAGAAAACTAGCAACTTGTATGCATTTCAACTCATGAGATTATGTGATTTTATGGGCTTATGGTTTCGGTTTTGCCCTTTATGTTTGGCTACTGTATAAATTCTGTTCTAAGGTGTTAAAATGTGTAAAATTATGTTTGAGTGAAGCAAGGATCGATTTAGAGAAGTTAGAAAAGAATAAGTAACTTAAAAGGGTCAAGAATGAGAATTCTAGAACACTTTAATGCACAAATATGTAAATCTGTTCCAGCATGATTAATTCAAGTATAAATGGTTCATAATCAGTAGGATATGCATAAAAACCTTTCATAAATGATTAGGTATTAATTACAAAGCTTAAGGTGGAGCTAAGAACTTAAAATGGGAATTCTAGCACACTTAGACATGGCAAAATGTAATTCTGTTCAGCATAGTTAAATTGAGGAAAAGTGACTTATAACTTAGTGAATATGCCTAGGAATCCCCCATATTTTTTTAGGAATTGATTATGGAGCCTTAGGCGAAGACGGATCTTAAAAAGGGTCACGAACGGAGATTCTAGAGCCTCGTAAGCATATGATATTTTCCCTTACATGCACAATGCTATTTGGAATTTTAGTAAGTTTAAATCTTAGAGAAAAGATTAAGTGATAACCTCTTGAGGGTAATAAAGATGTAATATGGGTATTGGATTAATTAGAAGACAAGTTTAAGATCTGTGAGGCCAAAGCATAAGATACTATGAGATAGGAGGCCGAGTGAGCATATTTATGATGATGAACCTCGAGCATATTTATGATGATGTGATTATGTTAATATCTTGAGCATGAAACTTTATGTGTATAATTGGCGTGTTGTTGTGATGAAGTATTACGCCTTAATTTGAAATGCATGAGGTTCGAAATATGAACGAACTAGAAGAACATGCTCATGTGAACTATAAAGTTTTAATTAAGAAAGTTCCATAAGAATGATACATGTGATTGAGATTATGTGGCATGACTTAAATTTGAGGAAATTCAGATGTAGCCGTCATGCCTGCGAATTTTGGTCAAATTTGAGGGACTTAAAGAAAGTTTTGAAAATAAGATGTTTAATGTGACACACCGAGACGTACTTCTCCTTCTTGAGGAGAAGGAAAAACCGTGAAGGCATAGACATTAGCCTCCAAAGCGGACAAAGTCGTTGGTCTTAAGTTGATGCATTTCGAAGAAGGAAAAAGTCTCATGATGGGTGATCCTTAGGCCCCCTGTACTCGGGAGTCGGGATTATTATAATGATTATGAATATGATTATGATTATGATTCGCTTATCAAGAGGATAAGTAAGAACTAGTGACAACTAGTTAAGGTATGAGCTCATAGCCTAGTTTAAGGGGTGCGGTTACTATTATGATATTGGTGTCACAAGAATGAGAAGAAAGAACAATGTTCAAGAGAAGTTACTTGCCATTTATATGATGATTGTCTATTGTTTGGTTTGCTTAAAGTATTGCCATGCATCCATGTACTATTATGCTGCATACATGCATTAAGATTCATTATAAAAGACATGGACCTTGGAAAATATCTTTTGTGAAAACCCCATAATGAACCTATGTATGTCTAATCTTTTATAATAAACCCAAGTTTCCTGGAGACGTAAACGATGACACTAGGATAGAGGATTTCCTATGAGATTCTTTAGCAAGATTCTCACCCTCTCTCTCTCTCTTTTGTTACGTTTCAGACATCGATGGTGTCGTTCGTGATATTTGTTGATGCGCCCGTGTGGAGCTGCACTACGATCCGGATCATCAGTCCTACCACTTCGAGGGTCGTTGTGCTATACGTATTTTTGCATACATGGGATGCCCTTTTGCCTTCCCAGTCTCCACTTCCGTTTCACCCTGACTTCCCCTTATGGTGATGATATGATTTTTGAGAGGATGCGACCTGACGAGTAGAACGCCGTGCCCGCCCCATCCTCAGCCTGCGAGGTTACCCCGAGTACGTGCCTCGCCCGAGACGTTCGGAGACCGACCCTCAGAGGATCCTCCTTTTCATCCTTTCTCAGGGTTCGCCCCGCCTACCCATGGATATCGGGATGGGAGCGAGGAGACAGTGACGTAGCGGAGGTTAGCACAACGTCGGAGATGCGCCACACCGTGGAGGGCATGTTCGCCCACCCTTCCATCTTCATGTATCTGAGGAGCTTGCCCAGTTCATTGGGTATGTGCCACCGAGGGACGAGGAGGAGCATCATCCATAGTTTGAGGGAGGGAGTGTCCTAGTTTGGGAGTATCTTTTGGGGTTGTTTTCATATATTCGTTGTTATGTCTCTATTTACGTTGTTGTACTTGCAAGCTCTGCCCACTAGTATGGGTAAGACTTTAAGTTTCTTTTATATTCCATGGTTATGTACTAAACTATGTTAACTAATATTATGACGATTGTTCTTATGATTGAGTTGCCCTTATTTGTATTTATGTCATGTGATTTAGTTTATTCTTCCGTTTTGCATTACATTTATGTTACACGCAGAGGCTCGCACTTTGTTTTACATGATTCATTTCAAAAAAAAATTTACCTGTATTTTCCGCTAAGTATTTTGTAAATGAATTTAAAGGGAAGTAATAACTAATAATTAATCTTGATACGTCCTAGGCGTATTGGGTTAAATATTAGGGTGTTACACGCCACATTTCATCACATGAGCTTGCATCACATTCTTTGCATATATACATAAGCATGTCGTCAATCAATATCTTATAGCTATAAACATGCTCTTACCCTATATGCCGAAAATCAAGGACCGAACTCAGCTAATGCATATGCTATACTCAACAGGATATATACAACGTACTAGAGATTATCATTTACATAATTCAAAACTCAAGCATGCATAGTTATCAATTCATATTATTTCGCATAGAAACACACTCATTTGCCCATTTAGAGTCCTGTAATCGATTACATGAGCTGGTAATCAATTTCCAAAATCAAAAAAGTTTCCTGTACACATAGCATCCTGGTTCGATTACATGAGTTGGTAATCGATTACCAATAACCCGAAATTGGAAGAGCTAAAGTTTTAACTTAGTTCAAGTTGTTCTTTCATTCTAAAACCATTTAAAACATCTTTCCAACATTCCTTTTGGAATCATACTCATATTTTCACAAAGCAAAACAAACTCTTCACTAAAAATAAAGATTTTATTATTAGGATCCTAATCCTTTAGAGAATACATTTCCACTCTCTTAAGCTCTCAAATCGTATAAAATTTCTTTGTACATCATAGAAGCTAGATTCAAGCCTTAAAAAGAAAATGAAACCAACTTCAATCCAAATACCCTATTGGGGTTGAAAACATATGTAGATCAAGGTGTGTCCACGATCAATATTTCCATTTAAGTTGAAAGAGGTAAGTCTTGAGCCTTAGAAGTTTAGGTGATGACTAGAAACATAAACATGCTATGCAAGTCTCTTAATCTTTATCATTATAAGGTGATGACTTGGAAATATAAATATGATGTGCAATACTTGAAATATAAATATGATAATGCAAGTCCATTTTCTTATCTTTAAGATTTAGGTGATGACTTGAAATTTAAATATGATATGCAAGGCTTGGTGTAACGCCCTTATTTTCTGCGAGTACAAATGACCAAAATGCCCTTGAAGTCATTTTTACTCTAATTTTAGGACATGACCTGGATCCTTAAATGGGTCAACTCAATGTTTGAAGGGATTATAATTGTTGTGTTTGACATCCGAGGTGAAAATCTCGTTTTTAACTTTCGGCTCAAAATGACCAAATACCCCCGCGTGTTCTACGCTGTAAAAGGTGCCGTTTGAGCCCTGAACTTCTCTAGAAAGTTCAAATGGTGTTTATGAGTGGTTTTCGATGTTTAGTCAGGCTTGAAGGTCCCGGGCTTTTAGTACAAAATTACCATTTTACCCCAAGAACAGTGTATAGTGAGTCTAATGACGCAATTAAGCAAACCTAAGCAATATTAGGCTCTAATCGAAGATTAATTTATTTTGATAATTAATCTAGAGTCAAAATAATTTATTAAGCTTAATTAGGACCTAAGATTGCTTAGTTAAACTCTAATTGCATTCTTTAATTCAAGATTCCTAGTCATGGAATCTTGAATAGTATTTTAACACCTAACTTTCACCTCATACGCTCGAGTCGCATTCTAGTTATTAGCGGTTACGTCTTCGTTTCAGAACTTGACTTAGCTTTCTTTAAAATACGAGTACTAAAAATACGACTAAATTTTTCTTTTTGAACTTAAGACTTAAAATGCGAGCCGCGTAGGCGCATAGGCCGACTACTAAACAAGAAACATAACATCCAAGTATACATCACCATAACAATCATAAATAAACCATAGAATAAACACGACATAACTTGTAGTATTATATTATAATCATAACAAAACAATGATGCCCTTATAAATATAAGGACTTCTCAAGATACTAGATACATCAATCAAGGTTAACTAATGCAAAACATAATTATAAACAGGCTAAACTAGTCTTCAAGCTTCCATTGCACCCTCTGATCCAATGTGCATAACTCCTACGCCCGTGCTTCAAGGGAAATCACGAACATCCATCAATCCGTTGGAGATGACACGGAGGAAAGACAAAAGGGTGAGAATACTTATACAAGATTCTCAGGAGCTCCCGACTTTAACACACGTGTCATCGCGTTGCCCCACTTCGGGTTTCATTATAAAATAGGTGTACATGCATAGGTTCAGTTTTAATTTCTCAAATCTTATTATCCGAAGTGGGTTCCTTTTAGCATGAGTCTTCATGGTATGAATGCAGCAGATATTTATGTATGCATGGTAATACTTGAGCATGACAGTACACGTAGATAACACTTATCACTTAATCAAAGCATCAATGAAACATCAACGAAACATATGCATGCGCGTCTTTTACTTTTTCATACTCGAACTCCGTTCCTTTCATAACTTTTTCCATTTTTCCACCCTCATCATGGTCGCCAAAATCCACCCAACATGCCGGCCTCGACGATTTTATCATGGTCACCAAAACTCCTAATCACCTATCGCCTAGAATGAGCTCATCCTAACTAGCCGTCGCTAGATTTATATGTGGTAAAAAGGGGAATCATATTTCTTTCTTGGATCACCCCGTACAACCCTTAACTCCTGAAGTCATAATGGGATCATTTCCTCATTAGCTTATCTCTTTCTTGGATCACCCTACAACCCTTAACTCGAGAAGTCATAATGGGATCATTCCACATTATCATATTCTAAATGCAACATGAGCATGCAACCATAAAACCTCATATAACATATCCTTCATTCATATTTCATATTCTCATGCATTTTAAGCATGACATACCACATCATTACATCATCATGCCAATTATACACATAACATTTCATGCTTAAGGTATTAACATAATCACATCATGAATCCTCATAAGCTCATGCTCATGACATTAACACATTTATACATAACACAAGCAGACTCACTTGATCTTATTCTTACATCACACTTCCTACCTCATGGTGTCTTATGCTTTGGCCCTTATTGGGTCTTAGATTTGTGTTCCACTTGTCCTATCCTTTATTATGGATTCGATCATTACCTATGATTCTTTTTAACGTTTATGTTTACTAACTCATCCAATCGGCATCGTATAGATTAAACATCATGATCATTACTTGACTATGGAGGATTCTAGGATCTACTCCTTAGACTCTTTTCTAAGTTCTGCGTGTTAAGACCCTAGGTCCAACTTCTAGGCATAAACGCTAATTATGGGTCATCTTTCTTAAGCTCAATTATGTTGGAACAAAAGTTATCATTCTCATGTCTAAGGGTGTTAAGACTTTAGTTCTCAAACCTTTCTATTTACTTAGTCTTCCCTAACCGTCAACATCGTTTCTCACTTCTCTCAAACAGAATCTTACACATTCTAAGTCTTTAACAGAATTCATATCTGGCTAACAAGGTAGAAAAACCAAGAGTATGTATCACGCACAATCGCATAAAAACATGTTATAAGTGCATGCAAGTTACTAGCCTTTCTCTTGGAATAATTTCAGAAGCAAAAAGGGAATCCTGGTAATCGATTACATGTGCCTGGTAATCGAGAGAAATTTCATTCTGGGTTCCATCGATTACATAAGGTGGTAATCGATTACTTAGGGTTAATCCGTTTCCGAACAAAGAACATTAGAGTAATCGATTACACAAATAGGTAATCGATTACAGGGCTTCAAGGACCGGTTCTGTAAGAGAACAACATTGGCAATCAATTACATTGTATGGTAATCATTACATAGCTAGTAATCGATTACCAGAACCTCCTAATTGAGAAAACATGATTTTTGACACATTCCAAACTATTTGAACACCTTGAGACCTCATAAAATATTTTTCCAACATTTTCCTAAATCATCCTTACATTTTACAAAATCAAATCATCATTTCATCGCACCAAAACACATCCACTTTTCATGGTTAAAGTTTCCCATTGAAGATACTTAGGGCAAATCTTTGAGCTCTAGGGTACTTAGGTGATAACATAAACTTAAACATGCAATGCACTTGTTTTATTCTTCATTATAAGGTAGAATGAGAGCACAAAATAAACATGAGATGTAACCTCATTATTATCTTTCAAGATTAAGTGATGACTTGAAATGTAAACATTAAATGCAAGCTTGAGGAAATTAAACATGACAATGCAAGTCCATTTAGTTATTCTTGAGAGTTTAGTGATGGCATCAAAATAAACATGCTATGCAAGGCATAAACTTAAACATGAATGCAACTTGTTTTATCTTTACTAGAGCTCTTGCAAAACTTTTAGAGGAATATCAATAGCCTTAACCCAACATGTATCTTAACAATAGAAGATGAGCTTTAGAGTTCTTAACACCAAGTCTTCAAAGAAGTCTTTGGTTTGAACTTCATCATCAAGCTCAAGAAAGTGGATTAAAACAAAAACACCAACACAAAACAAACATAAATAGAACTACTCATATTCTTTATTTTATTGCTCATGGGCTTCAATCTAGAGTAAACTCTTAGAACGGCCGACTAACTTTAAGGTTGGCAAGGGTAAGCTTAGAGCTTTTGAAAACATAGGATTAATTTTATTAACAAAACTTTTGTGATCTACTTGATATATTTTACAAACTTTGTTCAAATAAAAGGAAAGGAAACTGAAATCTTTCAAGGACAAAGGGAAAGGGAACCGAAAAATAAAACCAAGAAAAAGAAAGAAACACAAGCATGTATGGTCCAAGACCAAGTTGTTTCAAGCTTTAGAGGTTTCTCACATGACAACAACAAGTCATTATCTTGAAACCTCATCATCAAGCTCATGTTCTTTTTATAAAAAGGCCTCTTGGTCGAAAAGAGGAAGGGAGAAGAAAAGAGTTTGAACCCAAGAGAAAACTAGAACTTTTCTTGAAGAACACAAGTAAAAACATTAAAACATAACCCCTACCTTAAGAAGTTTTGAGAGATATGAAGGAAAGCTTGAGTTCTTGATGAAATGGAGAAGGAAAATCCTCTTGAAACTTGGAAGAAGAAATCGGCCAAGTTGAGGGAATTTGAGAGGAAATGAGAGGAAGTGCAAGAATGCTTGAACTTGGCAAATGATCCAAAGAGCAACCAAGTCTTCAAAGGCTTGGTATTTATAGAAAAATAAAGCATGTTGGCTGATTGGGAGGGAGGCCTTGACCTCATGTTCCATGAGGTGAGAGAATTATTTCATGGAAGTATGGTGAGGCATGGGAGAAAGCATGGCTAGGCATGGGCAAGGCATGGCTTAAGGCATGGTCTTTGAGTGAAACAAACTCACCATGTGCTACACATGGGAGGCTAAATTTCTGCGATTTACAACCAAGGGGGAGGAGAAATTGCTCATGTAATTGTGGTTTAATTATATGTTTAGGTGTGTCTTTGATTAGGCTTTTGATTAGGAGTTTGTAAGAAAGTGTTTAGGTGAGAAAATGGTTAATTAAGGTGGTTCAAGACTTGATTAGAGAGTGGTCATACTAGATTAACAAATTAAATTCATTTTCTTAGTCAAATAAGGTATGGCACAATTCCTTAAGTTAAGGAATTGGAGAAAAACACTATTCAAGATTCCATGACTAGGAATCTTGAATTAAATAATGCAATTAGAGTTTATCTAAGCAATCTTAGGTTCTAATTAACCTCAATAAATTATTTTGACTCTAGATTAATTATCGAAATAAATTAATCTTCGATTAGAGCCTAATATTGCTTAGGTTTACTTAATCGCGTCATTAGGCTCATTGTACACGTTCTAGGGGCAAAATGGTAATTTCACACTAAAACTATCTGGGACCTTCCGCTTAACTAAACATCAAACATCACTTAAAAACATCATTTAAAATCTTTCGGTAAAGTCCGGCTCAACCTGCACGTAAACGATACAAACAACCACAAGGGCGTTTTGGTAATTTCTGCGTCGAAACTCGAAATGAGATTCTTTTGCTCTATTACCACACATAACACATATAATCCCTTATTAATCAACAAAACATCCCCTTGAGGATGGCCTGACCCGACCTCACTTTCCGTAAAATGACCTCAGGGCATTTCTATTTGCACATCTGAAAATCAGGGCATTACATTCTCTCCAATTCCTTAAATTAAGGAATTGTGCCATACCTATTTTGACTAAAAGAATGATTTTAAATTGTTAATCTAGCAAGATTACCCTCCTAACCAAGTCTTGACAACCTTAATTAGCCAATTACCTCACCTAAACACTTTCTTACAACTCCTAACCAAAACCTTAATCAAAGAAACACCTAAACACATCACTAAACCACAATTACATGAACAAACTTCTCTTCCCGTTGGCTGTAAAATTCTGCCGAATCTTCACCCAAGGAAAAGTGCCACATGTTGTTTTAATTCTCACTCAAAGAGCCATGCTTAGGCCATATCTCAAGTCATACCTCACCATGCTTTCAACTATGCTTTGCCCATGCCTAGCCCATGCCAATCAAAGAGATATTTTCCTCCCCCAAAGACTAAGCAAGGCCGTCAGCCTTCTCCCCTTGGCAGCCACCATTGTGCAAAATTTCTATAAATACCAAGTTTGGAAGAACTTGGTTACACTTTAGAAACTTTGCCAAGTTTAGTTCTCTTGCTCTTCCTTGCATTTTCTCTCTAAGTTCTCTCCATCTTGCTCATCTTCTTCTTCCTCTCAAAGAATCCTTCCACCACCACAAACCACCATAAACCACCACTTCCTCACCTTAAACCATCTTTTAAACACTCAAACTTTCCATTTCCATGCTTAGAAACTCAAGGAAAAATCATCTTCCTTGAGCTTCCTCTTTGGCCGAACACATATCCACATCCAAGATAGATTTTGTCTTCTCAATCCTTCAAGAACTCAAGCTTTCTTTCATTTCTTCCAAGACTTCCTTAGGTAGGGGTTTGTTTTCAAAGATTCCTTTATTTTCTTTAAGAAAAGTTCTAGTTTTCTCTTGGTTCAAAACTCTTTTTCTCTTCTTCTTCCTTTTTCGGCCATGAGGCCTTTTCAAGAGAAAAACTTTAGCTTGATAATGAGGTTTCAAGATAATGACTTGTTGATGTCTGTAGAAACCTCTAAAGCTTGAAACAACTTGGTTTTGGACCATATATGCTAGAGTTTTCCTTTTTCCTCTTCTTGTTTATGTTTCGGTTTCCTTTCTTTCTTTCCTCAAGATTTGGTTTCTTTCCTTTTTCCCTTTAAAGATTTCAGTTTTCTTCCTTGGTTTGAACAAAGTTTGCTAAAAATGTTAAGTAGATCACAAAAGTTTTGTTAAAGAAAATTAATCCCATGTTTTCAAAGAGCTCTAAGCTTACCCTTGTCAACCTTAAAGTTGGTCGGCCGTTCTAAGAGTTTTACTCTAGATTGAAGCCCATGAGCAATAAAATAAAGAATATGACTTAGTTCTTTGTATTTTGTTTAGACAAAGTGTTGAGCTTTGTGTCTATTTTCTTGAGCTTGATGATGAAGTTCAAAACTAAAGATTTCTTTGAAGTCTTGGTGCTAAGAACTCTAAAGCTCACTTTATGTTTGTTAAGGTACATATTTGGGTTAAGATTATGATGTTCCTTTAAAGTCTTGTAAGAGCTCTAGTTAAGATAAAAATGAGTGTACACATGTTTACATTTATGCCTTGCATAGCATGTTTATTTTGATGTCATCACTAAACTCTCAAGAATAACTAAATGGACTTGCATTATCATGTTTAAATTTCAAGCTTGCACTTCATGTTTATATTTCAAGTCATCACTTAATCTTTAAAGATAATAATAAGATTGCATCTCATATTTATTTTATGCTCTCACTTTACTTTCTAATGAAGAATAAAATAAGTGCATATCATGTTTAAGTTTATGCCATCACTTAAACTTCCTAGAGCTCAAAGACTTACCCAAGTATCTTGCATAAAGTTTTAGAAAATGGAGGCATTCCAAGGATGTCATTTCGGCCTTGTGATGATGATGATGGACTTGAGATGAGTTCATCTAGTCATAAGTGCTCATAGTCTAAGTCTTGGAATTTTTCTAAGCTTAGGTATACTCAAGGAACTTTATGAACAAAGTTTTATGTTTTAAATCTATTCCTTGAGCTAAATGAATTAGCTACTGACCTAGCATATATTTAGGTGATTTTAATGAGATTATTTGGTTTCTAAATGAGTTTTGAGTTACTAAAATGATTTCAAGAGAAACTAGCAACTTATATACATTTAAATTATGAAATTATGTGATTATATGAGCTATATGTAACACCCTAATATTTAACCCGAACACGCCTAGGACGCGTTTAGATTAATTATTAGTTATTACTTCCTTTAAAACTTATTTGTGAAATTACTTAACGTAAAATAGGTAAATTTTTTTTTTTTTTGAAAATGAAACATGTAAAACAATGTGCGAGCCTTTGCATATAACGTGAATGAAACGTAAAGCAGAAGAGCAACTTAATCATGCAAGGTAAGGCAAACGCATCACACAGACAAAAAGCAATGAGGAACATCTTGATCATAAAACATCCGTCTTAACATTAATCATAATTAGTTTAGTACATAGCTTGGGAAGATAATATATAGTCATACCCATACTAGTGGGCAGAGTTTGGAGTACATAGAAGCTGAAATGCATTAACGGAAAATAAAAGCAAGTACATGGTAAATCCCCAAAGGTATGATTCCCAACTATCACTACCCTCACCCTCCATGCCTACTGATGACGCTGACCTCCTATGGGAGATATAGCCGCAATTACGGAGCTCCTCCAATGTGGCCCAACGAAGCGGAGATCTAGGCATGGGAATCGAGGGAACGCGTGGCCTCCGTGACGTGGTCGCCTCTCAGGCTATCGAACACGCCTCGCATGCCTTGGCTGGGTGACAGTGTCCTTGCCACCTCCACCGAGATCCATAGGGAACGAAGAGGAAGAGCCCTCTGAAGGATCGGCCTCCGATCGAGAACAGGGAACATACTCGGGTATCCGCATGCCGCCGATGAAGAAGGACGGGCACGACGGGTCTCACTCGTCTCAGGTCGCGTCTTCTCAAAGATCAGGTCATCGCCAAAGGTGAAGTCGGATCGAAGTGATAGCTGGAGATGGGGAATGCAAACGGGCGTCCCACGTACACAAAAACACGCACTTCACAATGACCCCTGAAGTGGTAAGACTGATGCTCGGGGTCATAGTGCACCTCCCAAGTGGGCGGGTAATGAAGATCACGAACGACGCCATCGATGTCTGAAGACGTAACGAAAAGAGAAACAGAGAGAGGGTGAGAATCTTGCTAAAGAATCTCAGGAGGAAACCTCTATCCTAGTGTCATTGTTTACGTCCCAGGAACCTTGGGTTTATTATGAAAAGGTTAAGCATGCATAGGTTTATTATGAGATTTTCATAAAAGTATTTAACCAAGATTCGTGTCTTTTATAATGGATCTTAATGCATGTATGCAGCATAGAGAATGTGACAATACTTTAGGCAAACTGAACAATAATTAATCATCATATAAGTGGCATGTAACTTTTCTTGAACATTATTCCTTTTCTCATACATGTGACACTAACATCATAATAGTAACCGCACCCCTAAAACTAGGCTATGAGCTCATACTTTAACTAGTCGTCACTAGTTCTTACTTATCCTCTTGATAAGCAAATCATAAACATAATCATAATCATCATATCCCGACTCCTATAGTACGGGTAGGGGCCTAAGGATCACCCTTCATTGGACTTTTTCCTTCTTCGAAACGCATCAACGGTTAAGACCAGCGACTTTGTCCACTTTGGCAGGCTAATGTCTATGCCTTCACCTTTGCCTTCCTCATCCTAGAGAAGAGAAGTACGTCTCGTGTGTCACATTAAACATCTTATCATTTTCAAAACTTTCTTTAGTTTCTCAAATTTGACGGAAATTCTGCAACATAACGACTGCACCTTGAATTTCCTCAAATTTGAGTCATGCCACATAACTCATAATGCATGTTGCCTCATAAATTCCTCAATCCAATAAACCTTTCAATCATAAGAACATACTTTCTTTAATCCATTTGTATTACATAGTCTCATGCATTATGCCAACAATATACTAACAATATCATCACAACACATCATGAATACTCATGTTCTCAAACTCATTAACAGGTTCATATATAAGCATATACGCATGATCTCATTCTCACATCACACTTCTCACCTCATAGTATCTTATGCTCCTTTACGGGTTTCAAACTTTATGTTCTAATTATTCTAACCTTCATTATGGATTCTTATAACACCTAAGGGATCATTACCTATAATTCTTTCTAACATTTATGCTCACTAACTCATCCAATTAGCATTGTATAGATTAAACGTCACGAACATTATTTGACTATGGGGATTCTAGGATCTACACCTTTGGCTCTTTTCTAAGTTCTGTCTTTGCCTAAGATCCTAGGTTTGACTTCTAGCTATAAACACTAATTATGGGCCATCTTCCTTAAGCTCAATTATGCTGGAACAAAAATTATTATTATTCTCGTGTCTAAGGGTGTTAAGATTTTAGTTCTCAAACCTTTCTATTTACTTAGACTTTCCAAACCGTCAAATCGTTCCTCACTTTACTCAAACATAATCTTACGCATCCTAACTCCTCGAAAACATAATTCATACAGTGGCCAACAAGAAAGAAAACTAAAAGTATACATCACGCACAATCACATCAAATCATGTTATAAGTGCACACGAGTTACTAGTCTTTCTCTTGGAATAATTTCATGAGCAAAAGGGTGTTCTGGTAATCAATTACATGTGCCTAGTAACCGATTACCAGGGACTAAATTTTATTCTGGGTTCAAACAACCAGTAATCGATTACATAGTATGGTAATCGATTACCTAGGGTTAAATCCGTTTCCTAAAATGAAGAACATTTGAGTAATCGATTATAAGGCTTTAAGGACCGCTTGGGCATGAAGAACAACCTTGGCAATCAATTACATTGTATGGTAATCGATTACCAGAACTAAAAACCCTTCGAAAACCACTTGGTAATCGATTACATAGCTAGTAATCGATTACCAGAACCTCGGAATTTGAGAAAACATGATTTTTGACACATTTCAAGCTATTTAAACACCTTGAGACCTCATAAAACATTTTCCTAAAATCATCTTTATCTTTTACAAAATCAAACTGTTCATTGTATCATACTCAAACACATCCATTCCTTTTTTTTTTTATTAAAGTCTCCCTTGGAAGATACTTAGGGAAAGTCTTTGAGCTCTAAAGTATTTAGGTGATAACATAATTTTAAGCATGCTATGCACTTCCTTTTATTCTTCATTATAAGGTAAAGTCAGAGCAAAATAAACATGAGATACAACCTCATTTTTATCTTTCAAGATTAAGTGATGACTTGAAATGTAAACATGGAATGCAAGCTTGGGAATTTAAACATGATAATGCAAGTTCATTTATTTATTCTTGAAAGTTTAGTGATGTCATCAAAATAAACATGAGATGCAAGGCACAAATTTAAACATGGATGCAACTTATTTTATTTTAACTAGAGCTTTTGCAAAACTTTAAAGGAATTTCAATAGCCTTAACCCAACATGTATTTTAATAATAGAAGATGAGCTTTAGAGTTCTTAACACCAAGTCTTCAAAGAAGTCTTTGGTTTGAGCTTCATCATCAAGCACAAGAAAATGGATTAAACAAAAACACCAATACTTTAACAAAACAAACATAAATAGAACTACTTATATTCTTTATTTTATTGCTCATGGGCTTCAATCTAGAGTAAACTCTTAGAACGGCCGTCCAACTTTAAGGTTGGTAAGGTTAAGCTTAGAGCTCTTTGAAATCTTAGGATTAATTTTTCTTAACAAAACTTTTGTGATCTACTTTACATTTTTAGCAAACTTTGTCCAACCAAGGCAAAAGAAACTGAAATCCTTCAAAGGAAGAGGAAGAGGAAACCAAAAATCATAAGCAAGGAAAAGAAAGAAACACAAGCATGTATGGTCCAAGACCAAGTTGTTTCAAGCTTTAGAGGTTTCTCACATGACAACAACAAGTCATTATCTTGAAACCTCATCATCAAGCTCATGTTCTTTATAAAAAGGCCTCTTGGCCGAAAGAAAAGGAAGAGGAAAAGAGTTTGAAACCAAGAGAAAGCTAGAACTTTTCTTGAAGAACATAGGCAAAAACATTAAAACAAAATCCCTACCTAAAGAAGTCTTGAAGAGAGGAAGGAAAGCTTTGTTTCTTGAGAGGAAAAGAGAGGAAACCTTCTTGGAATCTTGAGGAAGAACTCGGCCAAAGGGAGGGAGTTTGAGAGGAATTGAGAGAATTTTTACAAGAAGTGTAAACTTAACAAATGAACCAAAGTGTGACAAGGTTCATAAAGGCTTGGTATTTATAGAAATTTTCAACAATGAGGCTTCCAAGGGGGAGGAACCGGTCACTTGGGGAGGAAGGAGAGAAGAAATATCTCTTACAAAGGTATGGTTGTAAGTATGGTTGAAGGCATGGTGAAGTATGGGCATAAGTATAGGTAAGGCATGGTCTTTGGAGTGATGAAAAATTCAACATGTGGCACTTCTCTTGGGTGAGAATTCGGCCAGCCCATGAGCCAAGGGGAAGGGATTTTGTTCATGTAATTGTGGTTTAAAGATGTGTTTAGGTGTTTCTTTGATTAAGGTTTTGATTAGGGGTTTGTAAGAAGGTGTTTAGGTAAGATAATTGGTTAATTAAGGATGTCAAGACTTGATTAGGGAGTGGTCATACTAGATTAACAATTTTTATTTTTCTTAGTCAAATGAGGTATGACATAATTCCTTAATTTAAGAAATTGGAGAGAAAATACTATTCAAGATTTCATGACTAGGAATCTTGAATTAGAGAATGCAATTAGAGTTTAACTAAGCAATCTTAGGTTCTAATTAACCTTAATAAATTATTTTGACTCAAGATTAATTATCGAAATAAATTAATCTTCGATTAGAGCCTAATATTGCTTAGGTTTGCTTAATTGCGTTATTAGGCTCACTGGACACGTTTCTAGGGGCAAAATGGTAATTTTACACTAAAACTCCCTGCTTTACTAGACATCAAATATCACTCATAAACATCATTCCAAACTTCCTGGAAAAGTTTGGGCTCAAATGGCACCTTTTACCCGTGTGGAATTCAGGGGTATTTTGATCATTTTGAGCCAAAAGTTCAAAAATGAGATTTTCACCTCGAATATCAAACATAGCAGTTACAACCCCCTTCAAATATTGATTTGACCCATTTGAGGATTGCCTGTTCACCGTCCTTAATTTGGGCAAAATGACCTTAAGGGCATTTTGGTCATTTGTACTTAAACAGAAGAAATTGGGCGTTACATTACTCCCCTTCTTAAGAAGAATTTTATCCTCGAAATTCGTTACCTTAGAAAGCTCTCAGATACTTCGTCGCATTCTATTTTCCAACTCCCACTTGTACTCTCTGCCTTGCTCGTCCCCACGACTTTCACCAAAGGAACGGACTTGTTCCTCAACTGCCACACCACGATCCACGATCCTTGTTGATGACAGATTGAAAGTTAGGTCCTCCCTTAACTGTATATGCTCTGGCTCTAGCACATTGCTAGGATTGGATTGATACTTCCTTAATGAGAGACGTGAAAGACGTCATGAAGATTTGACAGATTTGGAGGTAGTGGCTATTTGTAGGCAACCCGAACCTCTCTGAAGGATTTCAAAGGACTAGAAATCGGGACTCAACTTCTTGACTCTCATGGCTCTACCTATGCCTGAGTGGGGTAATTCTTAGAAACATGCTCGCCTTCTTGGAACTCCAATGGCTTTTGCCGCTTGTCCGCATAGCTCTTTTGTCCTTTGAGCAGTCAAGATTCTATCGTTGATCATTCTTATTTGCTCGTGGTTTCACTCACTACATCCGGTCCCAAAATGCTTTATTCTCCTAGGATCATGCCAACACAAAGGCGACTGGCACTTCCTCCCATAAAGGCTTCTACGGTGCCATACCAATACTCGCATGATAACTATTGTTATACGCGAACTCGATAAGCGGAGGTAATTATCCCAACTCCCTTTCTATCCAAAACACATGCCCTCAACATGTCTTCCAATGTTTGGATAGTTCTTTCCGATTGTACATCTGTTTGAGGGTGGTAAGCTGTCAAACACAGCTTCAACCAAACGCCTTTTGAAAGGCTCCCCAAAACGTGACGTAAACTGATTCTCTAAGAGATTATCATCGATGGAACTCCATGTAACCTCACTATCTCTTGGATGTACAACTGGGCCAACTTGTCTAGGGAAAAGGTCATCTTGATGGGTAGGAAATGGGCTGAACTTGGTTAACCTATCCACTATTACCCAAATAGCATCATGGCCGGCTTGGGTCCTAGGTAGGCTGGTCACAAAATCCATAGATATACTATCCCACTTCCATTCGGGATAGGCAAAGGTTGCAACATTCCTGAAGGCTTTTGGTGCTCAATCTTCACCTTTTGACAGACCAAGCATTTACTAACCTAGGCTACTACGTCATTTTTCAATCCGCCACCAAACATCTTCTTTAAATCTTGATACATCTTGGTGGCGCTAGGATTGATGGTGAAGTGGCTTTTGTAGGCCTCCTCCAATACTCTCTGGAGGTCACTATCTTGAGAAACACAAATCTGCCCTTCAAACCTCCACAAACCATCTGTCCCTTGCTCGAAACCCTTAAGTTTCCAGCTTTACCGCCTTGAGGGTCTCCTAAACTCCTCATTTTCTACTTGTTCCATTACAACCCTCTGTTTAAACCCACTTGTTACCGTAAGATGGCAAATCTTCACACTCTTTTCTTATCTACATCCCAAATTCATGTCCCTAAACTTCTCTATTAGCTCAACTTGCTTGACCATCATGTGGGATAAGCGTAATGACTTCCAAGCTCAGGCATCGGCGACCACATTGGCCTTGCCTGGGTGGTAACTTAAGCCGAAGTCATAGTCCTTTAGAAACTCCATCCACCTTCTTTGCCTCATGTTTAACTCCTTTCGATTAAAGAGATGCTTAAGACTCTTGTGATCGAGAAAACTTCAAACCTTACTCCATACAAGTGATGCCTCCAAATCTTTAAGGTAAACACTATGGCGACTAACTCTAGGTTATGGGTAGGGTAGTTAACCTTGTGTGGCTTTAGTTGTCTAGACGCACAGGCTACCACTTGCCTATTTTGCATCAACATATAGCCTAAACCCTTTCCTTAAGCATCACAATATACCTCAAAGGGTACATTGGGGTTGGGTAGAACTAAAACTGGGGTTGAGGTCAACCTTTCATTTAACTCCTGGAAGCTCTTTTCACAATCGGATTCCATGAAAATGGGTGTTATTCCTAGTGAGCTTGGTTAGGGAAAGGAAATATGGGAAAATCCTTTAATGAACCTACGGTAATAGCCCGCTAAACCCAAAAAGCTTCGTATTTCCATACCGTGGTCGGTCTATCCCAATTCATTACGGCTTCTATCTTTAGGGTCAAAACTATACCTTCTTTTGATACTACATGTCCCAAAACTTCATTTCCTCCAACCAGAATTCACATTTAGAGAGCTTAGCATGCAACTTCTTCTTCTTTAACACCTCTAAAACCAACCTTCGATGACTTTCATGCTCCTCATGAGTCTTCGAATAATGAGTATATCATCTATGAAAACTACCACGAACTTATCTAAATAGGATTTAAAGATCCTATTCATGTAGTCCATGAACACGGCGGGTGCATTTGTCAACCCAAAAGACATCACGGCGAACTCAAAGTGTCCGTACCATGTCCTAAAGGCGGTCTTAGGTATATCTTCATCTCTCACCCTAATTTGGTGGTATCCGATCTCAAATCAATCTTAGAGAATACCACCGCTCCTTCAACTTGTCCATGAGATCATCAATCCTAGGCAAAAGGTATTTATTTTTCACCGTTACACGATTCAATTGCCTATAATCTATACATAATCTCATGCTCCCATCCAAAATTCCCAAGGGTATCCCCTGAAATACATAATCATAATGTCATCGTCATCGTCATCGTCCTAGCCACTTTGGTTTATCAAGAAAATGTTATCATACAATACATATTAAATATTCATTTTAAAGTTCTAAAATCATCCTTCCGAAATGGGTAGCTTTTATTAGTCAATCATACATCGTACTACTCAACATCATATAAACCCTATACTGCTAAATCACAACTTAACATATTGGCCTTAATATTGATACTAAAATTCTTAACTTAGCACATAAGATAAAAGACTACTTTAGGGTAATATACTGCATTTTTAGGACTAAGCTCATACCTATACATGATCATTGGATTTTCTTTCTCCAATTCTCACACAGACCTATTCCTAACCAGGTTTACTTTCCCTGACTCAATTCAAGGGTTAGAATTTACTTTACAAATTCAATTTACTTTCTCCAACCAAGAAACATAATCTTATGCTTTTCTTTCGCATATGAGCAATTGTAATAAGCATTCATATGTATGTGTGCCTAACCTCATCAATAAGTTCACATGCTCAATTATTCATATTCATATTCTTGTGCTCATGTCATACTAGTACAAGATGCCATTATTTCATCAATTCAAAGCATCAATTCATTTTCAGCACAATGGCAGGTATTTTGCATTTCAAACCATCAAATCGAAGGCTATAAAAAAATTCTGAATGAAACTTCAATGTGTCCACAAGGTTCCATAAAATTTTAGAGCAAAAGTGTAACATCCCTCCGCTTATGGATTGCCAACTCCCACAACCAACACGGTGTTTTCAGTGCTTTGTCCTCACTAATACGCTTCCTAGGAAAACTTTCAGGAGGTCACCCATCCCAAATTACCCCAAGTCAAGCACGCTTAACCTTGCAGTTCCTTCTGATGGGCTACCGAAAAGAAAGATGCATCTTTGTGGTGTAACGCCCAATTTTACCGTCATTTAGAAATTACCAAATTACCCTAGGTAATTCTTATATAAATTCGAACGAACAATCCTCAATAGAGGAATATAACATTAGAAAAGAAGTTATGAGCGATTCCTGAAGAGTCGCAAGCCCCGAATTTCTGTACGTGTAAAATGACCAAAATGCCCCTAGGTTATTTTACTCAGGAAAATGAGGGTCGTGGGCCCCCCGTCCTCAAGGGGATGTTCTGAGATAATAGGGGATTGTTTGTGTTATGTGTGTTAATAGAGGAGAAGAATCTCAATTTTGAGTTTCGACGCGCGAAATGACCAAAATGCCCCTGCCGTTTAACTCCAATTGCGTCCCAAAGCCCGAACCTCACTAAAATGTTTTAAAAGGTGTTTTTAAGCTATGATTGGCCATTGGTTAAGTTCAGATGGCCCAGGAGTTTTGAGCGAAATGACCATTTTGCCCCCTTGTGCAGTTTTGCAATTTTTGAGATTTTTGATTCATCTAATGAAACCTAAGCAATATTAGGCTCAAATTAAAGCTTATTAAATTCTAATTACTAATCTAGAGTCCAAATTATTTATTTAAATTGATTAGAACCTGAAATTGCTTAAAAACACTCAATTTGCTTACTAATTCACCTAAGCCTTTAATTGCAAATTCTCTAATTTGCAAAGATACTTACCTACACCTAAATAATGCATGGAACACACAAATTTCTCTTCCTTAGGCTATAATGCACGAAATTATATGGCCTAATATGCATCAGAAAAATTTTTCAAACTTGGCACAAAACTCAAGGTATGAAAACAAGGAATCATGTTTCATGATTCCATGTTTTAAGCCACCAAACAAGATGATTTTTCCTTCCTTGTTTCCTCCTCAAATTTAGTCAGATTTTCCTCCTCCTCTTGTCCATACATGAGCTTGAATTCTTCTATAAATAGGCATGCTTAAGGAGTCTTAGATGCTTGCTCAAAATTGTACACATTTCTAGTTTTTCCAAAGCACCAAAAGCTCTCATTTCCTCCTCCTCTTGGCTGAATTCTTTCTTCAAGTTTTCAAGAATATTTTCTTCCATTTCACTCAAAGAAACCAAGTTCTCTTCCTTTCCTTCAAATTAGATTAGGTAGGGAGTTGTTTCTAAGTTCATTTTATGCTATGACAAGTTATGTTTCTAGCTCAAAAGTGATGATTTCATGGACTTTCTTTTAGCTCTCAATTTCGGTTTTGTTTTCCCTTTTCTTTTAAAAACATTTCAGCCTTATGGCCTAGATTATGATGAGACCATGGTTTGATGATGAGGTTCTTGTGTGTTGGTTGCAAAGCCTTCACAAGTTAGACCTCTAAAACTTGAAGGTTTCACTAGTTTTTTAAAGCTTTACAATTTCGGTTTTCTTTCCTTATTTTTCTTTAATGATTTCGGCCAAATGGCCTAAGAAGGAATATGATGATAGCTTGATGATGAGGACCTTGAGTGTTGGTTGTAAATCCATCACAAGTTAGGCCTCTAAAGCTTGAAAATTCCACTTGATGCAAAACTTTAAAGAATGATGTTTTTATGATGTAAAAATAAAGATCTTGAGTTTAGAACTTGAAAGATGTATTTTTCACTTTGTCTTGCTAAGATATATTGGGTTGAATTTATATTTCTCTAAAGTCTTGGAAGAGCTCTAGTAAAGAAATAAAAGGAACTTGCATCCATGTCTAAGTTTATGCCTTGCATAACCATGTTTACTTTTAATGTCATCACTAAATTCTCAAGAATAAATAAATGAACTTGCATATCTCATGTTTAAATTTCCAAGCTTGCATTTCATGTTTATATTTCAAGTTGTCACTTAATCTATAAAGATAATAAAGAGGTTGCATCTCATATTTATTTTATGCTCTCACTTTATTTTATAATGGCTAAAAGAATCAACGCATGGCATGTTTATTTTATGTCATCACCTAAAGATCCTAGAGCTCAAAGACTTGCCCAAGTATCACAAGCAAAGTTGGAAAATGGTAGTATCACTTTCAATTTCCTTAAGATTATTGGAGTTAAAGAATTCATTCTTTAAGAAGTCTTGAGTTTGGAGCTTAATAAGATGTAATAAGAATTCTCTTCTCCCTTCACCGGTCCATGCGGACTACCACCGCTCCCTTCTAAGATTCTCTTCTCCCTCTACTGGTCCATGCGGACTATCGCCTTTAGCTTCTTGCATATCATGTTTATAATTCCAAGTTATCACTTTATAAAGACAAGATTAAAATGAGGTTGCATAACATGTTTATGATTCTAGTTATCACCTAAATCTCTAAAGCTCAAGACTTGCTCCTTTTATCTTAAGTGAAAATTGTAATCGTAAAGATTCTTTCAATGATAAATCGGCCTCATGATTAAGGTAGGCCTAAAGTGATTTTAAATAAGCTACTGGTTTAGTTCTAAAATTTCTTTCAAGAATAACAAAAAGAATTAGTTTTTAAAAGAGTTTTAAGGCCTTGCAAAGATTTACGGGATATTAGTATCTTACTTGTACTTAAAAATGTGATTTGATGCAATTATATGAGGTTCATAATTCAGCCACTAATCTGAGTTTAGTACTACTGTATGATGATGGTTTAATATGTTTGAAGTTGTGATAATTATGGTTTATTGCTAAAGGAATGATTCTATGCATGTTAGAGATAAAACTAGCTTCCTAGAAAACCGTAAAAGCAAGATTTCTAGAACTTTAGAGAATGAAATTTATTCTTCCAGTTTAGTGGCCTTAAGAACCAGATTTTATTATGTTTAGATAAGGGACAATGATTCATAATTGGTTTAGTAATTAATTTTAGCATCATAGGGAAAGCCGGAAGAAAGGGTTAAAAACGTAACTTCTAGCACATTAAAACCTTAAGAACAACTTACTATCTATGCTAACCCATATAGTCTAATAATGTTCTTAAGGCTTATAATTGATGGTAATGAATCCCTTAGATGCATAAGTAATTAGTTTGATAATTAAGGTTACCCAATTTTAGAGTTTGGTTATTTAGGGAGCTTTACTTGAGAATTTTAGATGACATCTTTTGATGCTTTGGAATGTCAGTTATATGATGATGTAATGCCTATTGAATTTGATATTATTGAATGATTTCATGGCTTGCATGTTATAGTTGCTATTGCAAACAATGAGAATGTTCATGCATCTTGATGATTATGATATAACATGCTAAGACTTAATGGTGACTTATACTTATGAGGAAATGATCCTTTGGACCCATCAGACTATAGGTGGTGAAAAGGTGATCCTAGAAAATGATCCTTTGGACCCATCAGACTATAGGTGGTGAAAAGGTGATTCTTGCCCCCTAGCCCGTTCTCTCAAAAGGGTAGAGTTCGGATTTAACTTATCAAAAGGGATAAGTATATGCTAGTGACGACTAGTAAGGTATGAGCTCATAACCTAGATTACTCCCAAAAGGGTGGAGTATAGGGTGGCCCAGGAAAATGATGATGAAAGTAACTTTAAGTCACCTAAGGAACTAAGTAACGTATTATGTGATTATGATGTTCTTCTATGCATAGTATTTATGAGATAATAATGAGAAATATGATATTCTTCTATGAATAGTATTTATGATATGATGATAAGGAATATGATGTGGTCTTATGCATAATTATGTTATTATATATGAAAGGAAAAGTTCATTATAAACATGATATGCTAAGTTTATGATGCATTATAAGACGCATGATTAAAATGAATGGACCTCGGTAAAGTATATTTCCAAACTAATTAAATGAATCTTAGCATGCTCACATTTTCATAATGAAACCCGAGGTTCCTGGGACGATGATGATGACACGATGCATATGAGGTGAGTACCCTACTGAGATTCTTTTATAAGTTTCTCATTCCCTCTTTCTTTCTTTCCATCTCGTCTTCAGAAAGTGATGGTGATGTTCGTGATTTCCGTTGATGCTCTCACCTGGTAGATGCATGTGATCTTGTGAACCAGCTTATTATCCTTGAGGAACGTATTGCTAGACCTTGAGCGTGAACTCTGATATCTATTCCTATCTCTGAAGTGTTATAAATAGGTGCCATTAATAGATGTTTTTCCATCCATATATTATTTTGTTTTGTTCGATTGCCTACATCTAGCTTAACTCTGTTGATAGGAAAATATCTATGTGAAATGTAATTATGGATGTCATATGATGGAGCCAATATGATGTGTTCTTCATGATATGTCTGTTTTCCGCTTTATCCCAATTATCGTTCACGTTATGCGCGGCTCACGTTTTCAATTATGTTTAAAAAAAATGGCTCGTAATTTCACTAAGTATTTTAAAAGCATGATTAAGGAACTGAAGCAAAGAGTAAAGTCTAGTAATTAATCAGACGACCTAGGCGTATTGGGTTAATTATTAGGGTATTACATGTGGCATAGGTAGTACCAATCAATTCATATATGCCCTCCTTAACTATATAGTCCCATACCTATAGAGACTCATCCTCTCATTTGGGTGTGTAATCGGTTCATTCATGTACCTCTCGCTCGGAGGGGAGCCGCTCCTTGTCCGTTCCTCTGCACGATCACTCCCTGCCTCGTCCCCTGGCATTACATGCCCACCAACTTCCGCTTGGTTCGTTCAGTGGAAGCATGCTTGGGCTAGAGAGACTGGATATTCCGCCAGGGGTATGGAGAAGTCCCACATCGACTGGGGAGGTGAACGAAGCATGCCTTATAAGGGTGTGGATACCTCCTCTTTGGAGAATGCGTTTTGGGGTGCTGGCTTGCAGATGGTATCACAGCCGCCTGGGGTTGGTGTGCCAGCGAGGACGTTGGGCTCCTGAAGGGTGGATTCCTGAGGGGTATGGAGAAGTCCATCGACTTGGGAGGTGAACGAAGCATGCCTTATAAGGGTGTGGATACCTCCTCCTTGCAGGACGTGTTTTGGGGTGCTAGACCTACCAAAGCAAAACCGTGAGGCCAAGTGCCAAGCGAACAATATCCCTGGATTCAGGGGTGCTGGGCTTACAAAGAAGTTCTCTAACTAGGTTAACAAAATTAGACAAATTTAGTGCTCAGAACCACTTAACCTCAGCTTAGAAATCGAAATTCATAATTTTTAACCCTAGCAAATGATTGAATCAATTCAAAGAAAAATCACGTTACACTTCAAGATGCAATACTTTATAAAAATTTCAAAGGAAAATTCAATCATTTCTTGTGGTAAAAATATTAGACAAATTTGCAGCTTCAGTTCCAATAATCCAAGTAGCATAAATACAATTTCAGTTCTTGATTTTTTTTTAAAGCATTAGCTTCAACATATAATTTTTATAGCTCATGAAAATACCCACAATTCACTTAGAAAATTCGTGATTAGTGCTGTCCATATAGGTCTAATATCCAGGATATGGTTCAAAATCTTTTTCCACAAAAATGATTTTTCATAACATCAAACACTTACCAAAATTAACACATCACTATCAGTATATTATCAACCAATTCAACTAAAAATATTCAGAGAAATCAGTAAGAAGATCAAAAATATAGAGTTGAAGTAAAAGAGGTTTAAAATGCCCTACTTTGGTGGCTTTAAGGATCTTGGCTTCAAGGAGGTTCCAAGAGTGATCTTGCTCACTTCAAGGCCACCAAATCAACATTAAACCTTTCCCTAAATAGTAGATGGTGAGCTCTCAAAGTAGAAAAGTTTGATGGATCCAAATTCTAATCAGTTAGTTTGGTAGATATTGAGGAGTAGAACAAGTTTTGTGAAGGGAGTTTGTGGTTTTATCAAGTTTAGGCAAGGATTTGGATCAAGTTTTCATGGTTTTTGAAGAAGCAAACATGGAGATGGTTGTGTGCTCTCACTTGGCTGAGAATGAAGGATGGAAAATAACAAAGTTTGGTGGCTTTAAATGATTATATGTTAGGTTTAATCTTTATCTAATATAAAATCAAACTTTTCCTACAAGAAAGCAAAATAAATGGCTAGGATTTGATCTTGTAATTCAAGATCAAATCTTAGCCTTACACTTGGCTCTAAAGGATAGACATTATCCTTTTGCAAAGATTAAACTATCTTCCTATTAGAAACGAATATCGAAATTTTACTGAATGGGAAAACAATCCTAATCAAACATTGCTCAAAAAATTAATTCTAGGTATAAAATATTTATTCCTTCCCATTTCTAGTCTTAATCCTATAATTTTAGTTTCTGTATCTTTAGGTCCCAATTCTAAAGTTTCGGCTATCCCATAGGCCCGGAAAGCCCACAAGGTCACTATTTATGCCGGCCCAATTTTTTTTTTTAACACGTCCATTAGGCCATCCTTATCATTACTACATCTATTAGATTTTCGAAATTATGACTAACAAAACTCAAATTAATTTTTAACTAATTTTTAGGGTGTTACAAAGTTTGTAAAGAAAGCTTGGTTATCATAATATAAAAGGTAAATTCTCAAAGATAGTAAAATGAATGGCTAGGATTTAGTTTGGTAGTCAAAGAATGAATTTTGGCCATCCACTTGGCTCAAGATAAGTGGCTCATTTTAGCTTGGAGAGTAAGTAGCTTTTTCTGGTTAAAACGCATATGAAATTTTACTGAATGGATGAGATATTGGCTCCCAAGTAAAATATAATAAATGAAAGGCCATGATTGAAACTTACTTTTCAAGTTTCAATCATTGCCATCCACTTGGAATAAAGTGGTTGGTAAAGGTTACTTGACCACCAAGTAACTTGTATGTTAAAAACCACACATCAAAACTTTACTGAACGGGTAAAGCACCATACTGAGTAATCAAACATTACCCGAAAATTAATTCTAGGTATAACTTCTCATTCCTTATCAATTCTAACCTTAACCCTCTCTTTTCTAGTCTTACATTTCTTGGTTTCCTATCTAGGGTTTCAATGGTCCTACTGCCCGCCAGGCCGTAAGGTCACTATTCACTTCACCCGAAATTTTTTTTAACACATCCGTTGGGCCATCCTCATCGTTGCTAAAACTGTCATATTTTTGAAATTATGACTAATAAAACTCAAATTAATTTTTAAATAATTTTCAGGGTGTTACATTTGCACATGTAAAGTGAAATTATTCTTGCTTAAATAAGCCTTGTGATGCTAATGATAGAACCTGTTGCTACTTCAAAATACTCAAGATAAATATTAGTCATTATTCAAAGTTTTTTCTTTAAATTGGCTTCGTTGTCATTCAAAACATATTTCATTAAAGCTTTCAAAAGGGTTCTAGAGCTAACAATCTTTGTCTTTTTTACGACAACAAACCAATTTGAAGAAAATCTTTTGAAGAGATATTGAAAGAATTTCTACTGAAAGTATAGCGTGATAATTTGTATTCTTTCAACTTATCACAAAGAGTGATTTTCAAAAGTTATTTTTTTAAGGCATGATATGAATAAGAAAAATGTTTTATAGCCTTAAGTGACTTAAATCATAACTATTGTTATTTTTCATGAAGTTTTGAACTAACTCAGAATACTTTCTAAAAGATATCAAAGCAGGATGTTAAAGGAAATATCGTTTAAGCTTTGTTTACACAAGCAGCTTGATTTTTAGTCAAAAAAAACTTTCTGAAGATTCACATGCTTGAATAACTAACAAGTAATACTTGTGATATTTCATCTTGATTAATCCTTTTATGCAGCATTTCGTTATCCAAACTTATTTTTTAAAAATGGATGCTCATGTTTATATATATATAGAAAGATGTATCAGAGCATTTTGAACAAAAGAACAATAGATTGATACTTATGCAGTTTGATGCTCAACAAAATCTTGAAAAAAAGGAAACAATATATACGTTTTAGGTTTCTGAAGTCAATAGGGATTAGTCCCTAGTTAAAACAGAGCATGAGCAATATTGAGCATATATGTAGAGAGTTAAGAAACTCTTCTCATAGGTATCAAAGCACAAAATTTTGCAAATCAATCGCTTAAAAACAAATGACATGCTCTTCAAGTAAACTAGTACACACAACATATATCAGAACATCAATCAAATTTAGAGCATCAATACATCATGTATTAGAGCATTAGGCGTAGTAAAGATGTAATGAGTTGTCAATGTAGCAGATTAAAAGAACACTCATTCATTAGCACAAAATGCTTGACTAGCTAAGCAAGATATGCAAATATATATATTTATATATATACACACACACACCATAGGGCAAGCATAAAGCTAATTAAACCAGAGTAAAAGAACAAAACAAATTGTATTATATCAAACTAAAGAAAAAAATCAGATGAAAATAAAGTTCACAAAAAATAGAAATTATTCTTAAAAGAAATGCATATGCAAAAAAAATGATCTTCTGAATTTGCTCCCCCTTAGCATACTGCTCTTGTTTTTCATAGCACAAGATTTTCTTCCATGTCTTCTCCCCCTTTTGTCATCAATAAAAAGAGGTATGCTTGGAACCCAGGAACACCATCATTAGCCTAGCCTTAACCTCATGAAGAATATCTTGAGAAGTTTGAAGGATCTAAGCATGTTTCAATTAATGTTAAGTTGGGCACCCAATGTTTCTTGCTTTAGTCGATCTACCCCTGGCAGCAATGTCTTTGAGATGTCTCAATATAAGTCTATCAAATTGACAGCTTGTTGGAAGTCCAGTTGAAGATTGATAAGGCAGGTTGAAGGTGAGATGTTGATGGAAAGTTCTTAGAAATGGCTTAGGGATATTTAGGGGTATGGTTTCCTCTAACTTAGGCGATTTGTAACACCCAAAAAAATTATTTAAAAATTAATTTGATCTTTATTAGTCATAATTTAAAAAATCTAAAGTTTTAGCAATGATGAGGATGGCCCAATGGATGTGTTAAAAAAAAATTTCAGGCTGGTGTGAATAGTAACCTTGCAAGCCCATTGGCCCATTGGACAACCAAACCCAATGAGACAGGAAATACCCGGATTAACAAAAGAGAGGGTTAAAGTTAAAAATAGTTAGGAATAAGGATTTTATACTTGGAATTAATTTTTGGGCATGTTTGATTACTCGTGTATGGTGTTTCACCCATTCGAAATTTCGATGTGCGATTTCTACATTAAGCTATTTTAATCTTTACAAAATAAAGAACCTTATCCCTTTATATTAAGTAAATGGCAAAGATTCAATCTTGAATTACAAAATTAATCCTAGCCATCCATTTTTCTTTATTAGATTAGGAAATATCTAATTTTAATGTATAATATTCAAGCATTGATTATAAAGATACATACAAACTAAAACTTCTCTAAGAAGCTAGATGCATTCTCTGTAACACCCTAATATTTAACCCAATACGCCTAGGACGTATCAATTTTAATTATTAGTTATTACTTCCCTTTAAATTCATTTACAAAATACTTAGCAGAAAATACAGGTAAAATTTTTTTTTGAAATGAATCATGTAAAACAAAGTGCGAGCCTTTGCGTGTAACATAAATGTGACATGAAGTGAAAGAATAAATAAATCATACAATACAAAAGCCATAAAGAACACCTCCATCATGAAAACATTCATCATAACATTAATTAAAATAGTTTAATACATTATCAGAGTTACAATGGAAAGCATAAAGTCTTACCCATATAAGTGGGAGAGCTTGCAGGACAATAACAGAAATAAGAAATATAACAACGAATACATGAAAACAACCCCAAAAGATACATCCAGAAACGTCAACCCTCCCCTCTAAAAGCCTACAGAAACGCTACTCCTCTGATGGGGAGATGTAACCCGCAAACTGCCGAAGCTTCGGACGTGGCCCAATGAAATGGGGGTGTAGGCATACGGTGGTGTACATGGCCTCTCGGCGAGGGCGCCTCTCAGGCGACGCACATGCCTCATATGCCGCCTGAAGACCGTGTCCTCACTACCCTTACCGGCAAGGCACCGAGGAGCGGAATCCTCCAAATATGGATCAGTTGGGAATCCTCCAGAAGTCTCAACGACGTATGAGGGGCATGTACTCCTGGAGTCGCTACTGCCAAAGATGATGGAGAGGCACGGCTTCTGCCGTCACGGGTCGCATCCTCTCAAAAATTAGGTCATCACCGTAGGAGGAAGTCGGGGTGAAGTGAAACTGGAGTCTGGAAAGGCAAAAGGGCGTCCCATGTATGCAAAAATACGTATAGCACAACGACCCTCGAAGTGGTAGGATGATGATCTGGATCGTAGTGCAACTCCCACATGGGCACATGAACGACGCATCGATGTCTGAAGACGTAACGGAAAGAAAAGAGAGAGGGTGAGAATCTTGCTAAAGAATCTCAGGAGGAAATCCTCTATCCTAGTGTCATCGTTTACATCCCCAGGAACCTTGGGTTTATTATAAAAGGTTAGACATGCATAGGTTCATTATGAGGTTTTCACAAAAGATATTTATCCAAGGTCCATGTCTTTTATAATGAATCTTAATGCATGTATGCAGCATAATAGTACATGGATGCATGGCAATACTTTAGGCAAACCAAACAATAGTCAATCATCATATAAGTGGCAAGTAACTTCTCTTGAACATTGTTCTTTCCTCATTCTTGTGACACCAACATCATAATAGTAACCGCACCCCTTAAACTAGGCTATGAGCTCATACCTTAACTAGTCATCACTAGTTCTTACTTATCCTCTTGATAAGCGAATCATAATCATATTCATAATCATCATAATGATCCCGACTCCCAGAGTACGGGTAGGGGCCTAAGGATCACCCATCATGGGACTTTTTCCTTCTTCGAAACGCATCGACTGGTTAAGACCAACGACTTTGTCCGCTTTGGCAGGCTAATGTCTATGCCCTCACGGTTTTGCCTTCTCCTCACCTGAGTAGGAGAAGTACGTCTCGTGTGTCACATTAAACATCTTATTTTCGAAACTTTCTTTAAGTCCCTCAAATTTGACAGAAATTCAGCATAACAGCTACATTTCGAATTTCCTCAAATTTGAGTCATGCCATATAATTTCAATCACACGTATCATTCTTATGGAACTTTCTCAATCAAAAACTGTAGTTCACATGAGCATATTCTTCTAGTTCGTTCATATTTCGAACCTCATGCATTTCAAATTACGGCATAATATTTCATCACGACAACACGCCAATTATACATATAAAGTTTCATGTTCAAGACATTAACATAATCACATCATCATAAATATGCTCGAGGTTCATCATCATAAATATGCTTACTCGGCCTCCTATCTCGTATCTTATTCTTTGGCCCTCACGGGTCTTAAACTTGTCTTCTAATTATTTCAATACCCATATTACATCTTTATTACCCTCAAGAGGTTATCACTTAAACTTTTCTCTAAGATTCAAACTTACTAAAATTCCAAACAGCATTGTGCATGTAGGGGCAGAAAATATCATATGCTTACGGGGCTCTAAAATCTCCGTTCGTGACCCTTTTTAAGATCCATCTTCGCCTAAGACTTCATAATCAATTCTAAAACAAATATGGGGGATTCCTAGGCATATTCACTAAGTTATAAACCATTTTTCCTCAATCTAACTATGCTGGACAGAATTACATTTTTCCATGTCTAAGTGTAGAATTCCCATTTTAAGTCCTTATCATCACCTTAAGCTTAGTAATTAATACCTAATCATTTATGAAAGGTTTTTATTATACTTGAATTAATCATGCTAGAACAGATTTGCATTTTTGTGTATTAAAGTGTTCTAGAATTCTCATTTTATCCTTTTAAGTTACTTATTCTTTAACTTCTCTAAATCAATCCTTGCTTCACTCAAACATAATTTTACACATTTTAACACCTTAGAACAGAATTTATACAGTAGCCAAACATAAAGGGCAGAACCAAAATCATAAGCCCATAAAATCACATAATATCATGAGTTAAAATGCATACAAGTTGCTAGTTTTCTCTTGGAATAATTCTAGGAATTCAAAACTCTTTTAGAACTCAAATCCTTACATTAAAATCATGCAATTACACATGAGGTCAGTAGCTAAATTAACTTGTTCATAAAATAGATTTAAAGTATATAATTTCATTCATAATGTTGCTTAGGTGCTCCTAAGCTTAGAAAAATTACAAAACATGAACTATGGACACTTGTGATTAGTGGAACTCATACTAAGTCCATCACCATCACCACAAGGCCGAATGGCTTCATTAGGAATGCAAACATTTTCTTACAACCTTACATAGGATACTTGGGCAAGTCTTTGAGCTCTAGATCATTAAAGTGATGACATAAACTTAAACATGCTATGCACCTCATTTTTGTTCTTCATTAGAAAATAAAGTGAGAACATAAAATAAACATGAGATGCACTCATTTGTTATCTTTAGAGTTTAGGTGATGGCATAAAATATAAACATGCTAGACAAGAAAGTAAACATGAAATGCAAGGTTCAATTCTTTATTTTAGTGCTCTAGGCCCCTTGAGGTATTTACCCCAAATCAACAATCAACTTTAAGGTTGAAATAGGTAGGCTTTGAGATTTGTTAAGTGAGGATGCACATTCTTGTTTTAATCTTTAAGTTGCTTAGTGATGACTTGAAAATAAACATGCTATGCAAAGCATTAAAGTAAACATGAATGCATCTTATTTTAGATCTTAGCTAGAGCTCTTTGTAAGACTTTAAAGGAACATAAACCTCAACCCATTATGTATCATAAGGCAAGCTTTAGAGTTCTTAGCACCTAGACTTCAAGGAAGTCTTAAGGTTTGAACTTCATCATCAAGCTCAAGAAAATAGACACAAAGTTTAACACTTTGTCTAAACAAAATACAAGAACTAAGTCATATTCTTTATTTTATTGCTCATAGGCTTCAATCTAGAGTAAAACTCTTAGAACGGCCGACCAACTTTAAGGTTGGCAAGGGTAAGCTTAGAGCTCTTTGAAATCATGTGATTAATTTTCTTTATCAAAACTTTTGTGATCTACTTAACATATTTAGCAAACTTTGTTCAAGCCAAGACAAAGGAAACCGAAATCATTTGAGAAAGAAAAGGAAAGGAATCGAAAATGAAACCAAAGAAGAAAGAAGCACAAGCATGTATGGTCCAAGACCAAGTTGTTTCAAGCTTTAGAGGTTTCTCACATGACAACAACAAGTCATTATCTTGAAACCTCATCATCAAGCTCATGTTATTTTCATAAAATGGCCTCTTGGCCGAAATGAAAAAGAAAGGAAGAAAAGAGTTTGAACCAAGAGAAAACTAGAACTTTCTTTAAGGAAAACAAGTAAAACTTGAAAACAAACCCCTACCTAAGGAAGTCTTTGAAGGAATGAAAGAAAGCTTGAGTTCTTGAAGAGTTGAGAAAACAAAATCTCCTTTTGGATGTGATGATGGGTTTGGCCAAGGAGGATGCTCAAGGAAGATGATTTTTCCTTGAGTTTCTAAGCTTGGGAATGAAAAGTTTAAGTGTTTAGGAGATGGTTTGAGGTGAGGTAGTGGTGGTTTATGGTTGTTTGTGGTGGTTTATGGTGGTTTGTGGTGGTGGAAGGATTCTTTAAGAGGTAGAAGAAAATAAAGAAGATGAAGAGAACTTAGAGAGAAATTGCAAGAAAAAGCAAGAGAACTAAACTTAGCAAAGCTTCTAAAGTGTAACAAGGTTCTTCAAGGCTTGGTATTTATAGAAATTTTGCAACAATGAGGGCTGCACAATGAAGGATGGCCGACGGCCTTAGGGAGAGAAAGAGAGAAAAATATCTCTTACAAGGTATGGCTTTGAGTATGGGTTCAAGCATGGTGAGGTATGGGCAAAATTATGGGCAAGGCATGGGCTTTGGAGTGAAGAAAATTTCAACATGTGGCACTTTTCATTGGCCTTGCATTCGGCTATTTGGGACAGCCAAGGGGAGAGAATTTTGTTCATGTAATTGTGGTTTAGTGATGTGTTTAGGTGTTTCTTTGATTAAGGTTTTGGTTAGGAGTTGTAAGAAAGTTTTTAGGTGAGGTAATTGGGCAATTAAGGTTGTTCAAGACTTGATTAGGGAGTGGTCTTACTAGATTAACAAATTAAATTCATTTTCTTAGTCAAATGAGGTATGGCACAATTTCTTAATTTAAGGAATTGGAGAGAGAAATACTATTCAAGATTCCATGACTAGGAATCTTGAATCAAAGAATGTAATTTAGAGTTTAACTAAGCAATCTTAGGTTCTAATTAACCTTAATAAATTATTTTGACTCTAGATTAATTATCGAAATAAATTAATCTTCGATTAGAGCCTAATATTGCTTAGGTTTGCTTAATTGCGTCATTAGGCTTACTGGACACGTTCTAAGGGTAAAATGGTAATTTTACACTAAAACTGCCGGACCAACTTGAACTAAACATCAAGTATTGCTCAAAAACATCATTCTAAACTTCCTGAAAATTTGGCTCAAACGGCACCTTTTACCCGTGTAGAACACAGGGGGTATTTTGGTCATTTTGAGCTGAAAGTTTAGAAACGAGATTTTCACCTCTGATATCAAACATAACAGATACAATCCCCTTCAAACATTGAGTTGACCCATTCGAGGGTGTCGGGTCCTGTCCTCGAATTTCGGGTAAAAATGACCTCAGGGCATTTTGGTCATTTGCACTCAAATAGAAATTCTGGCGTTACATTCTCGGCCAAACACACTAAGGAACCAACATCCTCCATTTCAAGAGCTCAAACTCTCATTCAAAGCCCAAAAACACTAGGTTAGAGTTGTTGAAACTCCAAAGTTCCTTCACTAAACTTGTTCTACGCCTCAATATCTATAAATATAACTGATTGGAATCTCATTCATCACCAATCCTAACCTTGCTACCTTATTCTTTACTGATTTTGGAAGGGTTTGGGTGTGATTTGGGAGCTTTGAAGTGAAGGCAATTCATCTTGGAACATCTTAGAGGCAAGGACACACTAGCTTCCAAGAGTAAGGCTTTATCCATCCATTTTTCTTTCAAACTTATTCAAGAAATTTCTGATTTGATTGAGCTTGAAATTTTTAGTTTTATTGGTTGATAACATATGAATATTGATCTATTAATTTTAGTGGAGTGTATGGATGATGTTCGAAATCATTTTTGTGAAAAGGAATTTTGGACTATGCTACTGGATTTTTGGATTTCTCCCGTAGGATTGTTCACGAATTTTCTGGTATAATTCTGGGCATTTTTATTTTCTATAAAAATTATATGTTGAAGCTAACATCTTAAAATATTCCAAAAATTTTCTTGAGAAGTTTTTTGGACTTTTACTACTTGAAAAAAATCAGAAACCGAAGTGAACTATTTGCTGCCTGAAATGTTAGAATAGAAGCTACAAATTTGTCTAATTTTATTACCATAGCAAATGATTGAATTATCACTTGAAATTTTTACATGGTATTGAAAACATATTGAAGTCCAACTGTGAATTTTTGTATGATGTTATCTATTCATTTGATGGGTAATAAAATTAGAAACTATGACTATTTCCTGAAATAGGGGTTTCTGAGTTTGAATTTGTCTAATTTTGTTAATATAGTTAGAGAATGATTCTTACTGGAATTTTTACAAGACCTTGTAGACATGTTGAAGTGTCAAGGAGAATTTGTATAGCCTCTGAATTGATTTTTTGATGTGCAAATAAAATTGTGCTATAATAGGGTGAAATCTGCCAATGTGCTGGAATTGTGATAATGTCTTGAATTAATGATATAATGACTTGGATTCAAGTTTAATGTGTATGAATGCATGCTATGGAATTTAAAGATTGTTTTATGAGAAATGAATGAATGAATGATATATATAGGTTTGAAGAATTATGAAATCAGAGATTTATGTTAATACATATAGAAATATGATGCATGTATATATGAGCTTGAGGATTGTATGTGTTGATTGAAGAATGAAATCCCTTTAGTATGTTAAGGCAGAGAGATCCCTATAGTATGTTAAGGGCATTGAAGATCCCCTTTATTAGGTCAAGGGCACGGAAATATATGAATGATGTATATGAGATCCCTTTCAATATACGAGAGCATGTACAGTTGAGAACGTAATACTATGAGGTTGAGTAGTATGACGTGTATTTTAAGTGATTGAATAATAAAAGAGACCTACTTCTGAGAATTGGTTTTTGAACTTTAAAATGAACCTTTGATATATGTTGCATGCTCACATTTTCTTAATAAACCGAAGTGGCTGGACGATGACGATGACATTAATTTTATTATATGTTTTGGGGATACCCTATTGAGAATTTTACAATTCTCATCCCTATACATTTTTGTTCCTATCGTGTCCAGGTTGATCTAGAACATGAGCAACTGGAGGAAGGATTAAATTGAAGTTTAGTAGTTAATGTTTTTCTTTTACTGTACTTAGTAGCAGTTATATGTATGTAATCAAAATAGGGGACATATATGTATTAAAGCTCATAGAAGAGCTTCCTTATATTTAATGTGTATTCAATAAATGTTGTGTTTCTTTGTTATATTTTAATAGGATTACGCTTAGTTATTACACACGTTAATCGAGCTTGATGTAAATATTTACGAAAGGTCCACTAGTTACTAAGTAACAACTCTCGAGTACGATGTCATGACTTAAGAATGAGGTTGTACTTGGGAGGATATTACACGATTAAGCCTGAGCATCAACAGTGGTAGTAGGAGGTGATGGAGAGGATGGAGCATGATCAAGTCAGAGAGGAGTAGAGGCAGGCTCATTAACTTGCATTTGAGCGACGTAGAAGCAACAACTTCTTGAGCTGGAGGAGCTTCACCTCTGATGTCCTATCCTATCTTCCTCCACGGAGAGTGCGAATGGAAGACAAAGGTTGAGGAATCATCAGAATAAGAGGATTCTGGTTTATTATGATAGGTTCAAGGTTGGAGAAGAGCTCATTTACAAAAAAATTTAGTGCATCCAAACCTTCTACCTCAGACTTGTGGTTTTAGATCCAGTGATTTTGTCATGACTTCTAGCATTTGATTGATAGTCATAAAATCATCACTGTCTCTATGGGAGCTCACCTTAGTCTCAAATCGAAGCCATCTTCTCAGGAGTAGTAGAGGCTAGAAAAAAGGTGAACCTAAATTGTTGAGACATGGGCCTTGTAGGCTCATCTTCAATAACTACAAAGGGTTTAGGATCAATGTTTCTTCCTGACTTGAGCCCTGAATCCCCTTATCCTCTTCCAATTTTCTTACTTCCAGGAATTTCCTTTCTCCTGTAAAATACATTACTCTTTGAGGATTAGATCTGAATTTCAGATTTTCCTTTGTTTTCGTCTTCCAAGGATTCAAATTCTATGGAGGAGCTCGGCCAGCCTCTACTTCATACATATCTTTTAAGATAACTTGTTCCAGGACCCTCTTGGGCAGATTTCTACTTCTGCTCTTTCTCCTTCGGATGGGAAGTTTGTCAGGTCTACCTTGAGGAAGCTCACTTTTTAAGGTTGCTATCTCACTTTCAGAAAGCTTTTGAGTTTTTGTGAGCTTCTATTTTTTGGTTGATCTTTTCTTGCCCTTTTGAACTATCTTGGACAGAACCTTTTTAGACTCTATGTCCTTAGAAGCCTACTCATCTTCTTTTGAGCTTTCAGAGTTGCTTTCAGGGAGGACAAACTCCTTTTTAGTTTTCCCTTTCTTCCGCTCATCAATCTTCTTCTTGGCTTTGATAGCGCTTTGTCTAATTTGGCCTCATCAATCAGAGAGCTTGGCTTTCTAGAACTGGTTTTTACATGTATAGACTGGGTTTTCTTCTTTGTTCTGAAGGAATTACTGTGTAGTCTATACTCCAAGACTCAAACCACTCTTCAGGAAGAAGGTATCAGACATGCTAGAAGATCTTTATCAGGAGCATCCCACAGGAACTCTGTAGTTCTTCTCTCCTCCTTAGTAATGGCACTAAGCATGTAGTCCATTATCATTTTTAGCAGATTTACCTTTTGTTTGGTCATCAGGCAAAGAGTAACATACAATCCATCCTAATAAAACATCTGTACTTCCTTGCATGGGAAGAATAGTGAACTGAACCACATAAACACTTTTCTTACTCTTGAACTAAGCAAGGCAGGAGTAATGCTACCAGATTTGTTTCAAGTTGAATCGGTGAGGCATTTTGACACTTTTTCCACAATCACCCCAAGAGAATTGAACCATTCTTCCTCCGCTAAATAGTTGACTTCGGAGCAAGAGCCCTAACCACATTAGATAAGTCTAATAGCCCAATCTCTATGTAGGTGTCCCGAATGGTGGTTTTGAGGATGGTTTTGTTCTTTGCCTCTAGAAAAGCATAGAAAGTAGTGACCATTCCTAGAAATACCCGTCAAAGATGTGTAGAAAGTGTTCCCAACCTTGAAAGGTAAACAATTCCTTAAGGATTTGGATTTGATTTAGTAAGGAGTTATTTAGTCTTTTGCCAGAACCAATTGTTCCACGAGAGAACTCCTGCATAAGGGTTCATTATACATAATGAAAGGCCCTCGCTTTGATGATGAATTGTCGAGTTCTTTTCCTTTAGCCATTGATAGGTTAAGAGGGTAGAGTAAAGAGGTTGAAGCTTGAAAGGATTTTGGTAAGGATGAGAGGAAGGCTAGAGTTACAAAGAAGAGAGAGGATAGGAAACAGTTGAGGTAGCGTGTTTGTGGTTGAAGATGAAGGTAAAGAGGTGATGTGTGAGGAATGAGGGTTATTTAAGTGATGTGATGTAACTGACTGAAGATAAAGCGATGTGTGAGAGAGAAACTCAAAAGAGTGGAATTATCCCGCCTTTTTCATCATTCTTCAAGAAGAGTGGTTTCTGACTCTTGAGAACACTTTCTGAAGAGGTTACTTTCTGAGCTTTACTATTCACTTTCTAACTTATCCGACTTACCACATACTCATCATAAGCTCATCTTCATATACTGAATCCTATGACCCCATATATTCTTCATTTTCTAATCCTCATTTCTTCTTTCTGGCCATCTATTTTCTTTCTAATCAACCTATCTTCTTTTTGAACTTGCAAACTAGAATTTTGATCTTTAATTCGACACTTGGTCTTACAAACTGATTTCTTCTTTTGGGCTTCAACTTTGGAGTTATGGATGGAGAGAGAGTATCCAAAGATGGATTGTGCATGAATGCTTATGAATATTTAACAACACTTAAGTTTAAAAGCTTTTTCAAAACACAAAAACAATCTTCAGCTAATGGCTTTGTGAATACATCTAACACTTGGTTTAGGATTCACAAACATTAACTCAACATCTCCTTTTTGAACATGATCAAGGATAAAATGATGTTTAACATATATGTGCTTGGATCTAGAGTGCTGGATAGGATTCTTAGCAAGATTAATAGCACTAGTATTATACAGGAGATAGGGATTTTGGAATACCTCAAGTGATCTTCTAGCTTGTTCCTTATCCATAGCATTTGGGTGCAACAATTTGCAATAGCTACATATTCAGCCTTAGCAGGAGAGAAAGCAATTGTATTCTGCTTTTTGCATGACCATGTGATCAGGATTTTTCTAAAGAAATAGCAACAACCACTAGTGCTTTTCCTTTCAACTCTATCTCCAACGAAGTCAACATCACAATAACCTACAATTTCACAAAAAGTACCTTTCTCATACCATAAGCCGAGATTAGTAGTACCTGATAAATATCGAAGAATTCTCTTAAAAATATTTAAGTGTGATTGCTTTGGGTTAGATTGAAATATAGCACAAATTCCCACACTTAATTGAATATCTGTTACTAGCTGGAAGATACATAGTGAACCAATCATTCTATAATAATTACTTTTTCAAACTTTTTCACCATTCTCATAAGCATCAATGATTTGAGATGGATGGATGGGTGTTTATTGGTTTAGTTTGATCCATATTAAATTCTTCAAAAGTACCTTTGTATATTTTTCTTGATAGATCAAGGTTCCTTCCTTTTGTTGTTATATGTGCAAACCTCAGAAGAATTTTAGTTCACCCACTATACTTATTCAAATTCACTCTATTAATTTTGAAAACTTTTAACAGAAAGAATGATCAGTGGCAAATATTATGTCATCAGCATATATTTGAACTATCAGAAAGTTATCATCTTGATCAAGAATAAAAAGAGTAGTATCAACTTTACTTCTCTTGAATCCATTCCTTAGCGAAGAAGGTACTGAGCCTATCATACTAAGCTTTAGGAGCTTGTTTCAAACCATAAAGAGCCTTTGTTATCTTGAAGACATGGTAGCTCTTCATTCTCAAAACTAGGGAGCTACTTCACATAAACTTCCTCGAGAGGAATCCATTTAGAAATGCAGACTTAACATCCATTTGATAGAGAATGAATCCCTTGAAGGCAATAAAAGCAAGTAGCATTTTGATGGCTTCAAGCCTAGCTACTGATGCAAAGGTTTCATCAAAATCAATTCCCTCTTGTTGATTATAACCTTGTACAACCAATCTTACTTTGTTCCTGATGACTTTACCAGCTTCATCGAGCTTATTCTTGAACACCCACTTTGTACCAATGATAGTCTTTCCTTTCGATCTTTCAAAAGCGTCCAGACTTTGCTTTCTCAACTGGTCCAATTCTTCTTGCATAGCATCCACCCAACTTTGATCACTCAAAGCCTCTTCAATGCATTCAGGTTTGATGGTGGAGATAAAAGCATAATTTGACATATTTCTAAGGGATGATCTGGTTCTCACACCCTTAGAAATGTCTCCAACAACTCTGTTTTGAGAAACTACCTTTAAATCATAAAGTCCCTTATAGTTTCTGGAGCTATGGGTTCTTTAGCTTCTCCTTCATCTTCATATTGCTCTTCTTCGTGTTCAGAAATGCTACCTTTTTGATTGCTTTAGAGTTTTGACCAAGCTTTTTGAAGTGCTTATGTTCTGAGCTTACTTTCTAAAGGTTTGTCTTTCATCTTCATGCTATCAGAAGTTTCCTTTAGACTCATTCTTTCATGACTTCTTCTAGTTCTTCGAGATCATCAGCAAGGTCCTTCTTGAGCTCCTTGAACTTGATGTCAATAGTCTCTTCAACGCATAACATTCTCTTATTGTACACTCTGTAAGTTTAGAGATAGAAGAGTATCCTAGGAAAATACCATCGTCAGATTTAGGATCAAACTTTGCAAGTTTGTTGTAACATCCTCCCAAGTACAACATTATCCTAAGTCATGACATTATATTTAAGAGTCGTTGCTTATAAATTAGTGGACCTTTCTTAATTATCTATAGCAAGATCAATCAAATCGTGAAGTAACTAATTCCAATTCTATTAAAATATATAACAAAGCAATAAACATTTATTAATTACAAGGTCGAGTATAAAATGAAGCTCTTCTATGAGCTTCAATACACATCTGGTCACTATTATATCTACAACATGAACATATGACTAAGTACAATTGATATAATCTTCAGCCTTAAACTACTACAAATCCAATTTTTTTCATATAGCAGTCTCCTTGTTCTTAGGATCAACCTAAGACGACACGGGAACACAAACATATAGGTGAGAATTATACAATTCTCAGGAGGGCATCCCCAAAACATATACTAAAATCGATGTCATCGTCATCGTCGCCATTTTAGTTTATTAAGAAAAAGGTGATCATGCAAATCATATTAAAGATTCATTTTAGAGTTCAAAATCATCATTTTGAAGTGGATTTCTTTTAGTATTCAATCACTTAATACACATATATCAAAAAGTTCTAACATATAGTAAATCATCCTAGTCAGACAATTCATAGTAACATTAGTATGCATAAGATAAATGCAGGAAATTATCTCAAAGTGACCTGGTTTAACTTATGGCCATAGAACTAACTCGGTGCATTTTCTCTTTTCATCGACATAGGAAAGACTTAGTTTACACTCTTAGTTTATACCACATGGTATTTATAGTAGATCACACCACATAAGGGAAATACGCCTTATCAAGACTGAGCTCATTCCTATATGTGATCATTGGACTTCATTTTTTGTAACATCCTAATAATTAACCCAATACACCTCTCGTATCTGATAATTACTAGACTTTACTCTTTGATTCAGTTATTTAACCATACTTTGAAAATACTTAATGAAATTACGAGCCATTTTTTAAAAAAACATGATTGAAAACATGAGCCTCGTGTAGCGTGAACGATAATCGATAAAGCAGAAAACCAATGAGCATATCATGAAAAACATATCATATTGGCTCCATCATATGACATCCATAATTACATAACACATAGATATTTTGTCTGCCAACAAGTTAGGCTACATGTAGGCAATCAAACAAAACATAAATAATATATGGATGGAAAAACATCTAGTAACGGCACCTATTTATAACACTCAGAGATAGGAATAGATATTGAGTTCACACTCAAGGTCTAGTGATACGTTCCTCAAGGATAATAAGCTGGTTCACAAGCTCAAGTGTATCTACCAGGTGAGAGCATCAACGGAAATCACGAACATCACCTTTACTTTCTGACGAGATGGAAAGAAAGAAAGAAAGAGGGAGTGAGAAACTTATAAAAGAATCTCAGTAGGGTACTCACCTCATATGCATCGTGTCATCATCATCGTCCTCAGGAACCTCGGGTTATTATGAAATAGTGAGCATGCTAAGATTCATTTATTAAGTTCGGAAATATATTTACAAGGTCCGTTAGTTTTAATCATGCGTCTTGTAATGTATTATAAACTTAGCATGTCATATTTATAATGAACTTTTCCTATCATATATCTTATCATATCATAATAACATAGCTATGCATAAGACCACATCATATTCCTCATCATCATATCATAAATACTATGCATAGAAGAACATCATATTTCTCATCATCATCTCATAAATGTTATGCATAGAAGAACATCATATTTCTCATCATCATTTCATAAATGCTATGCATAGAAGAACATCATAATCACATAATACGTTACTTGGTTCCTTAGGTGACTTAAAATTACTTTCATCATTATTTTCCTGGGCCACCCTATACTCCACCCTTTTGGGAGTAATTTAGGTTATGAGCTCATACCTTACTAGTTGTCACTAGCATATACTTATCCCTTTTGATAAGTTAAAGTCCCAACTTTACCCTTTGAGAGAACGGGCTAGGGGGCAAGAATCACCTTTTCACCACCTATAGTCTGATGGGTCCAAAGGATCATTTCCTCATAATTTTAAGTCACCATTAAGTCTTTGCATGTTATATCATAATGCAACTCATCATTCATAATTATCATGACATATTCTCATATTTCATGCATAAGCATTCTCATTGTTTGCAACAGCAACTATAACATGCAAGCCAAGGAATCATTCAATAATATCAAATTCTCAATAGGCATTACATCATCATATAAACTGTCATTTCAAAGCATCAAAAGATGTCATCTAAAATTCAGTAAGCTCCCTTAAACAACCGAACTCTAAAATGGGTAACCTTAATTATCAAAATAATTTCTTATGTATCTAAGGGACTCATTACTATTATTACCATTAATTATAAGCCTTAAGAACATTATTAAACTATATAAGGCAGCATAGGCAGTAAATCTTTCTCAAGGTTTTATGTGCTAGAAGTTGCATCTTTAACCCTTTCTTATTACCAGCTTTCCTATGATGCTAAAATTAATTACTAAACCAATTATGAATCATTTTCACTTATCTAGACATAATAAAATCTGATTCTTATAGCTTTTAAGTGTTCTGACAGAATGTATAAATTTCATTCTTAGAGTCCTAGAAATCTTGCTTTTACAGTTTTCTAGTAAGCTAGTTTTATCTCTAACATGCATAGAATCATTCCTTTAGCAATAAACCATAATTATCACAACTTCAAACATATTAAACCATCATCATACAGTAGTACTAAACTCAGATTAGTAGCCGAATCATGAACCTCATATAATTGCTTAAAGTCACATTTCAAGTACACATGTGATACTAGTTTACTGTAAAATATTTGCAAAACCTCGAAACTCCTTTAGAAACTAATTCTTTTTGTTAAACTTGAAAGAAATCATACGACTTTAGGCCTTCCTTAATCATGAGGCCGATTTATACATTGAAAGAATGTTCATGATTAAAATTTTCACTTAAGATAAAAAGAGCAAGTCTTGAGCTTTAGAGATTTAGGTGATAACTAGAATCATAAACATAATATGCAAATCCCTTTCTTTATCTTTAAGATTTAAGGTGATGACTTGGAAATTAAACATGATATGCAAGACTTGAAATTTAAACATGATGCAAGTGCTTGAAATAAATAAGAAGCTGAGCGGCGGAGTCCATGGACCAGTGGAGAGAAAAGAATCTTAATAAAGAAATAAGAAGCGAAGCGGCGGAGTCCGCATGGACCGGTGAAGAGAGAAGAGAATTCTTACTACATCTTATTAAGCTCCAAACTCAAGACTTCTTAAAGAATGAATTCTTTGACTCCAATAATCTTAAGGAAATTGAAAGTGAGCTTTAGAGTTCTTATTACCATGGTTCCAACTTTGCTTGTGATACTTGGGTAAGTTTTTGAGCTCTAGGATTCTTTGGTGATGACATAATAATAAACATGTCATGTGTTGATTCTTTTAACCATTATAAAATAAAGTGAGGTTATAAAATAAATATGAGATGCAACCTTTTATCATCTTTAGAGATTAAGTGACAACTTGAAACATAAACATGAAATGCAAGCTTGGAAATTTAAACATGAGAATGCAAGTTCATTTATTCATTCTTGAGAATTTAGTGATGACATAGAAAGTAAACATGGTTATGCAAGGCATAAACTTAAACATGGATGCAAGTTCATTTTATTTCTTTACTAGAGCTCCTCTAAGACTTTAGAGAAATATAAATTCAACCCAATATATCTTAGTAAGACAAAGTGAACTTTAGAGTTCTTTATGCCAAAGTGTCAAAGACAACCTTATAGCTTGAACCTCATCATCAAGCTCAAAGAAATGGATTAAAAGATGAACATCAACACTTTTTGAAATCAATCATAATGAAAACTATTTTTACATAGAGTTCTAAGTTCAAGGTTAGCATAAAACCATCATTCCTTAAAGTTTTGCATCAAGTGGAACTTTCAAGCTTTAGAGGTCTAACTTGTGATGGATTCACAACCCACCCTCAAGGTCCTCATCATCAAGCCATCATCCTAGTCCCATTTAGGCCATTTGGCCGAATACCAAGAGGAAAAGAAAAGGAAGACCGAAATGAAAAAGCATGTGGAGGTTCATTATTTCAACATTTTAAGCTAAGAACACAACTCCTCAAAGCATAGAAATAAGTTTAGAAACTACACCCTACCTAATTTGGTTTGAAGGAAAGGAAGAGAACTTGGTTTCTTTGAGTGAAATGAAAGAAAATCTCCTTGAAAAGTTGAAGAGAGAATTTGGCCAAGGGGGAATGAAGAAAGAAAGTTTTTGAGCTTTGAAAAACTTTGAAATGTATAATTATGAGCAAGGCTTCTAAGACTCCTTAAGCATGCCTATTTATAGAGATTTTGAAGCTGAAGAATGGACATATGGAGGAGGCATAGGTGGTTGATTTTAGGGAGGAAAAGGGAGGAAAAACATGTTCTTGTTTCATGGCTTAAAACATGGAATTATGTTTCATGATTCCTTGTTTTCATACCTTGAGTTTTGTGCCAAATTTGACAAATATTCTGATGCATGGAGGCACCAATAATTTAGCCATTACAGCCCTAAGAAGGAGAAAATTTGTGTGTTTCATGTATTATGTAGGTGTAGGTAGGTATCTTTGCAATTTAGAGAATTTGCAATTAAGGGCTTAGGTGAATTAGTAAGCAATTTGGGTGTTTTCAAGAAATTTTGGATTCTCATCATTCTAAATAAATAATTTTGACTCTAGATTAGTAATAAGAATTTAATAACCTTTAATTAGAGCCTAATCTTGCTTAGGTTTTGCTAGACAAATCGAAAATATCAAAATTCGCAAAATGCACAAAGAGGGGCAAAACGTAATTTTACTCAAAAATTGTCCGAGGCCACCCAAGCTTAACCATTGACCAATCATAGCTTAAAAACATCTTTTAAAACATTTTAGTGAGGTTCGGGCTAAGTGCACGCATTTCGGGTTAAAACGAGTAGGGCGTTTGGTCATTTCACGCGTCGGGGCTCAAAATTAAGATTCTTCTCCTCTATTAACACACATAACACAAACAATCCCTTATTATTGTCAAAACATCCCCTTGAGGACAGGGGCCCACGATCCTCATTTTTAGGACAAAATGACCTTAGGGGCATTTTAGTTGTAACACCCTAAAATTTATTTAAAAATTAATTTAAACTTTAGTAGTCATAATTTTAAAAATCTAACAGTTTAGCAACGATGAGGGTGGCCCAACGAACGTTTAAAAAAAAAAATTTCAGGGCCGAGGTGAATAGTAACCCTGGGGCCCCACGCCGTCAAGCTGAAACCTAGATTCGGCCCCGAGGTGCCCGAAATTAGGAAAACATGGGAATAAGGTTAGAAATAGGTGGGAATGATAATTTTATACTTAAAATTAATTTTCGGGCAATATCAGTTCAATGGGTATGGTGTTTACCCGTTCGTGATATTTTGTGAGTTCTTACAAATGAAACTTAAGTGAAATTTTGCCACCTAACTAGACAAGTGTGTGGCTTAGAAGAAGCCACACCATTACCACTTTATTAGGACAAATAGGATGCTTACAAAAATTTACTACATTCATCTTTAAGAAAAGAACATTTTGTACATGAAATTATTATGTATTTTGTCATAAACTCGTAAAATCAATATCTTATCACTTCCTTTCTTCAAAATTCGGCCAGCACACTCCAAGAACCTCTCCTCCATTGTTCTTCCTCTCAAACTCCATTAACAAACTTGGAGCTTCATAAACCCTAGCCTAAACTTGATAAAACCTCAAGATCTCTTCACAAAACATGTTCTACACCTCAAGACCTACAAATCTAGCCGATTGGAATTTCATTTCCTCACCAATCCTTACCTTCACCCTCACTGAATTAAGAAGGAGTTTGGATTGATTTGGGAGCTTTGAGGAGCAAGGAGGCAATCTTAGAGCACCTTGGGGCCAAGGAGTCATTAGCTTACTCAAAGTAGGGTTTCTGTTGCCTTTCTTTGTCAAATTTTTCTGATCTGTTTTGGCATGGCCTAGGTCCAAAATTTCTGGTTTTTTTGGTTGATATTATGTTGATATTGATGTGTGATTTTTAGTGGTGTGTTTGGATGGTGTTAAAAGAGGGTTTTTAACAAAATAAGTTTGGACTAGGGTTCTGAATTTATGTTGTCCTGAGGCAGCAGTGGTTCACGAATTTTCTGGTATATTTGTGGGTGTTTTCATGAGCTATAAAAATTATATGTTGAAGAGAACATCTTAAAACAACTACATGAATTTTATTGGGTGTTAGTTTTAAGGTTTGATGCCTGAAAAAAAAAAAAAAAAAAAGAGAACCGAAATGTGCTGATGTCCCTGGTAGTTGAAGCTGAAGCAGTAAACTTGTCCTAATTTATTATCATAGCAATTGATTGAATGACCCTTTGAAATTTTTACATGAAGTTAAGGACATATTTAAGTATCACTGTAAATTTTATTGTTCATTGATTCAATCATTTGCTAGGGTTAAACATTATGAGAATTCGTTTGAGCTGTGAATTGGTAGTCCCTGACCACTGAATTTGTACAATTTATTGAGGGAGTTAGAGACTCTGTTGGAGTTGAAATTTTTATGGGACCTCGGGGACACATTGAAGTGTCCTTGAGAATTTTTGTAGCTCCTAACTTGATTGTTTTATATGTAAATAAATTATGCTACAATGTTGTGAAATCTGCCATTATGCTGGAAATGCAACAATGCTTTGAATTGATGAAATAATGGTATTTTGGGCTCTAGTATGACATGGATACTTGATGATGATTGTTTGGCTATGTGACTTATGACATATGATTGCATATTGGACAGTTTAGAGATTGATGTATTGGACACAAATGAGAAGTCCGTTGTGAATGGATGCTTATGTGTGTTTTACGCATGCAATGAATGATGTACTGAATTAAATTCTATAGTCAAAAGAAAGTTGGGATCCTTTTTGACTTGTCAAGGGCAAATAATGAAACACGAGATCCTTTTGACTTGTCGATGGCAAATAGAGAGAGGTGAGATCCTTTTGACTTGTCGAAGGCAAATAGAGTGAGTTGAGATCCCTTTGGCTTTGTCGAAGGCAAATAGAGTGAGTTGAGGTCCTTTCGACTTTTAGCAGGAAAATAGAGAAGGATGTGATCCCCTTTGATTCATCAGAGATAATTTCATTACAATGAGCATATACATATTTATACATATTGGTTCTTTTTGTTTGCCATTACTTACTATGAGTATGAGTTGATGGTAAGGGTGTACTAAGTGATTGATTTTTTTAAAAGCAACCTACTTTGGAAAGATTGACTTTAAACTTTAAAAATGAATAGTTATTATGTAATGCATAATCACCTTTTGTTAAATAAACCGAAGTGGCTGGGGTGGTGATGATGACATGAATTTTAGTATATGTTTTGGGACGCCCTCCTGAGAACTTTAGGATTCTCACCCCTATGTATTTGTTTTCCCCATGTCATCCCTAGGTTGACCTAGAAGACGGTGAGGCCAGGAAAAAGATCAAGTGGATTTTGCAGTAGTTATAGCAGGACTTGTGTTTGTTGTACTTAAGTGTATGCATATGTCTAAAACGTAAAAGATAACATATGTACTGTAAAGCTCTTATAAGAGCTCTCTTTTGTACTTGACTTGTATTAAATAAATACGTTGTTTTCTCGCAATATATTTTGATAGAACCACGAGTTAATTGATGCACGATTCAACCGATTCTCGCTATAGACAATAAAGAAAGGTCCACTAATTTATAAGTAACAACTCCCAAGCATAGTGTCATGACTTAAGGATGACGTTGTACTTGGGAGGATGTTACATTGGTCATTTTACACGTCCAGAAAATTGAGGTTTGCGACTCTCGCTCAAATCGCTCCTAACCTATCTTCTAATATTATATTCCTTTATTGAGGATTGTTCGGTCTCAAATTTTATATAAGAATTACCTAGGGGTAATTCAGTAATTTCTAAATGACAGTAAAAATGAGGCGTTACATTTTTCCTCTCTAAATCACACACAAATCTATTCCTAGCCGATACATCTACCGACTCATAATATCTTAAGGGAAGTTCATCTTTTTGCCTTCCCCTTTACCCAATATAAGTCTTGTTTCTATTTTGTCCATATGTCCAACATGCACGATTGAAGTTTATACATTCTCTTTTCTCATATAATTGCATTATCTACTTTTTTGTTCACAAATGCATGCACAAGCCACATGTAGGCATTCATTCACAATGTAATTCTCATTCATTCCTCATAAATCACTTTTTAAAGTACATTGCATGCATTTATACTCATCATACTTGAATCAAAAGTCATTATATTAATAATTCAAGGTTTGGGTTCATTTCTAGCAATTAGGTTGATTTCACACCATTATAGCACAAATTTATATGCACATTACACAATCAATTCAGAGACTATAAAAATTATCTAAAACACTTCAATGTGTCCACAAGGTCCTGCACAAATTTCAGTGCAAGAATCATTCTCTAACTATGTGAACAAAATTAGATAAATTTGGTGGTCAGAGACCACCTAATCTAAGCCCAAAGCCAGAATTTCATAATTTTTAACCCTATCAAATGACTGAATCAATTCAGAATAAAAATCACAGTCGAACCTTAAGATGTTTTCAAATCCCTCTAAAAATTTCAAAAGAAAAATCAGTCATTTGCTATAGTAACAAAATTAGCAAAGCTCACAGCTTTGAGTTAGCAATTCAGGCAGCACGTCATAGTCTCGGTTCATGATTTTTTAAAGTAGTAAGGGTTCAAACTAAGGCTCAAGAAAATTTGTGGAACTAGTTTAGGATGTTAGCTTCAACATATAATTTTTCTAGCTGATAAAAATACCCACAAATACATCAAAAAATTCATAGCTTTTCCCTACTTGTGACAAAACCGAGAATTCAACAACACAATTCAAAATATCTTTTGATAAAAATGATTTTTTCACAACACCAAACCACTCCACAAAAGCAAATACATCTATATATATGTGTAATCACACAATAGAACGAAAAATTTCAAAATTCCAACCAATAAAAATCTGGAAAAATAGAATCTCAACAAACAACAACACAAAACCCTACTTTGAAAGTTAGAGCCTTATAACTCCAAAAGAGGTTCCAAATGGCTTCTCTTCACTTCAAGGCCACCAAATCAACCCCAAACCCTTCCTTAGACAGTGAGGTAATGAGGTATCAAGGTGAGGATTGATGAGGAATTGAAATTCCAATCTGTTAGTTTGATAGATTATGAGGAGTAAAACAAGCTTTGTGAAAGAATCTTGGTGTTTTAGAGACTTTGAGCTAGGATTTTGCAAGCTTTGAAGCTTGTCAATGGTGGCTTGAAAGAAAGAAGATGAAGGCTATAACTTAGGGTGGTTTGGCCAAAATTGATGGGTTGGAGTGATATGGTTTAGTAATTTATCTTTATCTTGGTGTAAATATAGTTAAAATGGGTATTTCTTTCTTTTCAAAAAGAAATAATGGAATGGATGGCTAAGATTTGGTTTGTTAGTCAAAAAATGAAGCTTGGCCATCCACTTGGTTCAAGATAAGTGGGTCACTTTAATTTGGTGAGCAGGTGGCTTTTCATGTTAAAATTGCACACCCTAGTAAAATAATAATAAATGAAAAGCCAAGATTAAAACTTACTTTTCAAGTTTCAATCATTGTCATCCATTTGGCATAAAGCGGTTGGTAAAGGTTACTTGGCCACTAAGTAACTTTTACGGTGTTAAAAATCACACATCAAAACTCTACTAAACGGGTACAACACCATACTCGGGTATTCAAACATTACCCGAAATTATTTTCCAGGTATAAAACCCTTATTTCTAACTATTTCTAACCTTAACCCCCCTATTTTCTTAATCCCAGACATTTATTGGTCCCAAACCTAGGGTTTTGGCTATTCTGATGGGCCCTATGGGCCCACAAGGTTACTATTCATTCACAGCCAAAATTTTTTTTAACACGTCTGTTAGACTATCCTCATCATTGCTAAAACTGTCAAATTTTTGAAATTATGACTAATAAAGCTCAAATTAATTTTTTAACTAATTTTTAGGGTGTTATATTTGTCCCTAGTGTTAAGGATAAAACATGATGAGCCAAAGATTCCTACCCTTCCATAACTCATAGGAGTTTGAGGATTGGCCTTAAAAAGATTCTGTTTTGTATATAGCATGAGGTGTATATAGCATGAGGTGTTTATAGCCTAAAACCTTTTAATAAACCACTTTCTAAAAGCATTGTTGTTGCCATTTCCTACAAGCTTCTTTTTCCTTTTAGCAACCCCATTTTGTTGGGAGTTCTAGGTACAGAAAATCATGGAGGATGCCATGGTTTTCACAAAACTCTTCAAAAATATGATTTTCAAATTCTCCTCCATGATCAAATCTGATAGAGATGATTTGGGAATCTTTTCTATGCAAATATATTTTGCCAAAACTTTGAATCTTTTAACCACCTTATCCTTAGAAGCTAGAAAGATAACCCAGGTAAATCAGTAATCATCCACTATGACAAGGCAATATCTCTTGGTAGCAAGACTTGCAGTCTTGGTTGGTCCAAAGAGATCCATATATAATAGCTCAAGTGGTCTAGTGGTTTACTTATTATGGAAAGAAGCTTTGGTTTGATTACTTTTTTCATAAAAATCACAAGTTGAGTCCTTTTCAAATTTGATCTTTGTTAGGCCTTTAATAAGCTCTTTCTGAGAGCTTCAAATGGACTTCATATGAGCATGTCCAAGCTTCTTATGCCATAACCATTTATCATCCATGAAAGATGCAAGAAATTTTACATCTTGATCTCTCAGATCATCCAAGAATAACACATACGTGATATCATACCTCTTACCAAACAGAATAACTTGTTCGGAAATAGGACTAACTATTTTACATGCATGAGCATTAAAAATGACATTAAAGCCTTAGTCACAGAACTGGCTAATACTTAATAAGTTGTGAGCCAGACCATCAACAAATAAGACATCAGAAATTTGGTGAAAATCATCCTTACCAACATTTCTTATGCATGTGACCTTAGCCTTACCTCCATCAGCAAATTTTACTAATCCAGAAGTCTTTGGTCATAGATTTCTGAACCATCTTTTGGATCCTAACATGTGCCTGGAGCACCCACTGTCCATGTACCACTTCTTGTCAAGTTCCATGTGTGTTCTCAGTAGAGACCTGCAACAAACACAGTTTTTATTTTAGGTACCCAATTTTCTTGGGTCTTCTTGAGTTAGTCTTTTGAGAAGGAGGTCTTTCAACTTTTTTGACAGACTTCTTTTCATGAACCATTTGTCAGGTGGATGTGCCTTCTTAAAATAGAAAGTAAAGGAAGCCTTGTTTACTTTCTTGAGGAGAGTTAGTTTTCCTTTCTCATCAAATTCTTCTTTATATCCTAACCCAGTTTTTTAAAATATGGTTGCTGACCTCCAAGCATCAGATGAAGATTTTTTATCCTTTCACCATTTTTTCTAGGTCAAATTTAAGAAGCTTTGATGTTCTTTCAGCTTCAGAAATGACCTTCTGAGTGTTTTCATTTTTACTTGCAACTTCAGATTCTAAGGCATTGAATTTTATATTTAGAATCTTGTTTTCTCCCTTCAGTTCTTCTTTTTCAAGCCTTAGATTCTTAGCTTCTATCTTGGCCATTTTAAGTTTTAAAACGTCTTTATATGTTCCTTTTTCAAGTTGAGATAGTGAGAAGAAAGAGTTTGAGAATCTTCAAGCAACTCTTCATATAAAGATAAAAGTTCATCATAGAAAAGATTAGAATTGTTTACCTCAGGTTCACTTTCTGATGAATAGCCTCCATGAAGAATAGGTTGGTAATATCCATCTCCTCCTAATCTTCTGATCCTTCCTTTTTCCTTTTTCTCCAGAATGGCCAGCATGCCTATCTTCTTGGGCACGAACTTCTTCTATGAGCCTTTTGAGCTTAGGACATTCAGGTTTGAAGTGTCTTTTCTCACCAGTTGTAGCAGGTGACACTTTTAGGCTTTACCTTGCCTTTTTTATCCTTCCTAAGGCTAATGTCCCTTCTTATCTTCATCTTGCCTCTCCAGGTCTTCAACATCTTCCTCACCAGCATGGAAAGCTCATTTCTACCTTTTTCTTCTATCTCATCATCGATTTTTTCCTCTTCATTAGAGGTTTCAGCAACTTTCATTGCTTTAGCTTTGTTTGCTTTTTGATGAGACAACTTTAAGGCCATGGACTTGCTCTTCTTGGTGGATTCACCATGCATTTCGAGAACACTACCTCATAGGTTTTAAGTGACCTAATGAGTGCATCCAAGCTGAGAGTTTGAAAGTCTTTTGCCTCAGGAATGGCTGACCTTAGGTAGCCATTTGGCAGGAGGCTTCTTAAGATTTTTCTAACCATTTCAGAGTTAGAGTATCTTTTGCCTAACCCCTTTAGTTGGTTTATGATATGCATAAACCTTATGGTTATTTCATCAATATTTTCTTAATTTGTCATTTTGAGCATCTCGTATTGATGAACTAGCATGCTGATCTTAGTTTCTTTCATTTGATCAGTGCCTTCATGCAGCATGTGCAGGATGTCCCATATTTCCTTTGCTATGTTACAAGCAATGATTTTTTCATATTCACTTTGCTTAGTGCACGCGTGAGTAGGTACTTAGCTTTTGAGTTCAGTTGAACTCTGGCCTTGTATTGCTCTGTCCACCTACTCTGGGGACTTCTCTTGATGTTGAGGGTGCATCATTTGTTCTCCAACTTCCTCCATTGGAACATAGTCTCCTTCTTGTATGATCTGCCACAAATTAAGACTTGTGTATTTTATGAACAATTCCATTCTATCTTTCCAGGAGGCATAATCTCCACTATCAAAGAATGGCGGTGTGATGGAGTGTCCTTCAGCTATGTGAATATTTTGTGCCATTTGTCCCTAGGATCTTTGTCCTCTCCAGTTGTAGAGTGCTCAACCCTTAGAGGCCAAGCTCTGATGCCACTTGTAGGTAAGAAAGTGCATGAGAAATGGGGTTGAATTGTGCTTCGCTTTTTCTTTCCCTATTTAGCTTCTGAAAAACTTAAACAAAATATTATCAAGCTATGAGCTTGAAGTGAGCGAAAACAACATTAATGACTTCAAAAAGTGAAGTTTTTGAACTAACTGTGAAATAAACACTTTAAGGAAAGCTTTTCAAAAGAGACTGATGCGAGCTATCGCGACTCATAGACAAATTAAAATTTATAAAGTGCTAAGTTGTACAAAAATGTAGTAAAAGGACCCTAAGTCATCTCTCAAGGAGGTTTCAATACTTAGTTGGGAAGATTGGGAAGTTTTGAGAATTAAAGCAAATAATTTAAATTGAAAGATAATAGCAATGAGATAATGGCAACAGTGAAGACGGCACTAGTGCAAGGTATTCCTAGGATTGGAAATTAATTATCATTGACTAAATATTAAACCCATTGGTGGCTATTGGTAATAAATTACCGGCAATTCTACTAGTGATCAATTGACCTCTAGAATTTAATCAATGCAAAGAGCTAATAAACGACGATCCCAATTTATTTAGAAATCACATCAATTTAATGAGCCAATTGTTATAGCCTAATCGCCAATCGAAAAGGTAATTCTAATGTTCTCCCTCAAACATAAACCAATAGATCTATCAATTTATGCCCAAAGGGTTTCCCTAACGACGATCGCCAATTTAGTTATCCCAATAAAGATTATAGCAATCACCACAATAATTAAAGGAATAGAAAATAGAAACTATAGAACATTAAAAAACCTAATGCATTCAATATAAAAATGGTCTCAAACATCATTCCAATCCATCGGAAATCCCTCCACTAGTAAAGAAATCTACTCCTCCATCTCTAGAGGATTACAACAATGAAGATAAGAGAAAACTTGAAAATAATAGCAACAATCGTTGCCATAACCTCCAAGATAAAACACCTTCACCAATGGAACCCTTAGAGAGAGAGAAGAGAGAGATGTAGAGAGAGAATAATAGCCTAAAGTGGCAGCCTAAAACTGAGTAAAAGCTAGGGTAAAAGTCTAACAATCCTTTAAATACTACTCTCTAAAATTGGGCCAAAGTAGGCCAAAATTGATTTAACAGCTTCTATGTCATCGCACAAGTGCTAGCGGTAAATTGTAATACCCTAAAAATTATTTAAAAATTAATTTGAGTTTTATTAGTCATAATTTCAAAAATCTAAATTTAATAGCGATAAGGGTGGCCCAATAGATTTGCCAAAAAAAAAATTTGGGGGGGTGAACAAAACTAGGCCTACTGCCTAAGATAGCCGAAACCCTAGATTTAGGCCCAGGTGCTGAAATTAGGCAAACATGGGAATAAGATTAGAAATAGTTGGGAATAAGGATTTTATACTTGAAATTAATGTTCAGTCAATGTTTGATGACCAGAGGTACGGTGTTTTACCCATTCGGTAGAGTTTTGATGTGAGTTTTGACAGGTACAAGTTACTTGGTGGCCAAGTAACTCTTACCAACCACTTTATGCCAAGTGTACGGCAAGGATTGAAACTTGAAAAGTAAGTTTCAATCATGGCCTTTCATTTATTATATTTTACTCGGAACCAATATCTCATCCATTCGATGGAATTTTGATGTACAGTTTTAACATGAAAAGCTACTTGCTCTCCAAGTTAAAGTGAGCCACTTATCTTGAGCCAAGTGGATGGCCAAGATTCATTATTTGACCAACAAACCAAATCTTAGTCATCCATTTCATTATTTTTTGAAAAAGGAAGAAATACCCATTTTGACTACATTTAATACCAAATAAAGTAAAAGCACCAAACCTTATCACCACTACTCCATCATTTCAGCCAGCTACTCAGAAAATCCTCCTCCATTTTTCTTCCTTTCAAACCTCCGTTAACAAGCTTCAAGCTTCAAAAACCCTAGCTCAAAATCACTAAAACACCAAGATCCTTCCACAAAACTTGTTCTACTCCTCATAATCTATCAATCTAATTTAATATCTTAAATCTTCATCAATCACTACCTTGATACCTTACTTCCTCACTGATTTAGGAATGGTTTAGATTTGATTTGGGAGCTTTGTAGTGAAGGGAATCAATCTTGGAGCAACTTGGAGCCAAGGATCCATTAGACACCAAAAGTAGGGTTTTCTATGGCCTTTTCTTCCCAAATTTATTATGAACATTTCTGATTGGTATTATTCTGAAATTTTTTATTTTATTGGTCGATAATATATGGATAGTGATGTATTAATTTTGGTGGGGTGTTTGGATGATGTTAAAAATCATTTTTGTCAAAAGGGGGTTTTGCTCTATGCTGCTGGATTTTCAATTTTCCTACTAGGTGATTGTTCACGAATTTTCTGGTATATTTTTGGATATTTTCATGAGCTAGAAAAAATATATGTTAATGCTTTAAAAAAATCAGAAACCGAAGTGAACTATATGTTGCCTGGATTATTGGAACTAGAGCTATAAACTTTACTAATTTTATTACCACACCAATGATTGAATTATCTCTTGAAATTTTTATAGGGTGTTGAGGACATATTGAAGTCCAACTGTGAATTTCTATATGATGTGATTTGTTCATTTGGTAGGGTAATAAAATTGGGAACTATGGCTATTGGCTTAAATAGGGTGTTTCTGACCTAAATTTATCTAAATTTGTTTACATAGTTAGAGAACTCTTTTTGCTCTGAAACTTTTAAAACCCTGGACACATTGAAGTGTCTTGGGTAATTTTTATAGCCACAGAATTGGTTCTTTGATGTGCAAATAAATTGGCCCATGAATGTGTGAAATCTACCATTGTGCTGGAAATGAAACAATGTTTTGAATTGATGAAACAACGGCATTTTGGGTTCTAGTATGACATGAATATTTAATTTTAACTATTTGGCCATGTGATTTGTGACATATGAATGCAGGCTAGAGGAAATAGAGAGTGGTTTATGAGGCCTGATTGAAATTTCATTATAAATGAAATGCCTACATGTGCTTTATGCATGCATTTGGAAAAGGAAAAGAGAATGTATAAACTTAAATTGTGCATGTTCTGACATATGAACAAAATAGAAACAAGACTTAGGTTGAATGAGGGGAAGAAATTGAAAACGAAACTTCCCCAAATATCTTAGTCGTAGACGTATCGACTAGGAATAGATCTGTGTGTGATTTGGAAATGGAAAAATGAAGTTCGATGATAACGTATAGGAATGAGCTCAGTCCTGAAGCAGTCTATTTCCCTTGTGCGTGTGATCCACTATAAATACCATTTGGTACAAATTATCTATTGTGGAGTTGTCCACAGCAAATACCCGTTGGGTATAAATCAAGTCTTTCCTATGTCAATGAAAAGAGAAAAATGTACTAATTTGATTTCTATGGCCATAAGTGAGACCATGTCACTTCGAGATAATTTCACTACATTTGACATATGCATAATCATATCGCATGTAACCTCTTGATTTGAGCTACTTATTATGTGTTTGAGCTCCATGATATATGTGCGTTAAGTGAGTGAACGCTAAAAGAAATCCACTTCAGAAAGATGGTTTTTGAACTTTAAAATGAACCTTTAATAGATGTTGCATGCTCACATTTTCTTGATAAACCGAAGTGGCTGGGGCGATGACGACAACATTATAAGTGTGTAACCAGGGAGTTGCCCTACTAAGAATTGTATAATTCTCACCCCTACTTGTTTGTGTTTCCGTGTCGCCTCCAGGTTGATCCAGAACAATGGGGCTGACTTGAAGAATTGGATGAAGTAGTTTAGTAGTTAATATATTTTTTTTACTTTACTGTACTTAGTCATATGTTATGTTTGTAAGTGTAATAAAGAACAATATATGTATTAAAACTCATAGAAGAGCTTCCCTTTTATATTTTGTACTTTGTATTAAATGAATGTTTTGGTTTCTTTGTTATGTTTTTCACTAGAATTACGACTTAGTTATTACACAAATTAGTCGAACTTGTTATAGATATCTATGAAAGATCTGCTAATCTATAAGTAACTTCTCGAGCCTGATGTCATGGCTTAAGACGGATGTTGTACTTAGGAGGATGTTACATAAATGACCGCTGCAGCACTCACCAGTGAATTATACTGATAAAAACCATTTTTCAGGTTCTGTTGACGCTGGACAGAACTTATGTCTTCATATATTTGGTCATTTTGGCCTATTAAACATCCGAATCTGTCCTCGGCACTAGAAATAGCAATTGTAGCTCTTTGAATAAGCTTTCCAACGCCACAAAAATCACCTCAATCGGATATCTGTAGCTCCAGATATTGTGAAAATACTAAATGGAGGTCAAGTTGGACAACATCAGAACATCAGCAACCTTGTTCTTGACATTTTGCAGTTGATCCAAAGCTCCTATGCACAAAACCATACGTAAAGAGACAAGTCAAATGCAACAGGGTGTAATTACAATTTATTCCAAAATCAATGCAAAAGTCAATAATTCTATTTAAATCACACAATGAGGAGTAAATTAAAATCCTTATTAATTGCATCAATAACTCAGCAAAACTCATGCAAAAAGCTAAGGTTTGGTAGCAAGATAAGTGGCATAAATTCCTTTTATCAGAGACACAGGAAATAAACTAAAAGCAAAAATAAAATAAGAGATGAAGGAAAAGAGAGATACTATTCAAGAGTTTTATACTGGTTGGCTAGCCCTTACATCAAGTTCTAACAACAGTTGAGTTTCACTAAACCTTTCTCAAACCAAAGAAAGAACAAGGATGGTTTTTACAATAGTCTTCCCAAGCTTTCACCAGGAACCAGGAGACAACCCCTACTATCACAAACCAAGTAGTTATTCACTAGCCTCTTCAAGCTTAACCAGGTAGTCTTTGACCATCCTCTCCAAGCTAAACCATAAGCAGTAAAACACTTTTACTGTCACGTTGCAAGTTGTCTTTTGACTAGCCTCTTTAAGCAAACTCACACCGATCACTATTGGATCGAGGTTAGAAAGGTTTGTGTTTGGGTTTACAACTCAAACTAACCTACACTCAAGTTTCCTTAAGATATATAAAGGAGAACTTGGATAACTTGAATGACTTCTTTCCACCTATTCTTCCTTAGAAGAACGTATGAACAATGAAGGAATGAAGAACGAAGATTTTTACAAGCAAGGAAAATGATTACAAGAAGTAATAAGCTTTATAAGATAAAGAGAAATTTTCAAAGTGTTTTTGCTTTTTATGCAACGTCCCTTATTCTTTGAAAGCACAACATCTCTATTTATAGATGGTCTTCCTTGTGACCGTTGCCCTTAATCAAATCTCCAAGTGACATATGTTGATCATCCATTTGTGTCTTGGAAAAATAATCTAGAAGAGTAGCCTATCTGTTTGTTAGAGCTTTTGTAGAAGCCGTTGTAAGTTTAAGGTTTCTGACTTGATGATTCTTAGGTCTTGTCTTCAATTAGAGCATATTGATGAACAAAACATTACAAGTGTGATGATAGAAGATAGTAAAATGCTTTGGCTTCAATATTTGAATGATATCTTCACTTCAAGTGTACTTTCTGAAGTCCAGTGCTATTTTCTAAGTCCAAATCTTGGTTTCTTGTACTAGTTGCTTTTCTTCAAATTGTTAGGCATTTTAAGCTCATATTTGGACATAATTATCACTTTCATTTAATATCTCTTAAAATGAGATAAAGCATGTTTGCACATATAAAGTGAAATTATTCTCACTTAAATAAGCCTTGTTATGCTAATGATACAACCTGTTGCTACTTCAAGAAACTCAAGATAAACATTAGTCATTCTTCAAAGTATTTTCTTTAAATTGGCTTTGTTGTTTTTCAAAACATATTTCCTTAAAGCTTTTAGAAGGGTTCTACAACTAACAATTGATGCTAAAATACTTATAGATATATGCAAAGAATGTGATGCATGCCTATATGATCAAATGGATGATGATTTGTGGCATGAAGTGATTATGAATCAACAATTGAGATGCATGATCAATATGTTCTATGGTATGAAGCAAATTTGGAGAAACTTCATTCCCAGATGCTAGGATTTCTGCCAAATTGTGGACTTAGAAAAATTATGAAATTGGGAGCATGAAACGTCGAATGATAAGCTATGATAATGGCCATGATTATATACTCATGTTTGCATCTCTAAATGACATGCTAAGATTAAAGATGATATAAGACATATGAAAATGATCCTTGGACTTAGGAATTAATGGTTATGGGAGGTGAGCCAAAGAGGTGATCCTTTAGACTCGAGGAATTAATGGTTATGAAAGGTGATCCTATGCCCCCTATCCCGCACTCTTGGAGTTGGGAAATAACTTATCAAGAGGATAACTCTAGACTAGTGATGACTAGTTAAGTATAAGCTCATAACCTAGAGCTCTCAAGAAGAGAGAATATGATTTGAGAAAAAATAGTAATGAGAAAAGGTTAAAAATGTAATTTCCAAGCTTTTTGATAATTTCAGTTTTTGCCACTGTCGACACGTCAACATGTAGGGCACTGTGTGGCATTATTTACATGGTCAAACGTGTTAAAAATTGTTTCATATGTCTTAAATGTCTTAGATTGGCCTTTGGCAAAAATTGTTTTATATGTATGTAAATGAAATAGAGAACGTATTGTACTAAAGCTCTTAGAAGGGCTTCCTCTTGTACCTAGCTACGTATTCAATAAATTTTCTGTTTCTTTGTTATACATTTTAATAGAATTAGTATTAGTTACTTCACGATTTCGATCGATCTTGCTATAGATAATTAAGAGGGTCTGCTAATTTATATGTAACAACTCCTAAGCATAATTTCATGACTTAAGAATGACGTTACACTTGGGAGGATGTTACAATTCATCATAGGAAAAGTTAGGTTCAAATTACTTTACCTCAGTTTCTCCTTCTAAAGCATAGCTAGCCATGAAGCATAGGTTTGTAATATCTTCTAGCTCTTCCTGGCTTTCTCATCCTTCCTTTCTTTTTTCATATCGCTCTAGGTAGCTAGCATACCTTTCTTCTTAGAAGCGAACTTCTTATATAAGCCCTTAAGCTTGGGATAATCAGGTTTGAAGTGTCACTTCTCACCACAATTGTAGCATGTAACACTTTCTAGCTTTCCTTGGCCTTTATTGTCCTTCTTGAGATTGATGTCTCTTCTTCTCTTTGTTCTGCCTCTAGGCTTTGGACATCTTCCTCACTAGCATGGAGATCTCGTCTCCATCCTCATCTTCAATCTCTTCATCAAAGTCTTCCTCATCATCAGAGGTCTCAACTTTCATTGTTTTACCCTTATTTTGTTTCTAATGAGATGACTTTAGGGCCATGGATTTCCTCTTCTTCATGGATTCACCATACATTTCAGAAAGAACTACCTCATAGGTTTTAGTGACCCAATGAGTGCATCTAATCCAAGAGTTTGAAAGTCTTTAGCTTCTATAATGACTACAACCTTGGATAGCCATTTAGCAAGGAAGCTTTTTAAGATTTTTCTAACCATTTCCAAGTTAGAATATTTTTTGCCTAGTCCCTTTAGTTGGTTTATGATATGCATAAACCTCGTTGTCATGCCATCAATACTTTCTTGTTCATTCATCTTGAACATTTCATATTGATAGACTAACATGCTGATCTTTGTTTCTTTGACTTGATCAATTCCTTCATGCAGGATGTGTAATGTGTCCCATATCTCTTTCAAGATGTCACAAGCAATAATGTTGTTGTATTCAGCTTTGCTTAGTGCACATGTGAGTAGATACTTAGCTTTAGAGCTCAATTGAACTCTGGCTCATATGGCTTTCTCAACCTACTTCTAGGGACTTTTTAGGTTGAAAGTGCATCATTAGTTCCTGAACTTCTTCTATTAGAACATAATCTCCTTCCTGGATCTCCTACAAGTCAAGACTAGCGTATTTTATAAATAGCTCCATATGATCTCTCCAATAAGCGTAGTCTCCACCATCAAAGAATGGTAGTCTATTTATGGAATGCCATTATGCTATGTGAATTTTTTGTGCCATAACTCCTCAAGATCTTTTTCCTCTAATATCATTAGTAAACTCAACCTCTTAGAAGCCTAAGCTCTTATGCCAATTATAGCTAGAAAAGTGTACGAGAAGAGAGGTTGAATCGTGCTTCGCTTTTCTTTCCTTTTCTTTTTCTAAAAAAGCTTAAATAATAACTATCAAGTATAAAACTTGAAGTGCACTGAAATAGTGTTATAAATGTTAGAAAGTAACTTTCTAAGCTATGATAAAGATAATAAAAACATGTATAAGTTGAAATTCAAAAATCACAATATAACAGGCACTTAGCAGGAAAATAAAAAAAAAGATAAGGAAGAAGATACTGCACAAGAGTTTTTATACTCTTCGACCAACTTGCTTACATCCAATTCTCAACCACCGTTGAGTTCCACTAAAAACCTTTCTCAAACCAAGAAAGTTAGATAGTCTTTATAGTAGCCTTTACAAGCTCTTACCAGGAACCAGTTGTTCACTCTTACTATCACAACCTGAGCAATCTTTAACCAGCCTATCCAAGCTAACACATGAAGCAAGTACATTCGTTGTCACTTACAAGTAGTATTTTCTTAGCCTCTTCAAGCTAACTCACAATGATCACTACTGGATCAAGGTTACAAAGGTTTGTGTTTGGGTTTATCACTCAAGCTAACCAACACTCAAGTTTCCTAAAGATGAACAACAATAGAATTGGAAAAATTGAATGACTTCATTTTATAATTCTTCCCAGGAAGAATATATGATCTACTAAGAATGTAGAAAAAAGATTTTTACAAGTATGAAACTGCTTATGAGTAGTAATGTTTTTATAGAGAAAAATGAGGGGAAAATTCTTCAGTGTTTCAGCACTTTTTCTTCATGCACAGTCTCTTTTTTGTAGGCACAACATCTTTATTTATAGATGTTCTACATTTATGACTGTTGCCTTAATCTATTGTCCAAGCGATAAGTGTTGATTATCTATTTGTGTCTTGGAAAAGTAGTTTAGAAGAGTAGCTCAGCATTTGTTAGAGTTGTTGTAGAAGCTATTATGAAATAGAGGTTTCTAAGGCAACCTTTAGAAACTACTTTTTACTTTCTGAACTAGGTTTCTGAACATTTCCTTCTAGAAGCTTGGGAAGTTGACCAAGTTGGCTGAAGATATGTCACGTTGGTCAATGATTGGTTTTGACTTTAAATTTGCATTTCAAATTTCTCTCATTTTCCTATAAAGTGCACCGTTTCATTATGAAACACACTTTCTAAAGAGCGCTCACAGTTTCTAAAATTTTGGTTGATCTTCTTTTCTTCAATCAGAACTTGTTGTGAATGTTACGAATTGCGAGCATAATGATTGAAACTGGTATACACTAGCTTCAGAGATCGATTGAATCCTTTACTTGAAACATACTTTCTGAAGTCACGTTCTACTTTCTAAAGATCTTGCGCCTTGGTTTCTTATATTTAAGAATGTTTTTCAATACATTGAACATATATATGTTCATTCCATCATATATTTTTCACTTTCATTAAGTCTCATTCTCTTTAAACGAGATTAAACATGGTTATACTTGTCATATGAAAATATTTTCGCTTTAAGAACCGTGTTATGCTAACGTAACAACTTGTATGATGCTTCAAGAAACTCAAGGGAAACATTAGTCTTTCAAATTGGTTGAGTTATCATTCAAAACATTTTGCATTAAAGCTTTTCGAAGGGTTTTGGAGCTAACAATTCACATATATCATAATACTCAAGCACATAGTAAATTATTATATGTAAATAATTCAGTATGATATAAGTATGTATATGATAAATGCAATGATTTTCTTTACTTTAGTAGTGATATTATCTTCACGTGCCCTTGATATGCCGAAGGAGATCTCATATACATTCTCCCCACTAAATGTGCTCTTGACATATTGAAGAGGATCTTTGGTTTTACTTGTGACCATAGAGCTCAATTCCATGCATTTTTTTTTCTTTTTATCAACATAGGGAAGACTTAGTTCATATCAACTGGTATCAATGGATAACACCACACATGGGTAATAGACGCTTGTCAGGTCTAGCTCATTCCTATACATGATCATCGGACTTCATTTTTTCTTCTTCTGAATCACACACAGACTTATTCCTAGCCGGTATGTCTACCGACTCATAATATCTCTAAGGAAGTTCTTCTTTTTGCCTTCCCCTTCATTCAACATAAGTCTTGTTTTTGTTTTTCCCATATGTCAGAATATGCACAATTGAAGTTTATATATTATCTTTTGTCACATATATGCATCATTTACCTTTCTTTTTCTAAATGCATGCATTAATCACATATAGACATTCATTCACAAGTAATTCTCATTCATTCCTAATAAACCAATCTTTAAAGTCTATAGCATGCATTCATACACATCACACTTGAGTCAAATGCCATTACATCATCAATTAGAGGCATTTGTACATTTTCAGCTCAACCACAATTTCACATCCAAATAATACATTTAGTTCACATATCAAACTGTAGACAACAGAGCTATAAAAATTCCCCATAACACTTGAATGTGTCCCAAGGTCCTATAAAAATTTTAGGTCAAAACAAACTCTCTAGCTATGTTAACAAAATTGTACAAATTCTGGTCAATGACTTCCTAATGAATGTCAGAATTCCTAATTTTATTACTATAGCAAATGAACTCAGTAAATTCAATAAAAATTCATGGCTAAACCTCAAGGTGTCTAAAACACCCTATAAGAATTTCAAGGAAAATTCTATCATTTGATATAATAACAAAATTAGACAAATTCAGACCTTCAAAATTGGCTATTCAGACAGCAACCCTAATAGACTCAATTTTTTATTTTTCAAAAATAGTAAAAGTCTTGAAATGGACTCAAGAAAAATCATGGAACTACCTTAGGATGTTAGCTTCGCCATATAAAAATTTCAGCTTTAAAAGAAATCTACAAATACTTAAGAAAAATCGTGAACTATCTTCTGCTGAAAAACAAGAATTCCAGCAGCATAGTTTGAAACTTATTTTGACAAAATGGATTTTCTAGCAACATCAAACTACTCTACCCTTCTAAACACATAAATATCTGTGTAACCATACCATAAAACTAAAAATATCAAGTTCAAACAGTGAATAACTTTCAAAAACATAATTTAGAAAGAAAGAGATACAAAAACCCTACTTGTGAAGCTTTAGGTCTTCTAGCTCAAAATGATCTTCCAAAATGGTTTTTTTCACTCCTAGCTCTTCCCAAAAAACTCTAATATGTTCCTTCAATAGTGGGATATGATATCTCAAGGTGGAGAATGGAGATGATTTAAAATTCCAATTCGGTTCGTTTCATAGATTATGAAGAGTAGAATAAGTTTTGTGAAGGAAACTTGGGGTTTCAAGGACTTTGAGCTAGGGTTTTGGAGGTTTGAAGTAAGGTTAAGGTTTTTGAGAGAAAGAAAAATGAAGGGATGTGTTTTCTTGCTCCTTGGCCAAAAATGATAATGATGGAGTCATAAGGTTGGTTATGTTGTTCTTATCTTGAGCTTGGTGGTAGTATTTATCCTCAACCTTTTCTTTCTCTCTATTTGAAAATGAAATAAAATGAATAGCTAGGATTAATTGTCGGTCAAGGAATAAAGGTTAGTCATCCACTTGGCTCAAGATAAGTTGCTCACGTAAACTTAGTGAGCAAGTTACTTTTTTAGTGTTAGAACTACACGCCAAAATTTCACCAAACGGGTGAGATACTAGCCCTTAAAATTATAATAAATGAAATGCCAAGATCGAAACTTGCTTAGCAAGTTTTCATCCATGCCACCCACTTGGCAAGATGTGATTCATAGTAATTATTTGGTTACTAAGTAACTTTTACAGTGTTAAAAACCGTACATCAAACCTTTACTGAACAGATAAAATACCATACTCTAAAGCATAAAATATCTTTACGTGGGCCCCATGCCTAATACTCTATCTCAATCCTCGAGTTTAGTTTCCTCTGCCTGGGTTGTCCTAGTTCTGGAGTTACTATTCACATACGGCCCCAAAAAAAATTTCAACTCATCCATTGGGTCGTCCTTATCATTACTAAGTCTGCGATTTTTAAAATTCTCATTAATAAAGTTCAAATTAATTTTTCAATAATTTTTTAGGTGTTTCAAAATTCTCATTAATAAAGTTTAAATTAATTTTTGAATAACTTTGGGGTGTTACAAGATCAGCCATGGGTTGCATGATATGAAGGTTCCCAATGGTGTTAGGAACATTGAATGTGCCTAGATCCTCACACTTGGGTGGTAAGTTGCTTGGCTTGATGATGGAGGGAGTATTTACTCCATATTCACTTTCCCTTTCTCACTACCCTATAGCTTCCTTTTGTTTGTGTCTTTAGAAATTTAGCATATTTAAGAATCTATTTGATGGCATCCAACAAAGGTATGTTCACTTCCACCTTCCTAAAGGTCTCTAAGAGCTCTTTTTCTAACTTTGCTTTAACTGGCCTCTTGGGCATTTGCATTCTCTGAGGGAAGGGTAGTGGAATGGACCTCTCCACTAGGTTAACTAGCTTCTGCGAGGTGTAGGTTCAGGCTACTGCACTATAGGCTCATGTACGTCATCATCTAGAATAATACCCTACTTAGGTGAGTTAACAACCTCAGGTAAGATTCACTAATCCTCAAATCGATAGCACTGGCATTCCCTCTAGGATTGGGAATTGTCTGAAGGTGTCTGAGAAAGATTAGCTTGTAGGGTCTATGAACCTTGCAACTTGGCTATTGCATTTCTCATCTCTTGCATAACCTCATCAATCTTCCTTTGGTTCTCTATGATGATTTTCATTATCTCCTGCCATGGTGAGTTAGAGCTGGTAGGAGGAGCTAGCAATGCTAGAGGTTGTAGAGAGGTAGATAATTGTGGAGTAGGTAGTTGTTATCTCTGAGGTGGGACATATCTCTATTATTGTTGTGAGAAACTACTCCACCTCATATTAGGATGATCTCTCAGTCTAGGGTTACATGTGTTACTATAAAGATCATACCTCTCCGTTGTTCTGATTCTAAGGTCTATTAGGGAATGTATTGCTCATAGCAACTGAAGTAGGGTGTTCCTATAGTTGTAGACACACATCAATGGTATGGGTATCACAAGAGCAAATATCACTAGCTACCTAGGGATGGAGGAGTCGTTTAGATTGATTTGAAGTAATCTATTTCAAGAACTCAGTCATCTCTTCAAGCCTTTTTGCCACTCTGCGAGTCTCTAGCTCAGAAACCTCATTTACACTATAGTACTAATACTAGTTCTACACCTAAATTGCAATGAATTTTTAGCCAAATTTTCAATTAATGCTCTAGTTGTGGCTAGAGTCTGCCTACCAATGCATCCCCACTAGCAGCATCAAGCACACTCCGTCAAAGGCTAACAACCCCTTATAAAAGTATTGAATGAAGAGTTGCTCAAGAATTTGATGTTGAGAGCAGCTTCACAGAGCCACTTGAATTCTTCTAATACTCATGCAGGACTCCTCCTGCACTTGTTGAATTCTACAAATATCTTTTTGGATGACGGCTACTTTGGAGGCTAGGAAGAACATTTCAAGAAACAATCTCTTCATCCTAACCCAACTGTCAACGTGCCTTAAGGAACGTAAAAGAATCAATCCTTGGCATCACCCACAAGGGAGAATAGGTAAGCTCTCAATTCTATCTAGTCCTCTATAAGTCCCTTAGGCTTCATGGTAGCATAGATAATATGGAATTGCTTAGATGTCTATATGGGTCTCTCCAGGTAAGCCTTGAAACTTGAGCACATGATGAAGTAGCCCAAACTTGAACTTAAAGTCCACTTCAAGGTTGGAGTAGGCAACCCTCAATAGCTGGTATGAGAGATCAGGGTAGCTAACTCCTTTAGGGTCCTATTCAAGTTTGCCATATCACCTGAAACACTATCAAACTAATCAGAAATTTAAACCGTTCCTCTTAGTACCTATTTTCTTTCCTAAGACACCTTAAAGTCCTTTCAATCTTAGGATATAAGGGAATTAAGGTAGTGTTAGGAAAGGATCTAGTCATACATAGGAACCAACAAAATAAAAATAAAAAGAAAATAAAATAAATAAAAATAAAATAAATAATAATTTTTTGTGAACAAAAACTTATTATAAAAATAAAAAAGAAACTGAAAATTATAATAAAAATAAAAAAGCAAACTAAAAAAATTAAAATTAAAAATAATTTAGATTAATTACAAAAAATTAAATAGAACCAATTCCCTAACAATGATGCCAAAATTTGATGCGAGCTATTGCGATGCACAAATAAATTAAAAATTATTTGATGCTAAGTTGCACAAAAAAATGTAGTAAAGAGCAAAACTAGGTCATCTCACAAGAAAATGTTACCAAATTAATCTAGAAATTTGGGGTTTTGTCAACCAATTGTAGAAATTAAATTAAATGAAGAAATTCAATAAATAAAAACTATATGCACAAGGAGTCCAGATCTTGGATTATATTATCAATGGCTTAAAAGGATAATTCATGGAGATGGTTGTTCTCTTTAATCGTGTAATCACATAACAATGATACAATTCTACTTGGAGGTCATACAATTGCATAACTAACAAATGATTTGGCTAACACCAACACTAGAAAATCACAATTGCAATCCCTATATGCCTATGCCAACTTGAAAGTTAATCTCATCAACCTAATTCTTATCAAGAATTAATTCAATTCCATTTACCAATTAAACATTCTTTAAACTATTAGTTAAATTATGCTCAATTGGAACCCTAACCTGGAATGGCATTTACAATTGCAAACACACACATAATTAAAGTTGGCTTTCAAAAATAGTTGTATTAAACAAAACAAAAATATAAAAAAGAGAGAAGAAGAAGGAGAACTAAAAAGCTAAAATGTAAATTGAGTTAAAATAAAATAATCTCAAACCTAATCCTTCAATCCTTAATAATCCTTACACTAGTTAAAGAAACTACTCCTCCATGGATAAAGGATTATCGCAAAAGTATTGAAGAACACAATCCAAATCCCAAACAGGAGATGAAACTGAGGTTAGAATGGCTAAAGTTCTAGAGATAGTAGAGAGAAGATAGGGAGAGAAAGTGAATAGAAAGATAGTGGAAGCAGCCCTTGAAAAAGTGTGGAAGATTCTTTAGCCTAGGTTAAGTGGGTATATATAATACATCATCACAATGTCAAGAATGGGCCCCAAAATAATAAAATGTTATTTTACGATGAACAATGTTATAAGGGACTATTATAGCTGTTTAAGAACAATTTTGGCTCATTTTTGCTCTCTAGTGATCTCTATTGTGGTCTAGTACTCATGCAAATACTGCTTTGCCATTTTTTTTACATATTATATATTAAGTTGTATTAAATTATATTTTTATATATTAATTTAATTATATTTGTTGAACCAGGAACCCATTGATCTGGTGCCTTATTCCAATCAAGCACCGAGTCGAGTTTGATGACTATGACAAGAGGGAATTGGAGGTATCAAAATCACAAATTGGAGGAGTAGTGGAACAAGAATCATGCATACAAATGATTTGGCTGCGCTTATGCACAATTTGACTTTTCAACATTGCTTGTCCACATGTTTTCTTCATCCTCAATTTTTCACATCGTGCGTGTGTTTTTCTTTCACATCTACAAGATTTGTTTTTCTAATAGATTTGGCGTACTTCCTCACAATTCTAGCCCATTTAGCCCAATGTTGATTAAGTAATTAGGCCCTAGGAGTGAGAATTTCATACAACACCTCATTTTATGAAATTAAGGTAGGTTTAGGAGCTCTCTTAACTTTACTTTCTCTTAGGTTTTCCATCTTCTTCTTTCTCTAATTGTTAATTTTTTGCATCTTTGATTTTCTAACCTCTAGTTTTATGTAGGAGTAGAACCTTAGCTAGCTCAAGGACTTACCAAAAGCAGATGGATATATTGTGAGGTTCTCTTTATCATTTGTTAATATAATTGTTATGTTTTCTTTCAATCTCTCCTTCATCTTACCTTTTGTTTCCTATATTGATTGGTATTGAGGTATGGGTTATGAATGGTTTGATTGATTAATTTTATGTTGATTGGTATATTAATGTGAAATTGATCTTTGGCAGTTGAGGAATTGGATTAAGTTTAGTCTTAGATCAATGCAATTGGCTTTTAAATTAACATAGGTTAATTAGGGGTTGAGGTCTTAATTTCCTAATTGATTGTATATTGATCATATCCCTAAAAGTCTCTAGGTTGAATTGTAGAGTATTTTATGGAGATTTCCTAACAATTTAATTGGTTGCATAACATGTGTTTGAGAATTAGGTCAAATTAATGATCAATTGTCCATGTGCTTTGTGGAGTTTCTTGAGTTAATGGCTTTATTTCATTGTTATTTCCTCTTTTTATTGCTCCTATTCAAATCCCTTTTATGCATCAAAACCCCCTAACCTTAACTAATTGAAACTACTTGTAACATCCCTACTACTTTATAGATTGACAACTGTCCCCACAAACTAACACCGTCTTTTCAGCGTGCTTTGTCCCCACTCACACGCTTTTGGAAACTTCCCAGAAGGTCACCCATCCTTCAAGCCAAGCACGCTTAACTGTGAGTTCTTTAGTGATGGGCTACCGAAAAGAAGATGCATCTTGTTGGCATAGATAGTACGAATCAATTCATATAGTCATCCTTAACTGGATAGTCTCATACCTATACAGCCTCAGGATCCCTCTCATTTTGGTGTGTAATCAGTTCATTTATGTACCCCTCCATGTAGAGGCCTTGCCAGGAAGCTCCTTGTCCATGCCTTCTTGCCCGATTACTCCCGTCTCATCATCTGTTACATGGAATACATAAATGTAACACCCTTCCTACCATAAAGTTATGCTTAAGTCATAATCTTATAGTGAGTAGTTGTTACTTGTTAACTTTGCTTGGTCTTAGAAGTGTGTGTGTGTGTGTGTGTGTATATATATATGAGCCTGCTTTTGAAACAAACATAAATCGTCTTCTCTCGTGTCGCTAAGTTTGAACATAAATTATATATCATAATAAAATAGCAATGCAACATGATCGTATTATATAATGGCAAAACAATCATGTACATAACTATATCAACTTTTACCCTGGTTCATGCAGGAACCCTCTACTCTAGGTAGGGCACTACTCAAAAACTCAGTGAAAGAAAATAAAACAAGACTAACTAAATTCTCTATCATCGCTCATCAAAGGGTCTTGACGTGATGCCAAAACAGCTGAATGATCTCCAAAAAATAATCACCATCGTAGCAATCTATGTAAAAATATGATAATAGCAGGAATGAGAATCAAAGATTCTTAGGAAAAATACTAGTCAACTACACAGTGATATCTAACATAGTATTAAAATAATCAAAGTATCTTCGATTTCTTTTGAAATAACTAGCTTGCTTATTCCTTTACTCATTAAATATAGTATTATGAGTACACTTATGCTTGAGAATAAAAGATCATAGGATTCGTAAAATAGTTACTCGATATTCTAGTTGTTTATATAATAATTAATTTGTTTGTTTCATTACTTCTTTGACATAATCTTATTAGTAAACTTGAGGCTTGAGAATAGAACTCATAAGATTCCTAATATACTTCTCATCTGATGTATTGCCAATGATGTAACATTGTCATGTTACAACCTTATATAGATCATATCATAATAGCATGCTATTCTCAATACATCACCTTCCTCATAACAATGTAACACCGCCATGTTACAACCTTATATAGTTCAATCGGAGTAGTACGTCTACTACAACGCCTTTGAATCCATGAGCTTACAATCAAGCAATTAATATTACATAAAACTTATTTCTTAAGTTTTCTCTTTTCATAAGAATCTTTAATATTTGTTTAGGAAATCTTATGATTCTCAAGTAAAATCTCTTTTTAATAGTTCTACTTCTCATGCTTTTGCTTTGAGATTTCCTTGAAATCTCCTTAACTCTTATGAGATTTTCTTTGTTAAATCTCCTAAATTACTATGAGACTTTTCTCTTGAAAATATCCTGAATTTCTTATGAGGACCTTTTGAATTCTTATGAGATTTTCTGTTCAAAATCTCCTAAAGTCTTATGAGATACCCGTTTAAAATCTCTCTTTAATTTTTAGGAGATTTATCAGGAAATCTGCTAAACTGTTACGAGATTTTTCTATAAAATCTACTAAACTTTTATGAGATTTCTTTACTAAAAACTTATAAGACTTCTTACTATATAATTCTTAAAACTTTTAGGAAATTAAACCAAGTGTCTTATATAGATTTCAAAGCCTTTCTTCTATAGATCAAAATCTCATCCTTTTTCATGAAACTTCATCATCATACTTCAAAAGTACCAATCTTTCAGGACTTACAAAACTATTTCTAATAATATTCTGTAAAATTTCTAGATATCTTATTCTTTTTAGAGAACCAAAAATCTCTTCATTTACATAGGTAAATCTCTTTCATCAATTTAATTAATTCATAAGACTTTCATCCATAGCATCTTTTACATCTATCAAGCTCAAACATATACATATCAAAAATAAATTTGAGATTTCATAAATATAATTTCAAACATATCTCAAGAGTTTATATTAGCAAAAATAGCCAAACAATCACAAGCAATAGACATAAAATCTTTCCTACCTTTTTTCCAAGCCACTTGCTAAACTTTCCTCTAGCTTTTCTCCTCTAACTAAAGCTTCAAACCCATTGTCCAGCACCCATATACACTGTTGTTTGGACTGATATGAAGAGGAAAAAGAAGGTTTTGGCTTGAGTTTGATGTAGAGAAAGTGTTCTTGAACTAGTTTAAGTGTTTATCTAAGCATAACCTTCAAGAATTTGAAGGTCTCATGGAGGTTCAAGAAGAAAAACATGAAGATGGTGAAGAGAAGAAGAAAGCAACATGAAGTTGTTGCCAAGAAGGAAAGAAATGCCACTTTTTTTCATTTTTCCTTTATATAGAAAAACTTACTTGGAGAAAAAGTAAGTAGTATGTCTATTGTTTGATCAATTTGCCTTATATCTATATTAGAAATGTCTATATTTATTCAATTGTCCTAAGTAAAAATTATATGATCTCTGATAATATCCATTATTTATACCAGATTCAATATTTCGTGTTCCGTTATTACCATTTCGGTACCCAACTGACATAAAAGAGATTTTACTAGGTTAAAATATCTATTTACCCTTATCCTTATTTTTATCTATATCATTATACCAATTATAGGGTCTCATTCTATATCCTCGATTAAAATATTATTATATTAATTTTTAATAATAGTAAATTAATTTTCATTTCATTTTTTTTTCAAAATTCTCATATTCTTGTGATCATAACTGTGTTTGCGAAATTTTCAAAATCCCTATAGATTATTCATATTTAATTATTTTATCACAACAATACTAAAAAACTAGGTCATTACATTATTTCCTTGAGAGACGATTCGTGTTGCACCATTGTATTATGTTTTCTTGCAATCCAATTTTTGTAGATTTGTTAATTTGACAAAGAACCAAAGCTTCGACACTTTGGGGTTGTGTTAAAGACCCTGAAGAGTGGATGCTTTGCAATGCCCCGATGTGTTCATGGACCCAGAGGAGGACAAGGAGGAGCTGGTGGAGCTAGAGATATATGACAACTCTCTCTGAGCAATGCCATAAGCCATCTCATGGGCCACATGAGGAGGCTGGAGACAACACTTGACCATTAGAGCCACTAGCTTGCCAACCGTTTGTTTGCCCACCGTCTAGAGTCAACCACACGGATGCCACACCATATGAGGCTATGTGATGACTGTCATCTATCTCTTGCCATATTAGTTGTACTTTTATGCATTTCTGTTCGCACTTTGTTTGTACTAGGCATGTAATCTGTGTAGGTTTGAAAAGTGCACGAGAAAGAGGGTTGAATCGTGCTTTAACTTTTCTTTCCTTTTTTGTTTCTGAAAACTTTAACCCAACAAAAACTATAAAGTATGAACCTAAAGTGCAATAAAAATAACATCAATATATGTCAAAAAGTAACTTTCTAAACTAAGACAGAAATATGAAAAACAAGGTTAAGGAAGTTTTTCAAAAAAGAATTATAAAAAGCACAAAGAAAAATATAATAGAGATTTAGGGAAAGAGAATATATTGCATAAGATCTTTTTATACTAGTTTGGCCAACCTACCTACATCCATGTCTAACCACTCGAGTTCCACTAACCAAACCTTTGTCAACCCTAAGAAAGTTAGATAGTCTTTCTATAGCCTTCTCAAGCTATCTAACGTGACTAGTAACACACTCTAATGTCATTCCTAAGTAGTCTTTGGCTAACCTCTCCAAGCTATCTCACAATGATCACTACTAGATCAGGGTACAAAGATTTTTGTGGGTTGGTTCACTCCAATTATCAAAGACTCAAGTTTTCTCAAGATGAAACTGGATGTGAGCTTGAAAACTTGGGTGACTTATTTCTAACTAGTCTTCCTAGGAAGAAAGTATTTCTAATAAGAACCTAGAAAGAAGATTTTTACAAAAGAAAAAAATGATTACAAGTTGTAATAACTTTACAAAAGATGAAGGAGAATCCTGTGTTCTGAGAGATGTTCAAAAGATTTAGCCAAAAGCCTTAAGTTGTAAGCACATGACCTCTTTTTATACTTGATCTTTCATTTGTGACTGTTGCCCTTGATTTATTTTCCTAGTGACACATGTTAATAATCTTTTTGTGTCTTGAAAATGCACTGAGAAGAGGAGTTCGACGTGTTAGAGTTACTTTTACATTGCAGGAGCCGTTGTCTAATAGAGGTTTTTGAGTCCATCTTCATAAACTACTTTTTGTTTTCTAAACAAGGTTTCTAAACTTTTTCTTCTAGAAGCTAGGACGGTTGGCCAAGTTGAAAGAGAGATGTCACTATCAGTTCTTGACTAAGTTTGACTTTGTTTTGAATTTTGAATTTTCCCTCTCATTTTTGGAAAGTGCATTGTTTATAGTAAACGTGCTTTTGAAGTGCCGTTTTGGTTTCTGGACTTTCATTTTGATCTTCCATGCTTTAATCAGAGTTTGCTATAATGGAAATATTATGATCATGATGATTGAGGATGGTAACCTCACTTTGCTTCAAAGATGGATTAAAATCTTCACTTGAATATTACTTTCTGAAGACGTGGGCTACTTTTGAAGATCTAAGACTTGATTTCTTGTTCTTGAAAATCTTATTTCATGCATTGAGCATAATAACATCCATTTCAAGGATTATTTTTCACTTCCTTTAAGTTCTGGATCTCTTTGAATGAGATTGATTATGTTTGCACATGCCTTGTGAAAATAACCTCGTTTTAGGGATTTATATGCCAACATGAATAAACAAACCTATTTAGTACTCAAGAAACTCAAGGATTACTCCTTCTACAAAATATTTTCACGAAATTGGTTTTGTTATCACTCAAAATATGAGTAAAGGTTCACTTTGGTCCTAAAATTATATGTGTGATTCACTTTAGTCCTTAAAATTAAAAAAATATCACTCTAGTCACTAAAATTTTAAAAAATGATTCAAATTAGTCCTTATACTACTATTCCTAAGGACTAACTTGAATCACCAAAAGGACTAAATTGAATCACTTTTTGAAATTTCAAGGACTAAAATGATACTTTCTTAATTTTGAGGACTAAAGTGAATCATGCATATAATTTCAAGGACCAAAGTGAACTTTTACTCCTCAAAATATTAAGGATACTTTCTGAAAGGTTCTGAAGCTAACAATCTGTACCCATTTATTGTTAGTTGAGAACTGTGTATATATCTCTAGTTCACTTGGATCGTTGTTATGTATCATCTATGATTTGACTTCTCCTTGATGTACTATGCAACTTGTTTATTTTATGAGTAATAACAATAATGGTAGTTTTTGACTTCCCTTCTCATAGGAAAAATCTTTAAAAAGTACTTTGTTAAACAAAAAATACCAACCATTTTCTATGATTTTCAAAAGAAAGCGATCAAAGCAAAGGTGGCAACTAATAGAATCTGGAACTATTAGAGTGTTACACCATGGTTTTATAAAATCAAGGGTTCATGCCAATTTATCATATATCTTCTATTCTAAGGTTTTTGCATAATTCTAGAATCAAAGTAGTGTCATTTGAATTTCTCAAATGATACCTTACACTTGAATTGTTTTAAGATAATTTTCTAATGACCAAAAGCCCGTTATGAGCTATAACCCACTCACCATGCATTGCTAGGAGTGTCTAACCATTACCTACGTGATTATGGGGGCCTGGAATGGCATTCCCAATTGGAAAAAACTGATGGAACACTACTAGAATTGGGTTAGGCAAAATTCTAGAAGAGAAAACTAACCATTAACAGTCCAAGAACCTTTAAACTAAAAACGAAGTTGGGAACATGAAAAACTCACTTACCAGAAGAATTTAATTCATGAAAACCAATTTGAATCACTTAAAATTGCTTGGGGATGCTTGGAAATTCATGTACAAAGCTACGAGGAGAGCTAAGGGTGGCTAGGGTTCATCCAAAAGTGTTTGGGCAAGTTATAACATGTTTATTTATGGTGAGGAAGGGACAAAATGTATAAAAAAAAATGGGTTTTTGCCACTTTTTGATGTTAGGGACTCGTTGGCTTCCCTAAGCTCTCTATAGTGAGCATGTATCCAAAAACAGCCATTTTGCTCAACTGGGCTAATAGTGATTGTGGTCTCACTGCAGTGAGTTCGCGCAACACATGTTTTGACCGTAACTCTCAATACGATTGGAATTTGGCCTTGAGATTATAAATAGCACTTGTAAAGAATTGGGTTAACTTCCTAACGCTGCAAAAATCCTATGAATCGAACATCTATGGCTTGAGGTATTTTTAAAATAATAGACAGAGGTCATACTTGGCAACATGAGAAAAAGTTGTATTTCAAAGATTACATTTTGATTTTCAGCTAGCATGTATAGGAACTAGAAGTTGGCCCCTAAAGGCAACATTGGAGATCTTCCATGGTCTTTTTGAGACATCTATACTCAAAGTATTACACCAATGAGTAGTTAATAGTTGACTAATGTTGAGAGAGGTAAATGTAACATCATCAATTTGAAGGAATGCCCCAACGATTTTATTTCTTTTAAAAATAAAGTTGTTGATTTAAATAATACTTTAAAACATGTAAAAGAAAAGATAATAGTAATACTTTCAAACAACAAATAATAAGAGTAAAAATTGAAAAAAGGGTAAATTATAACTACCTCCCTCAATGTTAGTTAATATTACACTTACTCTATTCTTATTTTTAAAATTACACACACCTCCCTTAATCTCTTCAATGAGATTAGATTTACTTCCCTTATAATTAACATACCATGAATTACACATAAATTTTAATCTTAAAAAAATTTAAAAACATGTGAAATGACTTCTATACCCATGACAATTTTCTTTATTTATATTAGATTGCCATATAAGAACACATACAAGTACACCAAACACAAAATTCATTGAAATACACAAATGACAAAATACAATCGCAACTTGTTAAACCTGATATCTAAAATGAAAATTTTCAGAAAGAAGGGAAATTTGAAACTTGGAAGAAAATTTGATATTAATGAATAATGGCATGGTGGAAGTAGACGGGACAGCAAAGCTGGTGGCGAAGGGAGTCAGAGTGGAGTCATCGGTGGGGAGGGTGACACAGGAGCTCACCGAGCTGTTGGTAGTGGTGATGACGGGCTTGTTGCTTCTACTACATAATTGAGTATGAAGGAATGGGTGGGTTTGTAGCATCTCTTGCTTCAAGTTCTATTGTAGCGAGGTGACTCCACTTAAGAGTCTGATGAGTTTCTTTATTCCTCTTCAGTTCCATTTCCTTATGTTATTGTTTGCTGAGGACAAACCATTATAACAAAAACGGACTGCGTAGTGGAAATTTGATGATTGTTGGGAGGAATGAGCCTTGTGGTTTGGGGAAGGAATGCACAATGGAAATTTGTTCATCACAATCTAAAACTTTCCGATTTCTTTTGCTTGGGATGTGATGAGCCTTGTGGAGTTGTGGTGGTCGATAGAGGAGGACTCCACAATGAAAATTTGATGATTACGGATAATTTAAGAATTTAATAAATAATATTAACAAAAATTAACATCATTAATTCCATGGGAGACGTGTAATTTTGACAACAAAATGGGAGCAAGAGTAATATCAATTGATAACCACAAAGAAGGGTAAATGGACTATCCTTGACAACTTACCCTAGATAATGTTTTCTCACATACCTACATTACTTCAACAAAAATACTAAACGGTCCAATCAAAGGAAAACTAACTAAACGAACAGTAAGAAGGAGAGGAATTATGCCAAAAAGTTAAAAAAAAACGTTCTTTGAATTATTCACACCTTCTAACAAGAAAATGTAAAATGCTCGTCAGCCTGTATGATGGGGGCAGCATCCTCGATATTGCAAAATTTCAGAGTATAAATTTAAATGCCTCGTCTACCCTCGCTTATTAATAGATACAAATGTGCAAAATTTATCTTCATTGATTAAAAGACTCTGAAAAAAATCGGTCAAGGATACAATCAACCGAACCCAAAAGGGAATATGGAGATACTGAGGTGAACACATCTCATCCCCCGCCTTAAGTAGCTCTTGAAAGGAAAGGAGTATGTGATTGAAGCTGTGTGTTTATTCTTACAACAACATGGATTCTGGATTTTCAATATAGCCCTTGAATGCTTTTAACCATTCAGCTCCAATTGCACCTAAACAAACAGAATAACACAGCATTTTAGTTAGCATGAATTATGATTACACAAAGCGAAATTTTTCATCATAAAAAACAGCCTTAATTCAAATCTTTTTTAAGACTCCTAAATCAAGAATGATTACCATCTATTACACGGTGATCGCAACTGAGGGTCACAGACATGAAGGAAGCAAACTTGAATTCTTCAGAACCTGAACCTGGAACGACCCTCTTCTCAGCTGCTCATGTAGAAGGAAAAGCAAGAAGATGATCAATATGAAAACAAGAACAATAGCTACAGTAACAAAAGTAATAAAGGGTGAAAAAAGATGGCATTGTTCTCACCAGATCCAACTGCAAGAATGCCTGATTGAGGAGGATTGATGATTGCACAGAACTGCTTGACACCAAATGGCCCTCCCAAGTTGGACACTGTAAATGTACCTCCCTGCAAAGCGTATCAACAAAAATTCATAAACCATCACAAGAGCAAATCATTCACAGGTGAACAAGAATTAACGTGAAGCTTCAACAACCTCATAATCTTGGGGTTTCAAGCTGTTTTCTTTGGCTTTCTTTGCCAATTGCTTGACCTCTTCACCTATTGTAGAGAGGCCTTTCTTGTCTGCATCCTGCAAATATTACAAATACATGGTGAAACTAGAACATGTAATTGGAACTGAGGCTGTCAATGTCTCTGTAATATTAGAAAGAGGTTCTCACTCACCCTGATGACAGGAACAAATAGTCCATGATCAGTCTGCACTGCAACATTAATATTCACATTATGATACCTGCACAAAACAAAATAACAAATGTTACATTGAAGGTAGTACACATTTGATGGCTATACTTGTATTAAAATTTATTGACTTACTGGCGAATATAATCATTTGTCCATGAACTGTTACATTGAGGAACTTTACCCAGAGCCAAAGCAGCAGCCTTAAATGAAAGAAGCCAAAAGCATAGTTAATAATTTAATATGTACATATTGATCTCTCCTTCACAGAATTGACAGCTTAGTATAAAAAAGTCTCCTTTTGGAACTTAAGAGACGTGAACTTTGAGCCATTGTTGCAAATCAGACAACCACAAAGGATCAATTGAAGCTGATGGGTGATTATGTAATAGAGGCTAATGAATTCCATTGCAATTACGTGTTTGGATGCACTTGGTGCATCCAAAATCAATTATAGGACCCTCAAAATTGATTTTCATTTTTCATATTGTTTGGTTTGTAGTGATTAAAATCAATTCTTGCCTCTAGAATTGATTCTGGGTATAATGGATTCAAGGAAAAGTGAAAATTTATTACTTTTTGTTAGAATCACTTTTAGAGAAACTACCAAACATAAATTACTTTATTTTAAAAAATCAATTCTACAAACACATAACCAAGCACATTAGTAACATTGTCTTGTGTGTTTTTCATAAAAACAGTTTACAGTAAAAGTTTGAATCAATTCGATTGTACATTGCGTTGTGTGTTTTCTCGACCCATAAAAATATTTTGCAATTAAAAACCTAGCTTATCTGTTAGCAGTGTGCTTGCAAACTAATGTGCTACTCTTCGGATTGGTTTTACCCCAAAGTCATGAGGTTCTCTGCTTTCTGTTAGAGAAAAGGATTTTAAAGATCCTATTCTATATCTGGCCAAAGAAAGAGACAACAAAGTTCAATGATAAAAGAATCCACGCATGCAACATTTTGACATTATGTTCGAAGCTAACAACAAACAAGTGAGGCCCGTTTGATTTATCTTCTAGTAAATTACTTTTGAAAGAATTAAGTTAAAAAGAATTACTTTTAAAAGAATTAATTTGTGTTTGATTTGGGTATATCAAAAGTAAGCCTAAGAGAATGATTTTTGTTTGGATAGGATAAAGTAAAATTAGTTTTAGTTATTAATGTGAGAATAATAGTAAGATTTTATCTCAAAGTACTTTTCCTATAATAAAAAGTATCATTCCCTCTACATCCATCAAAATTACTTTTAACCACCATAGAACAAGAAGTTAAACCAAAAACATTCAATATTGTAGAATTTCATTCTCATTCTATAGGAATTACTTTTGTCTTGCTCAAAATCCAAACCAAACAAGCACTGAAAAGTAATTTAATGTGATCTTAGCAGTAATAGCATTCTGCGTGAATGCTTAAGCACCTAAATGACAACCCAAAGACAGGACCAAAGGAAGACACCCTGCAAATTACAAGCATAAATATTTCAATTGAAGGGAAATCTAATACCTTGATTACAAGGTCATTAACTGATATCCGGGCCCCACCAGAGGCTTCTTGCAATGAATTGAGTTGGGTCCGTAAACTGGAGACAATGGGGTCCATTCATCACAAATTTTATTTATCACAAGTAAACCTATTGATAATAGAGAAACTCACCTCATGAGCTTGTCAACACATGTATCTACCGTTAAATAGTAATGAGGAATAGTTTGCTTTGACAATAATAGACGCGAAGCTGTGATCTGTCAAAATATGCAGAATTAGTTTCATGCAAAGCACATCATTTGCCAGAAACAAATATGTGCCAGTAAGAAAAATCAGAGGAACCAAGAAGAAAATAGAACTGTTGTTCATATGAAATAGAGAACAATAGGTGCAATATGAATGGTCTTTGATTGTAGTTTGGAACACATTTAGCATCTAATAAAATCTCAGAACATAAAACTTCAAAGATTGTTTGATAAAACTACCTTTCTTATTTGCGAGACTGGAATGTCGGTATAATCCAATGCTGCATCTGCTGTAACCTTGGCCTTTGATGGTGCTGAAACTTCTTTAGCACCAGAAGCTGCAAGAGATGGTAAAAATGGTTATACTATAATCAGTTCAATCAGTCGAGTATGACAGGATATCCCACAGACCTAGCAAGAGAGATGGAAAGACAGAGGACTTCTCTGCATAACAAAGAAGAATTGTTTTCACCATGCAAACAAACAGAGAAAGATAGAATGATACCCAAGTAATCATCAATGTCAGCCTTGACAATGAGCCCATCAGGTCCTGTTCCTTTAATGCTAGTGAGAGGTACCTACAATGGAGGGAGAAATGGTTTAAGTAATGTCTTGAAAATGCTTAAGTTAGTTCTATTACAGAGACTTTCAACCATGGTAATTTACTGACATTTTTCTCTTCAGCCAACTTTCTAGCAAGAGGACTTGCAAACATGCGATCTCCAGACAAAGGTGGTGCACTAGGTTTGGAAACCATTGGCTCAGGTTCTCGGGCAGGCTTCTCTACCACCTCTTTCTTTGGTGAAGGAGGGGCAGATGTTTCTTTGGCAGGGGCAGCACCAGGCTCAGACGCTGAAGGTTGGTAATCTTTAAACTTTGCAATGTCTGCCTCTTCTTCAACAGTTATGGCGATTACCTATGAAAGAATCCATGTTAACAGTGCTTATGCCTTCCATAGACAAAAAAGTTTGGAGTGTAAAGGGTAAAAAATATTTTTGTACATTCAAACTATGGAACACCAAATAAAAAATTCATATCCACGGTTCTTCTTTTAGAAGATATCAATATTCAATACCTCACCAACTTTAATTTCTTTTGCCCCATCCCCACGTATAATCTTGGCCAGAAAACCTTCCTCCATGCATTCCATTTCAACTGTAGCTTTATCCTTCGAGGAAATACAAGATGTCAATGTTTTGCATAAGAATCATAATAGTAATATTTCATATGCTATGTCCATTTCAATGGTCCAAGAATCATACAGTTTCAACTTCACAGAGCACTTCCCCCGGCGAAACTTTATCACCTTCTTTCTTCAACCATCTAGCGATGTTACCCTGCATATCATTTGGAATCAGTTCCTAGAAACCTTGATCCAATATATCACAATCTCATAAGCATCGAAAAAGTACAAACCTCCGTCATTGTCGGTGAGAGAGAAGGCATTCCAATTTCCTGGTGTGGAGGGAGATCTGAAAGTATTCACCAGTGTTAGCAACAAAATCATTATATATGCTATCATTTATACTGATATTATCAAAACTTACAATTTTTCCCTGTTTTCTAAAAAAAATGACAGCTTAAGGATGTTAGAATGGTAAATATATGTAATTTGGGAATTCATACAAAAAATATAAAAGAAAATGTCAACAAACCAACTCTCCCAAAAGTTTAAGTTATTGGGTTGAGGCACATGAATGGTTTTATATCTACATGCCCTCATGTGATTGCCTCTTTTTGGGCCTGAAGCATGGACAATACATGGGCCCTCCTTTATTTTGTGCTGAAATTTAATTACTTTTATTTACAAGAATGGGACAATAAGGATCGAACTCTAGACCCATGTAGAGTCATTTTCCAAATAGTGTCATGTCATGTCAATAGTCAAGTTGCGTCTCCTTTTACTTTGCTTCATTATGATATTTGGGATCCTAGTTGAATAGTGTTTACTTGAAGGTCATGTTATTTTGTTGCTTTTTTAGATGATTATTCTCATTGTACTTGGTTATTTTTAATGAAATAGATCTGAGTTGTTCTCAATCTTTAAAACTTTTAATCAAGAAATCAAAACTCATTTTGGTGTTCCTATTCGCACTTTATATAGTAATAATGCAAAAAAATATTTGTCTCATGAATTTCAAAATTTTTTGACTTCTCATGGCATACCTCATCAGATGTCTTGTGCTCATACTCCTCATAAAGATGGGGTTGTTGAGTACAAGAACCGTCATCTTATTGAAACAACGCATATTGTTCTTCGTGGCCATGTACCTTTCTATTTGTGGGGGGATGCTATTTTAATTGCATGTTATTTAATTAATCGCATGACCTCATTTGTTTAGGGTAACCAAGTTCCTCACTATGTTATTTCCCCATGAGCCCTTGCATTCCCTTTCCCCTCATGTTTTTGGATCAACTTGTTTTGTTCACAACTTTACAATTGGTCTTGACAAACTTTCTTCCTATTAACTCAAATGTGTTTTTCTTGGTTATACTTGGTCTCAAAAGGGTTATCGATGGTTTTATCTGACTTTGCATGGTTACCTTGTCTCTGAATGTTACCCTTTCCGACATTTTCGCCTTCTTTGAGCCCCCTAACCTCACCATTTCTCCTATATCTGTGATCCAACCACTTCCCACCAACCCTATGCCTACGCCACAACTTGTCCGTGGTTTATCGTCATCGACCCTATCCACCAGCTGAGCCTACTCCTCCACCAATCGTTGCACCTACCCACCAGTGCCCCCAAAAACAATACCTTCTCCAAAGCTCATTCTAGCTAATGACCCACTCCTTCCCTACCTCTAGCCCTACATCCTAAGATGATCTTCCCATTGCCCTTTTGTAAAGGCATCCATTCTACTCATAAATCGTCTCCTCACTATACTACTTTGAGTTATCACCCTTTATCTTCTATGCATTATGCTTGCTTGTCTCCTTTGTTTTTTGTGTCTATTCCTAAGACCACAAGTGAGACTATAACCCATCCTGGCTAGAGACAAGCTATGATTGATGAGATGTATGCACTTCAAAGTAGTGGGAACTAGTGTCTCTCCTGAGTAAACCATGTTTGGTTGTCAGTTGATTTTTATGATCAAGGTGGGTCCTGATGGCAAAATTGATTGTCTTCATGCTCGCCCAATTGCCAAAGGGCACACTCAGACCTTTGGTCTAGACTATGGCGAAAACTTTCTCCTTTATTGCCGACATGGCCTTTATCTGCCTCTTTCTATGGCTGCTATCATCAACTGGATATAAAAAATGCCTTCCTCCATGGTGATCCTGAGGAAGAGGTTTATATGGAGCAATCTCCTGGTTTTGTTGCTCCTGGGGTTCTTTTGGCATTGTATGTCCTCTTTGATAATCATTATATCGTCTAAACATCTCCTGCATGGTTTAGGTTCTCCACTATGGTTGAACAACTTAGTACGATACAAAGTAAAGCTAACCACTCTGTGTTTTATCATCACACTTAAAAGAGGTTGAATCTACCAAATTATGTATGTTGATGACATTGTCATTACGGGAAGTGATACTCATGGCATAGTCAAACAACATCTATGTAATCACTTTATGACCAAAGACCTTGGCAAACTCCGGTATTTCCAAAGGATTGAAGTAGCACAATCCGAAGATGGTATAATCCTCTCAGAGAGAAAATATGCTATGGACATTCTTGAAAAAACTCATTTTCTTGGTGCAAAGCTTCTTGATACTCCTATGGATCCTAATGTCAACCTCCTACCAAATCAAGGGAGCCACTTTCTGATCTGGATAGAAGATTGGTTGGGAAAATAAACTATCTCACAATCACTAATTCAAACATCTCTTTCTCTGAGTATGATTAGTCAATTCCTAAACTCACCATATGAAGGTCATTGGGATGTTGTAATTCGCATTTTGAAATGCGTCAAAGGAAAACCAAGAAAGGGCCTTATTTACAAGGATAAGGAGAGCCATATAGTCAAGTATTATGATGCAAAGTCGATAAGATCTCCTATTGATAGACGTTCTACTTTCAAATATTGTATACTCATTGGAGGCAATTCATTTCCTGGAAAAGTACTAAACAAAATATAGTTACAAAGGCTTGTGCCAAGGCAGAGTACCATGCCATGGCCTTAACTACATGCGAGCTTATCTAGCTTATGAAACTCCTTAAAGGGCTTCACATTGGGGAGATCAAACATATGACATTGGTTTGTGCTGATCAACCGCTTTGCATATTGCCTCAAATCTAGTTTTTCATGAGAGGACCAAACACATTGAATTGATTGTCACTTCATGAAAGAAATGGAGTGTCTATTGAGAAGGGTAAGACCCTAGTAAATTTTGGAAATATCATTCTTGTATCCAATCAAATAATCTTTCAGGCAATAACCAATCCAATACATATCATCTCAATATAAGGGCAATACACAGTTTCACACAACTTGAATGATAAAGAAACATATGGCGCAAAATGAAGCACAAGTGTTCACATAGCTTTTCACAACATAGAATAAAGCTTTACATTTGGAGCATCAATTACCAAGTAGTAAGGAGTTTGATCCTTGTGACCTTATTCTTTATGAATAAGTTACATTTACCAGAAGGTCAAGTAGTCGTCAAATTCAAAAGAAATTAGGAAAGGCGGCATGTTAAAGATGTAAAACCATTCTTGTACCTCCACCTACTAAAACCTAGGCTTTCAAGAGACTAGGTCTACCACAAGCCACATCACATATTAAGTCATTATTAATATTCAAAACAATGGTGTAGCACTCTAGTTAGAAATTGATACCACAAGTATACTCTCTACATTTTCACTAAGCAGATTCACACTAGCAACTTATGAGGCACAGACACTAATATAAACACAAGACACAATATGACATTGACATGAGTGACAAACCAAAGTTTAAAAATTAGAAGACACAGAGACGATCTATATATGATTGAAAATGTTAAAGAGAAAGATTCATTATTCATAATATCATTTTTCTTTATTAAATATTAGAAATTATTTAAAAACTCAAAATAAACCTGAATCCATGTATTATTTCCCTTTTAAATTTTAAACGACCTTGGCTACATTATGTCTTTCTTGTTGAAGTTTTAAAAAATAATTTTAAAATTAAATATGTACAAATATGTGTCATCAATGTGCCTTGCAAGATCCAACCCAAACATTATCCGGCATGTAGACACAACATCCAAATGGTTTGTCAATGCATTATAATTAGCAACAAAACTAACTTGATAGGTCAAAGACGCATTGGGCTTATGCAACATAATAGTGTGTAGTGCTAATTTTCCATTTTGTACAACTTTCAAGTTTAATTGCCAAACTGAGGTCTTAGAGCTGCAGTGCTGTTAGACATAGATATGCATTCAAATCACCATATGGGTGAGAAGTATCACCACATTTCAAATCCTTTATTTATGACTGGCTCACTCAAGTGCAAAACACTCAACTGAACATAGAATTAAAGAGAAATGGAATGAATATTTCAACCAGGCTGGTCAACTACTCCAGATTCTATGATCATGAAATGTCAAACAATATAGAGCTTCTTTAGATATGATCACTACCCATGAAATGCAAGATCATGATATATTAGATAAAGAAAAACAAATTACTATGATAAACTTCATGAGATGCCCAACACAAAAACTCAGCAAAAAGAACAAATAAAAAAGAGACCCAAAGAACCAAGAGGTGTACCTGATCCTGATGCATAACATCTCCTTGACTGCACCTGCGAACTTCTTTTAGAGGGCATGGCAAAATGAAAATACACAAGTTACATGTATTTCACAGTTGAAGCAATGCAAATAGAGGGGAAAAGGTCTAAAAATGACTATACCGTGAAATCTCTCCATTGAACAAGGATCTACCAATGGAACCCCTTTTCATGGTGACCATGGAGATGTTCCTCTTCTGTGCACCAAATGGGAGTTTCTATGAAGGAGAGAATTTGGGTCAGCAAAAGAATTTGTGGTAAAAAAGCCACAGAATAGGCAAGGAACAGATAACGGAAAAGAACAAATAGAAAGCTTATGATTATATTGCTCAAGTGGCATGCAAAATGAGCTCTACTCACAGTGAAGTTGGAGGCTTGTTCAGAGACAATGTTTCTTGTTGAAGACTCATAGCCATGGGATTGAGTTTTCCACATATCTAATCAATAACCAACTACAGTTATAAATATGGATGATAAAAATTTTAGGAACATCAATGAGAATTCAAAATCATCTTTTTCCTAATGAATAGCCCAATATGATGACAAACTGTCTAAGGTGATTTTCTCCCACATCGCCACTATTAGCATAATTCCTGCTCGCACACGGATAGCTTACTTAAAATACAATTATGCCTCTTTACCACTTGCTGCAAGAGGACACGGTTCAAGACATTTACACATGACCTTTACATGAATCCTTAGGTTAATCAATCTAACGTTGACTCTGCTAATTTCTTTATTTTATTCTTGAAAATATGACTGATCATGTTGCAGTACAGTAAATCCTTCTTGAAGCTCTATAGAAAAAACAATAAAATAGACCTTTGAGTGAGACCATATTATTGAACCCAGACATACAAATCTAAAGAATGAATTTTGCTTTCAAATTTAGTTGTAGTAAAAATTAATAATAATAACAACAACAACAACAATTCACAGTGGTTGAACCTACTGCCTAGTGGTTATGGTTGCCTCCTACACCCTTTGAATGGAGGTCTCTGGTTCAAATCCCACCATTCCCCTTCCTCTAACCCCCGGAAGAATTCCTGGCTATAATTCCTTTGTTACAAAACAACAATAACAACAACAATACACGAGATAATGAATACGAGAAAGGAGGCAAGTACCGCGATTTCTGTTGATAGAGGTTTGAGCATCACTGGAAAACCAACGAACCAAAAGGGCACGGTCATGGTGTAACAAGTTCGAGGCATTTCTCAACTGCAACCACCGTATACGTATTTATATTACACACATATAGCTTCACAAAATTTAAAAAGCAAACAGATAAATGATTATCTTTATAATGAAATAGCTATTGTAAGGTGAAACAAGTTAAAAAAATAAATAAAATAAAATTTGCATATCTTGGATGCTGTGTTGGTAAAGTGTTTACCTTTCTGGAGTGATTAAGTAAATGAGATGCGTATGCCATTCTTGCTAACACAGATCAAACTCTACCCAAAAGTTAAACGAAATGAAAACAGGTAATAGAAGGAAGAGAGGAAGCGAGAGAAAGGTAGGGTTTGGTGGCAGATCCGATCAAGTAGATGGGAATGGCGATGGCATGGCAGCAGCTGCCGTAGGAAACAAACCCAGAATTTTATTGCTTTGTTTTATTTTTCTTTTTTATTTCTGTGAGAGTTTTATAGACAATGAAAAGAGAGAATAAAAATGGAATAGAAAAATGAGTAATAGAAAACAAATAATTATGTCACTCTTTTATTTGAAAGATATTTTATTCTCTCTTTAACTTCAAATTTAGAGAATAAAAAAGTTTAATTTTAAATAGTAAAAGAAGAATATATTATTCCTTACTATCTATGCATCTCTCTCCAAAAATTGCTTCTAAACAATTTTCCTTTATCCTTAGCTCTATTATTCTTTGTCTATCCTCCATTTTCATTCTTTATATTTTATTTGCGAACCTTTTACTTTTATTCGTTTGAATTTTTTATTGTAATAATTTCAGGCAACGAAATTACAAAATTGGTTGGCCTTTTGTTTCGGGTTTTTCACAGCCACAGCTCACTCTAGTTTGGTTCATGGGTCGTTGAACTTCAATGTTCGCGGTCCATACAGGCGGCCTGCCCCACTCGTCGTGGAATTTGAGTGATTTAGTAGCCTCCCAAAAACTAAATATCCTCCTAATTACTACCTCTATTTTAAAATATCACTTGATTTTGATCAAACAAGTATATTAAAACAAATAATAAAATAAGAAGAGAGGTTGAATTATGCTTAAACTGTTTTCCTCTTTTATTTCTGAAAACTTAAACAAGTACTATCAAATATAAACTTAAAGCAGCAAAAATAAAGTTGGTATATGTCAAAAAGTAACTTTCTAAATTACAACAAAGATATGAAAAACACGTTAAAGAAGTTTTCCAAAAAGATAAATATAATAGGCGTGAAATAGAAAATTAAGGAGATTTAAGGAAGGAGAAGATATTGCACAGAAGTTTTTACATGTTAGCTCAATTTGTCTACATCCAATTCTCAACAACTATTGAGTTCCACTAAACAATTCTTCCTCAACCCTAAGAAAGTTAGATAATTTTTCTATAGCCTTCTTAAGCTATCTCACGTGACCAGGCTCACTACCTTTACTTTTAAGTAATCTTAACTAGCCTCTTCAAACTAACTCAGCGTGACCAGGACTCACTCTACCTGTCACCTTCAAGTAGTCTTTGACCAGTTTTTTCAAGTTATCTCACAATAATCACTACCGAATCGGGTTACAAGCAGATTTGTTTGGGTTGAATCACTCAAACTATCAAACACGCAAGTTTTCTCAAAATAAAACAATATTAGAACTAGAAACTTGAATGACTTCTTTCTATCTATTCTTCTTAGGAAGAATGTTTAATCTAATAAGATGTAGAAAGAAGATTTTTACAAAGATGAAACTGATTATAAGTTGTAATAGTTTTAGAGATGATGAGAGAAAATTTTCATTTCACACTTAATGAGCAAAAGCTCTTTTATTGTAAGCATTTCATCTCCTTTTATACTTGGTTTTCATTTATGACCATTTCCTTTGATCTACTTTCCAAGTGACATGTATTGATCTTTTTTTGTGTTTTGGAAATGAAGTTCTGGAAGAGTAGGTTTGCGTGTTAGAGTTACTTTTTGCTTTCCGATCAAGGTTTCTAAGTCCACCTTTAGAAAATACTTTTTGCTTTCTGAACGAAGTTTTTAAACTTTTGCTTCTAGCAGTTGATCGAGTTGAAAGAGATGTCACTATCAATCCCTAATTGAGTTTGACTTTAAATTTGAATTTCAAAATTTCCCTCATATTTCTGGAAGTGTACCGTTTACAGTAACGTGCTTTCTAAGAGCTACTTCAGTTTGAACAATCTTTAGTGTTAGCTCTAGAACCCTTCAGAAAACTTTATTGCAATATGTTTTGAATAATAACCCAACCAATTTAAGAAAAAATATTTTGAAGAACTACTAATGTTTACCCCAAGTTTCTTGATATAGCAAATAGATTCTTTAGTAAGCATAATGTGGCTCTTGAAGCAAAAAATAATTTCACTTTACATGTACAAACATGATTTATATCGCTTAAAAAGATAGGAACTAAATGGAAGTGAAAATTATATCGTGAAATGAACATGCCTAATGTAACACCCTAAAAATTATTTAAAAATTAATTTGAGTTTTATTAGTCATAATTTTAAAAATATGACAGTTTAGCAACGATGAGGATGGCCCAATAGACGTGTTTAAAAAAAATTTGGGCCGGGTGAATAGTGACCTTGCGGGACCCACAAGTCCATCAAGATAGCTGAAACCCTAGATCTGGACTAGGAAATGCCAGGATTGAGAAAGAGAAGGTTCAGTTTAGAAATGATAAGGAATGAGAAGTTATACCTAGAATTAATTTTCGGGTAATGTTTGACTACCGGTTTGGTGTTTTATCCGTTCGGTAGAGTTTTGATGTGTAGTTTTAATACCATACAAGTTACTTAGTGGCAAGTAACCTTTACCAACCACTTTATGCCAAGTGGATGGTAAGGGTTGAAACTTGAAAAGTAAGTTTCAATCATGGCCTTTCATTTATTATATTTTACTCCTGAGCCAATATCTCTTCCGTTCGGTAAAATTTTGGTGTGAGTTCAAACACCGAAGATGATTTAATCACTACAAATGGATGATGTATATACATTCAAGACAAGTGGAAGGCTAAGATTTAATCTTGAATTACAAGATTAAATCCTAGCCATCCAATCTATTTCTTTCTTTTTAAAAAGATATGCATTTATATAACATAAATGCTAAAGCTAAGTTAGGATAAATAAAAAGCAACCAACATAACTTTATCATCATCACAATTTTGTGCAGCATGCTAAGAGGGCAGCCACCATTGTTGTCTTCTCCAAGAGCTCAAGTTCAATTTCAATTCACCAAAACACTTGCCCAAAATTGCTAAAACCACAAACTCCCTTCATAAAACTTGTTCTACACCTCAATACCTATAAATCTAACCGATTAAAATCTCAAATCTCCATCAATCCTCACCATGATAGCTTACTTCCTCACTAATTTAGGAAGGATTTGAGGTCGATTTGGGAGCTTTGAAGTGAAAGGAATCAATCTTGGAGCAACTTGGAGCTAAGGATTAATTAGACACCAAAAGTAGGGTTTTCTTTGGCCATTTCTTTCCAAATTTATTATGAACATTTCTAATTGGTATTATTCCAAATTTTTTTATTTTATTGGTTGATAATATATGGATAGTGATGTATTAATTTTGGTGAGGGTGTTTGGGTGATGTCAAAAATCATTTTTGTCAAAAGGGGTTTTGGTCTATGTTGCTGGATTTTCAGTTTTCCTACTAGTAGTGATTGTTCACGAATTGTTTGGTATAATTGTATGTATTTTCATGAGCTGGAAAAAATATATGTTGAAGCTAACATCCTAGAATAGTTCCATGAATTTTCTTGAGCCTTGTTTTGGACTCCTATAGCCTGAAAAAAATCATGAACCAAGACTATACTGGTGCTGCCTGAATTTCTAGTCTTGAAGCTGCGAAATTGTGCAATTTTTCTACTATAGAAAATGATTGAGTTATCCTTTGAAATTTTTACTGAGTTTTGATAACATATTTAAATGCAACTGTAATTTTTCTTTTGAATTGATTCAATCATTTGCTATGGTTAAAAATTATGAATTTCAGGTTTTGAGCTGAGTTTGAGTGGTTTCTGACCACCAAATTTGTCTAATTTTGTTAACATAGTTAGAGAACTCTTTTCGTGTAAAATTTTTATGGAACCTTATGGACACATTTAAGTGTCTTAGAGAATTTTGATAGCCTCTGAATTGACTGTTTAATGTGTAAATAAATTGTGATACGAATATGTGAAATCTACTCAATTGCTAGAAATGAACCCAAACATTGAATTGGTAATGTAATGACATTTGGTTCAAGTATGATGTATGTGAATGTATGCTAGCAACCTAAAAGATTAGTTTATGAGACCTGATTGAAAATTATATTGTGAATGGATACTTATATAAGTTTGATGATGATGTATATGTTAAGTAGATAAAAAGTCCCCTTTATGTGTAAAGGGCACGGAAAAGTCCCTTGAATATCCTGAGGGCACGTATATCTCAGAATGCAATACTATGATATTGAGTAGTATTACGTGTGTATATTAAGTGATTGAGTAAGTAAAACAAACCCACTTCGGAAGAATGATTTGTGAACCTTAAAATGAACATTTGATATATGCTGCATGCTCACAATTTTACTAATAAACCGAAGTGGACGATGTCACGACCCGCTTCAGGTACGTGACCGTCACGTGAGAAATTCCATGCTCACGTTAGCCTCGGACCTGTTGACTGTCTTTATATGCATACTTTGTTCATAAAAATCTATTTACAACATAACTTCACTTTCTATATATAAATTATCTATTCTCTAAAATCAAGACACTCATATCTGAAATCTCATAATGAACCTTTTTCTACTCCAAAATCATAAGATCATTTATATATAAATTAAAATATGTCTTTCCAAATGTTCATAACATTGAAATACACCTCAAAACCCAATCATAATATGCCACATGCAAGACAACACATGCTCTAGGTTAGATCCCCTGTATTTGTACTAGAGCACTCTAAACAACTTAGGATACATGCCTCACCCTGAGTAAAGCTTACCATTCTGACTCTTTCCTGGTCGAGTGAAATTTGCAACTGTGGTTCTATATGTAAAAATAAGAGAAATAAGATGGGTGAGTTTTGATACCAAAACTCAATAGTGAGTCCTCACCTGGAACCCCCTTCATGGGACCGCCAAGAAATAATGCATAAAATCAAGAACAGTGCATAAAAAGGAATCATAGTAACAATAATAATATCCAAAAATCATACATAATCAAGGATACATCTATATAGTTATTCACTCAGATTATCACTTTGTCAATTCAACAACATCTTTCTCAATTTACTTTCATATCTAAATTCATATAAGCTCATGGTGTACTAGCCTCTAGAGAAACAGGTAATCCCTGTATAATAACCTCTAGGTACATCTTGGACATTACGTATCGTCATCCCAACATACCAGTCAATCTCTATCTACAAATCTCTAGTCATATCTGGGCATTACGTATCACCATCCCGTGTGCCAGTCAATCCTCTATCCACAAACCTCTAGTCACATTTGGACATTACGTATCGTCATCCTCATGTGCCAGTCAATCCTTTATCCACAAATCTCTAGTCACATCTAAGCGTTACGTATCGCCGTCCCCAAGTTGACGATAATGGGTACCTAACTAGGTCATTTCTCTGAATACTCTTGCCCGAGCATATTTGGAACCAAGGTTAACGGATTTACGTTAACACACTTGTTTCTCTATAGCTATTGTAAATAAGTCTGGAAGCACTTAAAAACCTTTTTAGTTCTCTGAGAACTCTGAATCTATTTGAATCTAAGTCTAACCTTAGCATAACTGTGGCTATGAAATCATGCCCAAGGGATCACCCTTTGTAGACATTTGTGATTTCTAAAGCCCCAGAATATGTAGCCGTCAACTGTTTGAATCCATGAAGATTCATGCTCTAAAACATTTTTATTGATTATCAAAACATCATTCAACTTTCAAGCTCTTTATAAACTAGAAACTCAATATTATACTTTGAAATTACAAAGTCTAAAACCATAATTCCAATCCTTTTCTCTAAACTTGGTTGTAAAACTATATCATATAAATAAACCAATTCAGAATCCATTGAAACAATCACAAAAACCTCTAACAATCACATATATCATCAATTCTATATAAACCATTATAACAAACAGGGTCCCATGAGTTTTATCCAAAACATATCTCATGCTTTAAAGCAAGTTCAAATCATATAAACCAATAGTAAACTTCAAATCCTTATATAGTATTTCTCTAAAATCAAGCAGTAAATCATATTTTCATGAAAATAGCTCTAATGAACAACATATAAGTCAGAATGTAACCCACTCACCTGAAAGGGTAAAATATGTAGAAACAACATCAATAGAACTTCTAGGAGCAGGAATGACACCATTATCTGACATAGAAGCAGGGCTCTAGATTAACCTCTAAACACCCACGAATCCACCTCTAACAAGGTAGAAAGCTTATCTCCCTTAAGAAGGGGATATCCACCCCTAAATAAGGAAAACTTGAAGGAAAAGGAGTAAGACCAAGAGAACAACGTACCTTTAAGCCTTATGAATGAAATATTGGAGTTAGAATTGGGAGAAATGGAAGAAAATTGAGCTTGGGGGGTGAAGAGAGGTGTTCTTTGAAGTTGAGAGAGGTCTAGGGTGTAAGGTTATCTGGAATGATCTAGACCCCGAAATGAGGTTTTTATGCTCACTGTTGACCGCCTGGGTGGTCCCCTGCCACCTTGGCGCACCGACTTACTCTCTGTTGACTGCCTGGGCGGTCTCCAGAAGCTCCAAACATCGATTCACTCTCTATTAACCGTCTAGGCGGTCTCCAGATGCTCCAATCCTGGTATGTATTGGATACTATCCCACTACTCACTTATTTACATTTCTTAATTTTAAGTTAATTTTAAAACATAAATGTAAATAAGAGAATACCATTTGGATTCAAATAAAATATTAGAAAAATCAAAGTCCTAACAAATCAAAATCTAACATTTGGGTTTTAGTTCAAATTAGAGAATCTTATGATTTTGTAAACTTGGGGACTAAAAATGTAACAGTTAATAGTTTCATAAAATTCATTAAAAATCACTATTCAACTCATTTTTCTCTAGGGAACAATTACCAAAACTTTTGGTTCCAAGAAAATGGCTCTATCATATAGCCCTCCAAGGGCGTGTAGGGTCCAGACTAAGTGAAATTAAGGACCTGGGATGACAGAAAGGTAACTGGCACCTTTCTTGGTTCGAAAAATTTTCTAACCCTTTTTCTTTAAAACCAGGGTATTACAATCTTCCCTCCTTAAAAAGATTTGGTCCCCAAATCTAACTGACATCATTGGAAGAACGAGAGATAGAATACTTGACCGACATGGGTCTCATGGATGGGCTTAATTGCCCAAAGCACTCTAAGATAGTACTCTAACTGTGTTAACTATTAGTCTAGGAAGCAGTGTCGTTCTAAGGACCACTACTCTATTTCTCTGACTATGAAGGCCTTTCTTGCAGGTCTGGCAACTCTCCTCCAAGGGCAGCCCTCTGATTCCACTTTGTCAGTCCATTTGGACTCGTGCCAGCATGGCATCGTCACGTCTGGCCTCGTGCCAGTATGGCAATAACGGATACCTACCTGAGCACTCACACCTGAACTCGCTCCAGCGTGCAAGCCTTTTTCCCATGCGAGGGTTTTTAACATAATACTTTTACCGGTTAACCAACATCACTCTTGTTCTTACTTTAGTTCCTTTTCTCCTATGCCTAACATAAGCTGACACTAGAGGGACTCCTAGTCCTCATTCCAGAAATCTAAGTCTTTTCTCTATATCTAATAAAGTCTTCTACCTTAGAGTTCACAAGCTCTAGTATATAAGATCTATAGCTCTGAAACATGGCATATATGCTGTTCATGGCATCAAAGTTATATAAAACAATTTGACATATTAAAACCAATCATCATTCTTACTCCTGCCCACCTACTACCTCTGGTAGACTTAGTACAAAGAAAGGGGAGCACGGATCGAATCAAGAATTCTAAAACATGACTAATTCTTATAGGCCTCAAATAACATTACGTTAGTGTGAATAGCCGAGTTCCATTCATATAAACATCATGCCATTTGTGGACACTTGCTCCAATACCATGCAGGGAAACCTAATGCTCTGATACCACTTTGTCATGACCCACTTCAGGCACTTGATCTGCACGTGAGAAATTCCATGCTCACGTCAGCCTTGGGACCCTCACTGTCTTTATATGCATGCTTTGTTCATAAAAATCTATTTACAACATAATTTCACTTTCTATATATAATTTCACTTTCTATATATAAATTATCTATTCTCTAAAATCAAGACACTCATATCTGAAATTTCATAATGAGCCCTTTTTTTATTCCAAAATCATAAGATCATTTATATATAAATTAAAATATGTCTTTCCAAATGTTCATAACATTGAAATACACCTTAAAACCTAATCATAATATGCCACATGCAAGACAACACATGCTTTAGGTCGGATCCCCGCATTTGTCCTGGAGCACTCTAAACAACTTAGGATACATGCCTCACCTCGAGTAAAGCTTACCATTTGACTCTTTACTATCTGAGTGAAATTTGCAGCTGGTTCTATCTAAAAACAAGATAAACGAGAGGGGTGAGTTTTGATACCAAAACTGAGTAGTGAGTCATCACCTGGAACCCCCTTCATGGGACAGCTAGAAATAATGCATAAATTCAAGAATAATGCATAGAAAGGAATCATAGTAACAATAATAATGTAACGCCCGAATTTCTGCTATTAGAGTACAAATGACCAAAATGCCCTGAGGTCATTTTCTTTCCGAATTAAAGGCGATCCAGAATTAAAGGGAAGCGATCCGCACTCCTCGAATGGGTCAACTCAATGTTTGAAGGGGATTGTACTTGTTATGTTTGATATCCGAGGTGAAAATCTTTTTCTAAACTTTCGGCTCAAAATGACCAAAATACCCTCAGCGTTTATGCGGGTAAAAGGTGCCGTTTGAGCCCGGAATTTTCCATGAAGTTTAGAATGATGTTTTAGAGTAATATTTGATGTTTAGCCGGGCTGGAAGGTCCAGGTTTAGTGCAAATTACCGTTTTACCCCTAGAACGTGTACAGTGCGCCTAATGAAGTAATAGCGAACCTAAGCAATATTAGGCTCTAATCGAAGATGAATTTATTTCGATAATTAATCTAGAGTCAAAATGATTTATTAAGGATGATTAGAAACTAAAATTGCTTAGTCAAATTTTAATTTCATTCTTTAATCCAAGACTACTAATCAAAAAGTAATGAATAGTGTTTTCTCTCTCCAATTTCCTTAAATTAAGGAAACTTGTCTACAACCTTTTTGACCAAAAGAATGATTTTAAAATTGTTAATCTAGATTAGAACACCCCTAAACCAAGCCTTGATGACCCTAATTAACCTTTATTACACCTAAACACTTTCTCACAAACTCCTAACCCAAACCTTAATTAATGAAACACCTAAACGCATCATTTAAACCACAATTACATGGATGATTTTTCCCTCCCTCTTGGCTGTTCAGATTTGGCGGAATTCTTCCCCCAAAATCCATCAAATATTGATTTCAAATTTCATCCAAAAAGGCTATGCCAAAGCTAGGACTTGACTACACCTAAGCTAGGACTTAAACCAAGCTTCCAAGACAAGCTTTAGAAGATATTTTCCTTCCCTCCCAAGCCAAAATTTCAGCCAGCTCTCCCCCTAAATCAGCCACAACATTTCATTCTTTATAAATACCACACCTTGGAAAGCTTGGACACCTTTTTGATCATTTGCTAAGTTGAGTTTTCTTGCACTTTCTCTCATTTTCTCTCATTTTCCCTTCCTCTAAGTTCTTTTTCTTCCTTCCTCAAAGAACCACCACCACCACCTTGAGCCACCACAAACCACCTCAAACCACCACTCTCATACCTTAAAACACCTCCTAAACACCAAACCTCACCATTTCCAAGCTTGCATCCTCAAGGAAAAATCATCTTCCTTGAGAACCTTTGGAGGCCGAATCCTTGTTGCTCACCAAGATAAGATTTTGTCTTCTCATTTCCTTGCAAACTCAAGCTTTCTTTCAAAGCTTTCAAGATTTCACTTGGTAGGGGTTTTCTTTCAAGTTTTCTTTACTTTCTTTGAGAAAAGTTTCTAGTTTTCTCTTGGTTTCAAACTCTTTTTCTTCCCTTTGTATTTTCGGCCATGAGGCCATTTTACAAACCAATCTTTAGCTTGATGATGAGGTCTCATGGAGATAGTTTGGTGTTTGCCATGAGAGAAATCTCTAAAGCTTGGATCTTGGTCTAGGACCATATACAAACTCGATTTTTCCTTTTCTTTGCAAGTTCAAAGTTTTGGTTTTTCATTTCCTTTCCTTTATGATTCCGGTTCCTCCTTGTTTTTTTCCTAGTTCAAAGTTTTGGCCTTCATTCCTCTAAGGTTTCGGTTTTTCCTTTTGCCTTGTTCAAGCTTTGGTTTTTATTTCCTTTTCTTTAATGGTTTCGATTTTTCCTTTCCTCTCTTGAACAAAGTTTGCTAGAAATGTTAAGGTAGCCCTTTTATGTTTGTTTGAAAGGTTGTCTCTTGAAAAATCGTTTCCTTGAGCTTGATGATGGTGTTTGAAGAACATAAGACTTCCTTGGTGTCTTGATGCTAAGAACTCTAAAGCTCACTTTATGATACACAATGGGTTGAGGTTTTTATGTTCCTTTAAAGTCTTGTAAGAGCTCTAGTTAAGATTAAAAAGGAGTTGCATTCATGTTTACTTTTATGCTTTGCATAGCATGTTTATTTTCAAGCTATCACTAAGCAACTTAAAGATTAAAACAAGAATGTGCATCATCACTTAATAAATCTCAAAGCCTACCTATTTCAACTTTAAAGTTGATTGTTGATTTGGGGTAAACACCCAAGAGGCCTAGAGCACTAAAATAAATAATTGAACCTTGCATTTCATGTTTACTTTCTTGTCTATCATGTTTATATTTTATGCCATCACTTAAACTCTAAAGATAATAAATGAGTGCACCTCATATTTATTTTATGCTCTCACTTTATTTTTTAAAAGAAGAGTAAAATGAGTTGCATAGCATGTTTAAATTTATGTCACCACCTAAATGGTCTAGAGCTCAAAGACTTGCCCAAGTATCCAATGTAAAGTTTTAAGAAAATGTTGTTTTTTTATAAAGCCATTTCGGCCTTGTGGTGATGATGATGGGCTTGGTGTGAGTTCATCTAATCACAAGTGCCCATAGCCATGTTTTGGAATTTTTCTAAGCCTAGGAGTACCTAAGGAACATTATGAATGAGATTATATGTTTTAAATCTATTTTATGAGCAAATTAATTTAGCTACTGCCCTCATGTATAATTACATGATTTTAATGAGATAAATTGAGTTCTAAAAGAGATTTGAGTTCTTAAAAACCATTCCAAGAGAAAACTAGTAACTTATGTGCTTTTAAGTCATGATTTTATGTGATTTTATGATTGTTTCATTTCGGTTCTGCCTCCCTGATTGGCTACTGTACAAAGTATTTTAAGGTGATAAAATGTGTACATTTATGTTTGAGTGAAGTAAGGAACATTTTAGAGAAGTTAAGAAAAAAATAAGTAACTAGAAAGGACTTAAAATGAGAATTCTAGAACACTTAGAATTGGAAAAATGCAATTCTGTTCCAGCATAATTAATTCAAGTGTAAATGGTTCATAATCAGTAGGATATGCACAAAAACCTTTCATAAATGATTAGGTATTAATTACTAAGCTTAAGGTGATGATAAGGACTTAAAATAGGAATTCTAGCACACTTAGACATGGCAAAATGTGATTCTGTCCAGCAAAGCTAAATTGAGGAAAAGTGAATTATAACTTAGTAAACATGCCTAGGAGTCCCTCATAATTAGTTTAGGGATTGATTATGAAGCCTTAGGCGAAGACGGATCTTAAAAAGGGTCACGAACGGAGATTTTAGAGCCCCATAAGTATATGATATTTTTCCTGCCCAAACTACATAATGCTGTTTGGAATTTTAAGTGTGCCTAAAACTTAGTGAGAATTTTAAGTAATGATCCCTGAGGTGCTATAAAAATCCTTAGTGAGGATTAGAATGACCGAAATATGAGTTTAAGACCCGTAAGGGCCACATCATAAGATACTATGAGATAGGAGGCCGAGTGAGCATATTTATGATGATGAACCTCGAGCATGATTATGATGATGTGATTATGTTAATATCTTGAGCATGAAACTTTATGTGCCAAATTTGATATGGTGATATGATGAAATGTTGTGTTTGAGATGCATAATGTTTCGAAAATATGCATGAAATTGAGAAGTATGCTCATGAGAACTAGAAAGTTTTGCAATGAGAAAGCTCCATGAAAATGATGCATGTGATTGAAATTATGTGGCATGACTCAAATTTGAGGAAATTCGAGAGTAGCTGTTATGCCACTGAATTTCCGTCAAATTTGAGGGACAAAAAGAAAGTTTGTGAGAAATATGAAGTTTAAAGTTATATCCGAGACGCATTTCTCCTCTGAGGAAAAAGTAAACCCGTGGGGGGTATGGACGTCGAGCCATACCGAAGCGGACAAAGTCACTGGTTTTAACCAGTCGATGCGTTTCGAAGAATGAAGGTATATGATGTTTAAGGTGACACACGAGACGTACTTTTCCTACTCAAAGGAGAAGGTAAAACCGTGAGGGCATAGACATTAGCCTGCCAAAGCGGACAAAGTCGCTGGTCTTAACCAGTCGATGCATTTCGAAGAAGGAAAAAGTCCCATGATGGGTGATCCTTAGGCCCCTACCCGTACTCTGGGAGTCGGGATTATGATGATTATGTTTATGATTCGCTTATCAAGAGGATAAGTAAGAACTAGTGATGACTAGTTAAGGTATGAGCTCATAGCCTAGTTTAAGGGGTGCGGTTACTATATTATTGGTGTCACAAGTATGAGAAAAGGAAAGATGTTCAAGAGAAAGGTTACATGCCACTTATATGTTGATTGATAATTATTTGATTTACCTAAAGTGCTGTCATGCATCCATGAAATATTTTGTTGCATACATGCATTAAGAATCATTATAAAAGACATGGACCTTGGATAACAACCTTTGCGAAAACCTAATAATGAACCTATGCATGCTCAACCTTTTCATAATAAGCCCAAGGTTCCTGGGGACGTAAACGATGACACTAGGATAGAGGATTTCCCTCCTGAGATTCTTTAGCAAGATTCTCACCCTTTCTCTGTTTTCTTTCCGTTACGTCTTCAGACATTGATGGCGTCGTTCGTGATTTTTGTTGATGCACCCGTGTGGGAGTTGCACTACGATCCGGACCATCAGTCTTACCACTTCGAGGGTCGTTGTGCCATTCGCATTTTTGCATACATGGGACGGGCCTTTCCAGTCTCCAACTTCAGGTTCACTCTGACCTCCCCCTTTGGCGACGATATGATCTTTGAGAGGACGCGACCCGTGACGAGCAGAACGTCCGCCCGTTCGGCATCTTCAGCGGTGCAAGGCTACCTTGAGTGCGTGCCTCGCCAGAGACGTTCGGAGACCGACCCATCAGAGGATCCTCCTTCTCATCCTTTCTCAGAGGGTTCCGCCCCTCCTGTACCCATGGACATCGGGATGGGTAGCGAGGAGACGTGACGCGTGGAGGTTAGCATGACGGAGATGCGCCCTCATCGTGGCGGGCATGCTCACCCATCCTTCCGCCTTCACGCATCCGAGGAGCTTGCACAGTTCATTGGATATATACCACCGAGGGATGGGTAGAGCGTCATCCATGGCTTGAGGGAGGGAGAGTCTTAGTTGGGTATTTATCTTTTGGGGGTTGTTTCATGTATTTGTTATCATCATTGTATTGCAAGCTCTCCCACTAGTATGGGTAAGACTTTATGCTTCTGTTATATTTCTGTTATGATGTACTAAACTATATTATCTAATGTGATGAGGAATGATGTTTATGATGGATGTGTTCTTTAATGTTTATGTTCTGTATGTTTTATTTATTCTTCCGCTTCACGTTGTTTATGTTACGCGCAAAGGCTCGCACTTTGTTTTATATAAATCATTTCAAAAAAAAAAAACAAAAAATTAGCCGTATTTTCCGCTAAGTATTTTATAAATGAATTTAAAGAGAAGTAATAACTAATAATTAGTCTTGATACGTCCTAGGCGTATTGGGGTTAAATATTAGGGTGTTACAAATAATATCCAAAAATCATACATAATCAAGTATACATCTATATAGTTATTCACTCAGATTATCACTTTGTCAATTCAACGCATCTTTCTCAATTTACTTTCATATCTGAATTCATATAAGCTCATGGTGTAATAGCCTCTAGAGAAATAGTAATCCCTGTATAATAACCTCTGGGTACATCTGGGCATTACGTATTGCCGTCCCCAATGTACCAGTCAATTCTCTATCTACAAATCTCTAGTCACATCTGGGCGTTACGTGTCGCTGTCCCCATATGCCAGTCAATTCTATATCTACAAATCTCTAGTCACATCTGGACGTTACATATCACTGTCCCCAGTGTGACAATAATGGGTACCTAACTAGGTCCATTCTGAATACTCTATAGCTATTGTAAATAAGTCTGGTACCAAGGTTAATGGATTTACTGCGTTAACACACAACCTGTTTCTATAGCTATTGTAAATAAGTCTGGAAGCACTTAAAAACCTTTTTAGTTCTCTGAGAACTCTTAATCTATCTATTCTAAAAGTAGACCTTAGCATAATTGTGGCTATGAAATCATGCCCAAGGGATCACCCTTTGTATACATTTGTGATTTCTAAAGCCCCTAGATATGTAGCCGTAATGTTCTAATCCATGAAGATTCATGCTCTAAAACATTTTTATTGATTATCAAAACATCATTCAACTTTCAAGCTCTTTATAAACTAGAAACTCAATATTATACTCTGAAATTATAAATCTAAAACCATAATTAAAATCCTTTTCTCTAAACTTGGTTATAAAATTATATCATATAAATAAACAGTTTCAGAATCCATTGAAACAATCACAAAAACCTCTAACAATCACATATATCATCAATTCTATATAAACCATTATAACAAATAGGGTCCTATGAGTTTTATCCAAAACATATCTCATGCTTTAAAACTAGCAATTCAAATCATATAAACCAACAGTAAACTTCAAATCCTTATAGTATTTCTCTAAAATTGGCAGTAAATAATATTTTCATGAAAATAGCTCTAATGAATAACATAGAAGTCATAAATGTGAACCCACTCACCTGGAGGGGTGAAATATGTACAAACAACATCAACAGAACTTTGGTGTAACACCCTAATATTTAACCTCAATACGCCTAGGACGTATCAAGACTAATTATTAGTTATTACTTCTCTTTAAATTCATTTATAAAATACTTCAGAAAATATGGGTAAATTTTTTTTTTGAAATGATTTATATAAAACAAAGTGCGAGCCTTTGCACGTAACATATAAATGACGTGAAGTGGAAGGATTCATAAAACATCCAGAACATAAACATAAAAGGACACATCCATCATGAAAACATTCCTCATCATATTCATTAACATAGTTTAGTACAATACTACAGAAATATAACAGAAGCATAAAGTCTTACCCATACTAGTGGGCAGAGCTTGCAATACAATAATATCAAATGATAACAAATACATGAAACAACCCCCAAAAGATAAATACCCAACTAAGACTCTCCCTCCTCGAGTCATGGATGACGCTCCTACCCATCCCTCGGTGGTATATATCCAATGAACTCTGCAAGCTCCTCGGATGCGTGAGGCGGAAGGATGGGCGAGCATGCAGCCATGATGAGGGCATATCTCACGTCGTGCTAACCTCCGCTGCGTCACGTCTCCTCGCTACCCATCCCGATGTCCATGGGTCCAGTAGGGGTGGAACCCTCCGAGAAAGGATGAGAAGGGGGATCCTCTGAATGGGTCGGTATCCGATGTCTCGGGCGAGGCACATACTCGGGGTAACCTTGCACCGCTGAAGATGCCGAATGGGCGCGACGTTCTACTCGTCTCGGGTCGCGTCCTCTCAAAAATCATGTCGTCGCCAAAGGGGAGGTCGGGGTGAATGATGGTCAAGACTGGAAGGCAACGGGCGTCCCACATATGCAAAAATACGTATAGCACAATGACCCTCGAAGTGGTAGGCTGATGGTCCGAATCGTAGTGCAACTCCCACACGGGTGCGTCAACAAAAATCACGAACGACGCCATCGATGTCTGAAGACGTAACGGAAAGAAACAGAGAGAGGGTGAGAATTCTTACTAAAGAATCTCATAGGGAAGTCCTCTATCCTAGTGTCATCGTTTACGTCCCAGGAACCTTGGGTTTATTATGAAAAGGTTAAGCATGCATTAGTTCATTATGGAGTTTTCGCAAAGGTATTTATCCAAGGTCCATGTCTTTTATAATGATTCTTAATGCATGTATGCAACATAATATTTCATGGATGCATGGCAGCACTTTAGGTAAATCAAACAATAATTCAAACAACATTTGAGTGGCATGAAACTTTTCTTTGAACATCTTTCCTTTTCTCATACTTGTGACACCAATAATATAGTAACCGCACCCCTTAAACTAGGCTATGAGCTCATACCTTAACTAGTCGTCACTAGTTCTTACTTATCCTCTTGATAAGCGAATCATAAACATAATCATAATCATCATAATCCCGACTCCAGAGTACGGGTAGGGGCCTAAGGATCACTCATCATGGGACTTTTCCTTCTTCGAAACGCATCGACTGGTTAAGACCAGCGACTTTGTCCGCTTTGGAGGCTAATGTCTATGCCCTCACGGTTTTACCTTCTCCTCAGAAGGAGAAGTACGTCTCGGTGTGTCACCTTAAACATCATATACTTTCATTCTTCGAAACGCATCGACTGGTTAAGACCAACGACTTTGTCCGCTTCGGTATGGCTCGACGTCCATACCCCACGGTTTACTTTCTCCTCAGAGGAGAAATGCGTCTCGGCATATAACTTTAAACTTCATTTTTCTCAAAAACTTTCTTTTGTCCCTCAAATTTGACGGAAATTTGGCGCATAACAGCTCTCTCGAATTTCCTCAAATTTGAGTCATGCCACATAATTTCAGTCACATGCATCATTATCATGGAACTTTCTCATTGCAATAACTTTCTAGTTCACATGAGCATATTCCTCAATTTCATTCATAGCTTTGAAACATTATGCATCTCAAACACAACATTTCATCATATCACCAAATCAAATTATGCACATAAAGTTTCATGCTCAAGGAACTTAACATAACCACATTATCATAAGTGTGCACGAGGTTCATCATCATAATCATACTCTCTCGTCCACCTATCTCATAGTATCTTATGCTTTGACCCCTTACAGGCTTTAAACTTGCATTCGGTCATTCTAATCCTCACTAAGGATTTTTATAACACCTAAGGGATCATTACTTAAAATTCTCACTAAGTTTTAGGCACACTTAAAATTCCAAACAGCATTATGTAGTTTGGGCCGGAAAATATCATATACTTACGGGCTCTAGAATCTCCGTTCTTGACCCTTTTTAAGATCCGTCTTCGCCTAAGGCTTCATAATCAATCCCTAAACCAATTATGAGGGATTCCTAGGCATGTTTACTAAGTTATAACTTACTTTTCCTCAATTTAGCTTTGCTGGACAGAATCACATTTTGCCATGTCTAAGTGTGCTAGAATTCCTATTTTAAGTCCTTATCATCACCTTAAGCTTAGTAATTAATACCTAATCATTTATGAAAGGTTTTTATGCATATCCTACTGATTATGAACCATTTACACTTGAATTAATTATGCTGGAACAGTTTTGCAAATTTGTGCATTAAGGTGTTCTAGAATTCTCATTCTTGATCCTTTTAAGTTACTTATTCTTTTCTAACTTCTCTAAATCGATCCTCCCTTCACTCAAACATAATTTTACACATTTTAACACCTTAGAACAACATTTGTACAGCAGCCAATCATGAAGGGCAGAACCGAAATCATAAGCCCATAAAATCACATAATCTCATGAATTAAAATGCATACAAGTTGCTAGTTTTCTCTTGGAACAATTTTAGGAACTCAAACTCTTTTAGAAACCAATTTATCTCATTAAAATCATTAAAGTCCAAGCAAGATCAGTAGCTAAATTAATTTTCTCATAAAATAGATTTAAAACATATAATCTCATTCATAATGCTCCTTAGGTACTCCTAAGCTTAGAAAAATTTCAAAACATGGCTATGGGCACTTGTGATTAGATGAACTCACACCAAGCCCATCATCATCACCACAAGGCCAAAATGGCTTCATTGAAAAACCAACGTTTTCTTAAAACTTTACATTGGATACTTGGGCAAGTCTTTGAGCTCTAGACCATTTAGGTGGTGACATAAATTTAAACATGCTATGCAACTCATTTTACTCTTCTTTTAGAAAATAAAGTGAGAGCATAAAATAAATATGAGGTGCACTCATTTATTATCTTTAGAGTTTAAGTGATGGCGTAAAATATAAACATGATAGACAAGAAAGTAAACATGAAATGCAAGGTTCAATTCTTTATTTTAGTGCTCTAGGCCTCTTGGGTGTTTACCCAAATCAACAATCAACTTTAAGGTTGAAATAGGTAGGCTTTGAGATTTATTAAGTGATGATGCACATTCTTGTTTTAATCTTTAAGTTGCTTAGTGATAGCTTGAAAATAAACATGCTATGCAAAGCATAAAAATAAACATGAATGCAACTCCTTTTAATCTTAACTAGAGCTCTTACAAGACTTTAAAGGAACATAAAAATCTCAACCCATTATGTATCATAAAGTGAGCTTTAGAGTTCTTAGCATCAAGACACCAAGGAAGTCTTATGTTCTTTGAACACCATCATCAAGCTCAAGGAAACGATTTTTCAAGAGACAACCTTTCAAACAAACATAAAAGGGCTACCTTAACATTTTTAGCAAACTTTGTTCAAGAGAGAAAAGGAAAAACCGAAACCATTGAAGAAAAAGAAATAAAAACCAAAGCTTGAACAAAGCAAAAAGGAAAGAAACCGAAACTTTAGAGGAATGAAGGCCAAAACTTTGAACTAGGAAAAACCAAGGAGGAACCAGAATCATAAAGGAAAGGAAATGAAAAACCAAAACTTTGAACTTGCAAAGAAAAGGAAAAACGAGTTTGCATATGGTCCTAGACCAAGATCCAAGCTTTAGAGGTTTCTCTCATGGCAAACACCAAACTATCTCCATGAGACCTCATCATCAAGCTAAAGATTGGTTTGTAAAATGGCCTCATGGCCGAAAATACAAAGGGAAGAAAAAGAGTTTGAAACCAAGAGAAAACTAGAAACTTTTCTCAAAGAAAGTAAAGAAAACTTGAAAGAAAACCCCTACCTAAGGAAGTCTTTGAAATGGAAGAAAGAAAGCTTGATTCTTGAAGAGTTTGAGAAGACAAAATCTCCTCTTGGAAGTGATGATGGATTTGGCCAAAGAGGAAGCTCAAGGAAGATGATTTTTCCTTGAGTTTCTAAGCTTGGGAATGGAAAGTTTAAGTGTTTGAGGGATGGTTTAAGGTGAGGTAGTGGTGGTTTATGGTTGTTTGTGGTGGCTCAAGGTGGTGGTGGTGGTTCTTTGAGGAAGGAAGAAAAAGAACTTAGAGGAAGGGAAAATGAGAGAAAATGAGAGAAAGTGCAAGGAAACTCAACTTAGCAAATGATCAAAAAGGTGTCCAAGCTTTCCAAGGTGTGGTATTTATAAAGAATGAAATGTTGTGGCTAATTTAGGGGGAGGGTTGGCCGAAATTCTTAGCCTTGGAGGGAAGGAAAATATCTTCCAAAGCTTGTCTTGGAAGCTTGGTTAAAGTGCTAGCTTAGGTGTAGTCAAATCCTAGCTTTTGCATAGCCTTTTTTGGATGAAATTTGAATTCAAAATTTGTGGCTTTTGGGGGGAAATTCTAACTAGATTAACAATTTTAAAATAATTCTTTTGGTCAAAAGGTGGTAGACAAATTTCCTTGATTTAAGGAAATTGGAGAGAGAAAAATACTATTCATTACTTTTTGATTAGACATCTTGAATTAAAGAATGTAATTAGAACTTGACTAAGCAATTTTAGTTTCTAATCAACCTTAATAAATCATTTTGACTCTAGATTAATTATCGAAATAAATTAATCTTCGATTAGAGCCTAATATTGCTTAGGTTCGCTGATTGCTTTATTAGGCGCACTGTACACTGTTCTAGGGTAAAACGGTAATTTGCACTAAAACTACTCGGACCTTCCGCCCTAAACATCAAATATTACTCTAAAACATCATTCTAAACTTCCTGGAAAAATTGGCTCAAACGGCACCTTTTACCGTGTAGAGCACGCAGGGTATTTTGGTCATTTTAAGCTGAAAGTTTAGAAAACGAGATTTTCACCTAGGATATCAAACATAACAGGTACAACCCCCTTCAAACATTGATTTGACCCATTCGAGGATGGAGGCCCTCGAATTCGGTAGAATGGCCTCAGGGGCATTTTGGTCATTTGCACTCAATCCAGGAAAAATCGGGGTATTACATCTGGGAAGGAATGACACCATTCTGACATAGAAGAGCGCAGGGCTCTAAATTAACCTCTAAACACCCAAGAATCCACCTCTAACAAGGTAGAAAGCTTCTTCTTAGGAAGCCTCCCTAAGGAAGCAAAGATATTCTCCCTAAACAAGGAAAACTTGAAGGCAAAGAAGTAAGACCAAGAGATCAACGTACCTTTAAACCTTATGAATGAAATATTAGAGTTAGAATTGAGAGAAATGGAAGAAAATTGAGCTTGGGGGGTGAAGAGAGGTGTTCTTCGAAGTTGAGGGTCTGGGGGGTGTGGGGTTGTCCTGGAATGATCTGGACCCCAAAATGGGTTTTGTACTTCTTGACCACCTGGGCGGTCCCTACCACCTTGGCACACTGACTTACTCTCTATTGACCGCTTGGGCAGTCTCAGAAGCTTAGAACCGGACTTCACTCTCTGTTAACCGCATGCAGTCACATGACGACTGGGCGTCATATAATCGCCTCGAGTCTCCAGAAGCTCGAGATGCTCCAATCCTGGTATGTATTGAATTTACTATCCCACTACTCACTTATTGACATTAAGTTAACCATTTATTTTACTTTTCATTAACTTTATAATATAAATGTAAATAAGAGAATACCCAGATTTGGATTCAAATAAAATATTAGAAAAATCAAAGTCCAACAAATTAAAATCTAACATTTGGGTTTTAGCTCAAATTTGGAGAGTCTTACGATTTTTTAAACTTGGAGACTGAAAATGCAATAGTTAAGAGTTTTATAAAATTCATTAACGTACTCTTCAACTCATTTTGTAAGGAACAATTATTGGGACTTTTGATCCCAAGAAAATGGCTCTATCATCCAGCCCCAAAGGCGTGTATAGTCCAGACTTAGTGAAATTTAAGAACAGGAAGAGATAAGGGTAACTGGCACCCTTCTTGGTTTGAAAAAATTTTCTAACCCTTTTTCAAAACCGGGTATTCCAGACGATAACGATGACATGAGTTTCATTATGAGTTTTGGGGATGCCCTCCTGAGAATTTAGAATTCTCACCCCTATGTGTTTGTTTTAGATGTCGTTCCGGGTTGGTCTAGAAGACGGCGAGGCCACTACAAGAAAGAATAAAGTGGAGTTTGTGATAGTTAGTCAGCTGAAACCTATATCTTGTACTTAGGTGTACGCATATGTCTAAATATAAAAGATAACATATGTCCTGTAAAGCTCTTAGAAGAGCTTCCTTTTGTACTTGACTTGTATTAAATAAATATGTTATTTCTTGCTATATATTTTGATAGAACTACATGTTAGTTAATGCACGATTTGATTGATTCTTGCTATAGATAATAAAGAAAGGTCTTCAAATTTATAAGTAATAACTCTAAGTATGATGCCATGACTTATGGATGAAGTTGTACTTTGGAGGATGTTACACCTAACGGACTGAAGAAAATCATCATGTACAAGAAACCAAGGCTCGGGTTTTCAAAAGTAGGACATGACTTCAAAAAGTACGCTTGAAGTGAAGATATCAATCCATTTTTGAAGCAGATGTGTTCTACAACCTTCAATCATGATCACAATCATAATATCATCAACAAACACTGATTAAAGACTAGAAGATCAAAGACATTTCGAGGAATGACCACACTTTAGAAAGTTTCAGTAAACAGTGCACTTTATAGGAAACGAGGGAAATTTGAAACTGAAATTTTAAGTTAAACCTAGTTAGCTGGCATGTCATATCTTCTTCCAACTTGGTCAACACTCCAGCTTCTAAAAAGAAGTGTTCAAAAACTTCATTTAGAAAGTAAAAGTAGTTTTTGAAGGTAGTTTCAGAAACCACTATTTCACAACGGCTTCTATAACGCTTGACTCAAGACGAGTTACTCCTCTAGACTACTTTTCCAAGACACAAACAGATGATCAACATATGTCACTTGGATAACAAATCAAGGGCAATGATCATATATGCAGACCATCTATAAATAAAGTGAGCTTTCAAAGATAGAGATCTTGACGTTGCACAAGTGCTCACAGCAAAATTGTCTACTCATTTTTTCTATTAAGTTCATTACTTCTTGTAATCAGTTTCCTTATTTGTAAAAATATTCTTTCTATGATCTTAGTAGATAACACGCTTTCCAAGGAAGAATTATAGAAAGAAGTCATTCAAGTTTTTCCAGGGCTATTCTTGTATATCTTAAGGAAACTTGAGTGTAGGTTAGTTTGAATGGTAAACCCAAATACAAACCTTTGTATCATTAATCCAGTAGTGATCATGAGATAGCTTTGAGATGGCCTCCTGACCACTATAGTAGTCATAGTGGTGTCCCTGAGCCCGTGAATAGTGCAAAACATTACCATTTTACTTGAGTGAGCCCTCCACCATATAAAATCCTTTCCTTACTTGTAAAAATGTGATCCAGATAGAAACCCTCCCCCAAAATCTCTCTTTTATACATTTTCTCTTAACTTCAATCAAATCCATCATACCCAAGCTTCAAGGTGAGTATATGTTGTTAGATTATATCTCCTTTCTCTCCATTCTTTCATGATCTTGGGTTGGGCTTTGTTATTTCTCTTATTGTTGTCAAGTGGGGGTGCTCCCCTAATGTTGTTGGGGTCGATCTAGAGCTAATTAGAGAGTAATAGAGATTAATCTAGAGTTTGGGTGGTTGTTGTTACAGACATTGGACCTCTCTCTACTCCTTGAAACTTGGTGTTGGCACCATCTCTTCCTCCCTTTCAAGTAAGTGGGTTCAATTCTGACCTTTACTTTAGTCATTAGATCTATTTTCATCAAAATGTGGCATAATGTATAATGTTAGGGAATATTTCAAGTTTATGAAATTATGATTTTCAAATATCTTGAAATGAATAATTTGAGGCTATGTTAGAAAGGATTAGAGATTTTTGATGATTTCATCAAGATGATGCGATTATGATTTTTTTTAGAGCATGAATTACATGTTTTAAGAGACTTATGGGACCATTTATTGCTAAATGACTTTTAATAAAGAGCTAGAATATGAATATGATTATATTAGAGATTTGTGAATTACCATGATGAGTTCAAGAGTAGAGTAGGCATATATGATAGAGTTTAAACCAAAAAAGAGCTTAGCAGAGAGTTTTAGTGAAAATTAATATATAGAGCAAAGTATGATTTAGCTTTTGAGAGCCTATATGATTATGATTTCAGAGTTTTTATGATATAGAACCCTATCGGTTTTAAGTACGTTATTAGAATTATCTAGTCACGAAAATAGTGTCCAAAAGATACGATTTAGAAATATGATTTAGCTTGAGATACGATTTAGAAATTTAGTCCAAAAGATTTTAGAGAACGAAGTTTCCTATGATTCCTAGCGGTTGGCAGTGGGCTTTGGAAATAAACGTGTTTGCAAATGGGTGATCCCTTGGACATGATTTCATGGCCACAGTTATGCTAAGGTCAAATTGTCAGAGTTATGTGAATCCAAAGCTCTTAGAATATTGAGAGTTTTCATGAAACTAAGAAATATAGAATTTCAGGATTGTTGATTTATTTATTTTCAGTTGAGTAGCAATTGATGTTTAGAAAGTAGTTAGCCTTGATACATCTAATTGCCAAAGAGACGGTGTACCAAGCGGCCATGGAGGCAATCCCTTTAACACCATCGAGGCAAGCTTTTAGAGACCAAAAAAGTTCGAGACCAAGTGAGGTGCCCATAGAGAACAAAGATAATAACAAACATATATGACCATTATTATATATATATATATACCTATATGGAGTTGTTTTAGAGCTTGTTTTATTATTATTATTATTATTATTATTATTATTATTATTATTGTTTCATGCATCGTGGTTGTTGTCCTATGAAAGGGGTTATGGGTGCGAATTCCTAACCAAGTTTTAGATAAAACTTGTAACACCCTAATATTTAACCTAATACGCTTAGGACGCATTCTAGTTAATTATTAGTTATTACTCTTTTGTTCCAGTTCTTACTTTAACTCTTGAAAATACTTTAATGAAAATACTAGTAAATTCTTTTTTTTTTGAATTTTAAAGCGAAACATGAGCCATGCATGCGTAAGGAAGAACATATGAGATGTGCGTAAAAGAAAAGGGATTAAGACAAGATACAAATATTCACAAGCACCACATTATAAACACATAGACATAAGAAATTCACCATACATGTATATATATCATCATTCCACTTTGCATACCCAGAATATACATAAAAGAGTCATATCATGCCCACCAACAAAGGTTGGGCTCAAAATATACAGTAATCCATAATATCCAGGAATGTAAAAGAAGCTAAACAAAAGACCTCTCTCCCCACTACTCCTACTGGGGTGTGCTTATGGTGGATAACCTCTAATAATAAAAAAGCAAAAGAAGGCTATCCTATCTACTACACGTGCATAGGCGCTCCAAGAGATCCGAACCGACTCCTATCACTATCGTCTGAGAGGGACAAAGGTACCCAATCCACTGGGCCAGCTTGTTGGGTGTGGCAAGACGGAGGCGGGGTGAGCATGGGCGCCTTGGCGGGGTCAGGTGGCTCCTCCACGAATAGGTGCGACTTCTCTCATGGGCTGCATGACGGTAGCCTCCCGCGCTACCAACCTCCATCGTCAGGGACGTGGGGGAGAACCTTCAGAGTATACCTGGGTAGTTGAGTCCTCGAGGGTCTGACCATGAGTCTGGATGGCGAGGTGGCGATAATGGCACATAGACTGGGATATCCCGAGCTGAAACAGGGGGGAGTTTGGCGGATCTCTCCGTGTGGGCAAGCGCACTCGAAGATGAGGTCATCGAGAACAGAGTAACGGTGGAGAAGCTGAAGCTGGAAACCGAGTATGCAAAAAGACGACACATGAAAACAAAAAGGCGAACAATGCAATGACCCACGAAAATGATATGTCTGGTGAGACGTCGTGGTGCATCTCCTAGGTGGGAGCATCGATGAAGATCGTGAACATTGCCATCGACCTTTGAAGACGAGATGGAAAGAAAGAAGAAGGAATAAGAAACTTATACAAGAATCTCAGTAGGGTTCTCGCCTCATAATGTGTGACATCATCTACGTCCTCAGGAACCTTGGGTTTCATTATGAAATTAGTGGATATGTGCATAGGGTTTATTTGTTAGTTTCAAATACCGTTAGCCGAGGCCCATTTAATTTTAGCATGAATCTTAATGCATGAATACAGCAAACTAGTTCATGGATGCATGTCAATACTATAAGTGAGACATCATTAGCATAGCATGACAAATACAAGTAATTTCAACATTATTCATTCTTTTTAGGTGACTTAAACTTTTTATTCTCTTTTCCTTGAGGGCCACCCTAATACTCTCCCTTTTGAGAGTTCTAGATTATGAGCTCATACCTAAATTAGTCATCACTAGTCTATACTTATCCTTTTGATAAGCTAAATTCTTGACTCCAAGAGTGCGGGTTAGGGGGCATAGGAACACCTTTCATAACCATTAATTCCTGGAGTCTAAAGGGTCATTTTTCGATCACCTCTCATAACTTTTAATTCGGGGAGTCTAGAGGATCATGTCCATGTGTCTTATGTCACCTTAATATTGGCGTGTTAATTTAGAGATGCAATATGAGCATGTAATCATAACTTTTCACACATATTATGCATCTCAACCAATCAATCATAATCATATCATGCCACAATTCCTTATATTATTTATTCACATATGCATCCACATCTTTGCACATATTTAATAGGCATGTTATTATTCATCATCAAATAATAGTAAATGTGCTCCTACCCAGTATGCCAGAAGTCAAGGGCGGACTCAGCTAATGCATATGCAATGCTTAACAATATATATATATATATATATATATATATATATATATAGGGAATCATCAACAACACATAAGCATATAAGGTCACTAATCCATTTCACCTTGCTTAGAACATATTTATATTTAGGGTCCAGGTAATCGATTACAGGTGCTGGTAATCGATTACGAAATAAAAACTTGTTCCTAAAAAGGGCATCTGGTAATCGATTACATGGGCATGGTAATCGATTACCAGAATCCAAAATTTTATTTTGGGCACGAAGAACATCATAGTAATCGATTACATGAACTGGTAATTGATTACAAATGCCAAAAGGGTTCTGCGTATGAAGAACATCCTCGGTAATCGATTACTAAGGCCAAAATCCCCAAAAGACCATCCTGGCAATCAATAACATAGGCTGGTAATTGATTACCAGAATCCCCAAAATTTGAGAAATCAAAACTTTGACACATTCCAAGTTACTCTTTCACCTCAAGACCATTTTAAAACACCTTTCTAACACTCCTTTGAAATCATTTTCACATTTGTACCAATCAAATCCAACATTGTATCATGACTAAAATTCATCCAATAGCCATGATCAAAACTTCCATTTTAAGATACAAAGGCAAGTCTTTGAGCTCGAGGGATTTAAGTGATGACAAAATAATAAACATGCTATGCAAACCTCATTTTAGATCTTTGTCATTATTAAGTGATGGCATGAAACTTAAATATGATATGCAAGACTTGAAAAGTAAATATGAGAATGCAAGTTCATTTTTAAATCTTCAAGGTTTAGGTGATGGCTTAAAAATAAACATGAAATGCAAGGCTAGAATTTAAACATGGAAATCCAAATTCATTTATTTAGTCCTTTTAAAGTGATGACTTGAAAATAGACATGATATGCAAGGCATTGAAACATAAACATGAGATGCAAGAACTTGAAATATAAACATGATGCAAATCCATTTCTATTATCTTACTAGAGCTCATTTCAAGACGTTAATGAATCAAAATCTCAACCTCAATCAATCTTAACAAAATGGAAGTGAGCTTTAGAGTCTTTTGAGACCATGGTTCCAAGAACCTCATTTGTTTAGACTCACCATCAAGCTCAAAAGAAAACCAACAAGACAACTAACAATAAACCATTTTCCATATTCTTGTGAAACCAAAAATCAAGCCTTGAGCTTTATAGGTCCAATACATGAAGGTTTCACAACCAAATATTAGGAAATCCCTCATCATCAAGTTATGGCTTTGAACATCAAATAAAGGAAAATATTTCAAGAAACAACAAGCATTCCACATTCCTCATTCTTTCAAAATGAAAATAAACCAAAGACCTTGGGCTCTAGAGGTCAAGCAAATGATGGTTTCACAACCAACATCATGATCTCTCATCATTAAGCCATGGTTTCCTATCATTCAACAATAAAAAATCGAAAATGACAAGAAAGGAAAAGGGAAGAACCAATCGAAATAGAAGAAGAAGAAGAACAACAACAACACATCCCAAACACTTTATTCATCAACAAAAATCCGAAAAAGAAGAATAAGAAATAGAAGAGAAAACTCAAAACAAAATTCCCTACCAAGTTGTTTTCTTTGGTTTAAAAGAGAAAGCTTAGATCTTGAAAGGGAATGGTTATGTGTTTGTGGGTTGAGAAGAGGTTGAAGATGGAGGCAGAAGAAGAAGAAGAAAGAACTTGTGTTGAGAGATGTAAGAGCTCTTTTTTGACACACAACTCTTGGCCAAAAAAGTGGTTGGAAGAATGAGAGTGTTTGTGTATTGAAAAAGTTAAATATGAGGGTGTTTGAGTGGGGAAGAGGCCGTGACCTTCTTGGCCTTGTGGAAGGGAAAATTTTACTTTTCATTTGTCTTAGGATGTGTAATTAGAGGTAGATTTGATTAAGGAGTGAGTTAGGGATTAGTAATTGGGTGTTTGGATTTGTAATCATGTGTTTAAGGCTTGCAAGACATGATTAAGAGTTGTTTTTCATGTTTAGTTTGAATTAAACTTTATTAGTTTGAAATTCAAACTCTAACATGTTCCTTAATTTAAGGGATTGGAGAGAGAAAACACTATTTGGTTTGAAATGACATAATGTCTTTGATTTAAGAAGGGGATTTGAGTTTGCTTAATCCATCTTAAGCCTTTAATAACCTCAATTAATTATTTAGACTCCAAATTAATATATAAAATTAATTTATCCTTAATTAGAGTTTAATATTGTCATATTTCTAAAATCGTTTAGTTATGCCCATTTAGCACCAAACAGGAGTAAAATCGTAAATTCACACAAAGATTCTCCGGGACCACCCAGACTTCCTGACATCATGAAACACTCTTTGTTATCATATTTGAACCCACGGGTGATGGCGGTTTGTTCGTCACTTAATCTCGCGTTGAATTACCTCAGGGATAAACTGGTAATTTCACGTATGGGAAAAACAGGAGCATGAGATTTTCATCTCTAACATATCCATTACATATATAATCCCCTTCAAGCACTACACTAACCCTCGAGGATAGGAGCCGGTCATCCTCAATTTTCGAGCAGAAATGATCTCAGGGCATTTTGGTCATTTTTACGCTTAGGGAAAATCGGCGTACAAAACTCACCTTTGTCCCTTTTCCATTATAGACACATTAGCTGCCGGGTTCCTCCAGCCACATCCTCCTTAATAGTAAGACGTTTCAGTTGGGAGCTCACTTTGGAGTGAAGTATCTTTGTTGTTTATATAAAGTGCTCCATGTTTTTGTGGGCGGACCATAGGATTAGTTTTTGTTTGGATACCATGATAATATATTCTTGATTTGTAATTAATGATTTAGTATTCATGGTTATTTTGTGTCAGAGCCTCTATATATGTATATGTTTGGTGTCAAGATTTACAGTCTTTATAATTGGTTTATGAAATATCAATTATTGTTTTATTAACTTTAAGGAACTGGTGATTTATGTAACACTCTAATATTTAACCCCAATACGCTTAGGATGTATTAAGATTAATTATTAGTTATTACTTTTCTTTTAACCTCTTTTGTGAAATTACTTAGCAAAATACGGGTATTTTTTTTTTTTGAAATTAATATAAGTAAAACAAAATGCGAGCCATTGCGTGCAACCTAAGCGGAACGTAAAGCGGAGAGAAAATAAATCACACAATATATAAACAAATAAGAACACCTCCATCATAAACTCAACCATCATAATATTTAAATACCATAGTTTAGTACATCAACTGAGAACATAAAAAGCATAAAGTCATACCCATATAAGTGGGCAGAGCTCCAGTACATGAAACATAAAATATAGGAAAACATAAACAGCTAATACATGGAAAGTCTCAAAAGATACTACCAGCTAAAGGCACACCCTTCCCCCTAAAGCCTACGAACGTTGCTAATCCTCGAACGGGGATATATAACTTGCAAACTGCCGGAGCTCCTCGGATGGGTGCAAATGGAAAGGTGGACGGACATGACCTCCTCGACGTGGGCGCATCTCAGAGCGTCGAGCTAGCCTCCGCGTGTCACCGTATCCTCGCTACCTCTCCCAATGTCCATAGGAACTGGAAGGGAGATCCCTCCGAAAAGGGGTGGGTAGGAGAATCCTCCGACGGATGCCTCTGGCGAGGAACGTACTCGGGATAGCCGCACACCGCTGAAGATGATGGTCGGGCTCGCGGTCTGCTTGTCATGGGGCCGCATCCTCTCGAAGATCAAATCATCGCCGTAGGGAGAGGTCGGGTGAAAACGAAGCTGGAGACTGGGAATGCAAACGGCGTCCCACGTATGCAAAAATACGCACTCACACGACCCTTGAAGTGATAGGACTGATGATCTGGATCGTAGTGCACCTCCCACAGGGCGTATCAACAAAAATCACGAACGACGCCATTGGAATTGGAGACGTAACGGGAAAAGAAGGTAGAGAGGGGTGAGAATCTTGCTAAAGAATCTCAGTAGGGAAACCTCCCATCCTAGTGTTATCGTTTACATCCCAGGAACCTTGGGTTTATTATAAAAAGGTTAAACATGCAAAGGTTCATTATGAGGTTTTCATAAAAGATAATTATCCAAGGCCCGTGTCTTTTACGATGAATCTTAATGCATGTATGCAGCATACCAAGACATGAATGCATGACAATATATTATGTAGCAAACCAATAAAACATATCATCCTCAACTAGTTCTCATATAAGTGGCATATCATTTCTCAACTTGTGACATCATGGTATGTAAAAATAGTAACCGACCCCTAATACTAGGCTATGAACTTATACCTTAACTAGCCGTCACTAGTTCTTACTTATCTTCTTGATAAGCGAATCATAATCATAAAAATAACAACCTCGACTCACAGAGTACGGGTAGGGGACCTAAGGAATCACCTATCATGGGACTTTCTTCCTTCTCCAAAATGCATCAACTGGTTAAGACCAGTGACTTTGTCCATTTGGCAGGCTGATGTCGATGCCCTCACGGTTTTACCTTCTCCTCATCGAGCAGGAGAAGTACATCTCCCTGCGAAACGCATCATCTGGTTAACCAGTGACATTGTCCGCTTCGATATGGCTCCACGACCATACTCCCCATGAGTTTCCTTTCTCCTCACGTAGTAGGAGAAATGCATCGGCATGTCACATAATAACCATTCTTTTCAAAACTTTTTCTCAAGTCCTTCAAATTTGATGGAAATTTGACTATACTCTGAATTTCCTCAAATTTGAGTCATGCCACATAACTCAATCACACATGTTGTTCTCATGAAATTTCTCAATCGAATCAATCTCTTATTCTTAGGAGGATACCCTCCTAGCTTATTTCATGTTTCGCATTCTCATGTATCTTAAGCATAATGTATCATATTATCACAACAACATGTCTCAAACACACATATAGTCTGATATCCATGGGATTTATACATTCACAATCATTATGAGTATACACACTCGATCTCATTCTCACATCACACCTTCTATCTCATGGTGTCTTATGCCTTGACCCTTACGGGTCTTAAACTTGTGTTCCAATTATCCTAGTATCCATTGTGGATCTTTATCACTCCTAAGGGATCATTACCTATAATTGTCTCTAATGTTTATGCTACTATCATAACCAAATAGCACTTCATTATTTTGGGCAAATTTTTTCATATGCTTACGGGTCCTAGAATCTCCATCTTTGACCCTTTCTAAGTTCCGTCTTCGCCTAAGGCTCTATAATCAACTCCTAAACCAATTATGAGGGATTCCTACACATATCCACCAATTATGAACCATTTTTTTAAGTCCAATTATGTTGGAACAAATTTTATAATTTGTGCATCTAAGTGTGCTAGAATTCACATCTTAAGCCCTTTTTAGTTACTTGTTCTTTCCTAACTTCCCTAAATCGTTCCTTACTTCACTCAAACATAATTTTACACATGTTAACACCATAAATCAGAATTGATATAGTGGCCAATTGTACAAGGCAGAACTGAAAACATAAGCATCATATAATCACATAATCTCATGATTTAAATGCATATAAGTTGCTAGTTTCTCTTGGAATCATTTTAGGAAATCAAAACTCTTTTAGAAACCAATTTATCTCATTAAAATCATATAAAAATGGGTAAGGTCAGTAGCTAAATTATTTAGCTCAAGGAATAGATTTAAAACATAAAACTTTGTTCATTAAGTTCTTTAAATACACCTAAGCTTAGAAAAATTCCAAGACTTAGACTATAAGCACTTATGATTAGATGAACCAATCTCAAGTCCACCATCATCATCACAAGGCTGAAATGGCATTCTTGAAATGCCTCCATTTTCTAAAACTTCATGTAAGATACTTGGGCAAGTCTTTGAGCTCTAGGAGGTTTAAGTGATGGCATAAACTTAAACATGATATGCACTTATTTTATTCTTCATTAGAAAATAAAGTGAAAGCATAAAATAAATATGAGATGCAACCTCTTTATTATCTTTAAAGATTAAGTGATGACTTAAAATATAAACATGAAATGCAAGTTTGGAAATTTAAACATGATAATGCAAGCCCATTTAGTTATTCTTGAGAGCTTAGTGATAGCATCAAAATAAACATGCTATGCAAGGCATAAACATAAACATGTATGCAACTCATCTTATCTTAGCTAGAGCTCTTACAAGACTTTAGAGGAACATTATAGCCTTAACCCAATGTGCATCTTAACAACATAAAGTGAGCTTTAGAGTTCTTAGCACTAGGTCTTCAAAGAAGCCTTTGGTTTTGAACTTCATCATTAAGCTCAAGAAAATGGACACAAAGCTCAACACTTTGTCTAGACAAAATACAAAGAACTAAGTCATATTCTTTATTTTATTGCTCATGGGCTTCAATCTAGAGTAAAACTCTTAGAATAGCTGACCAACTTTAAGGTTGACAAGGGTAAGCTTAGAGCTCTTTGAAAACATAGATTAATTTTTCTTAACAAAACTTTTGTGATCTACTTAACATTTTTAACAAACTTTGTTCAAACCAAGGAAGAAGAAACCGAAATCTTTAAAGGGGAAAGGGAAGAAAATCAAAAACTTTGAGGAAGAAAAGAGAGGAAAAATCGAAATCATAAGTAAGAAAAAAGAAAGAAACCAAAAGCATATATGGTCCAAGACTAAGTCTTTCAAGCTTTAGAGGTTTCTCACATGACAACAACAAGTCATTATCTTGAATCCTCATCATCAAGCCAAAGTTTTTCTCATGAAAAAGGCCTCTTGGCCGAAAAGCAAAAGAAGAAGAAAAAGAGTTTTGAACCAAGAGAAAACTAGAACTTTCTTGAAGAAAACAAGTAAAAACTTTGAAACAAAACCCCTACCTAGGGAAGTTTTTGAAAAGGATGAAAGAAAGCTTGATCCTTGAAGAAATGAGAAGACAAAATCTTCTCTTGGAGGAGGATGTGTGTTCGGCCAACAAGGTTTCTCAAGGGGAATGGTTTTTCCTTGAGAAAGCAAGCTTGGAAATGAAAGGTTTAAGTGTTTAAGAGATGGTTTGAGGTGAGGGAGTGGTGGTTGAAGGTGGTTTGTGGTGATGGAAGGATTCTTTGAGTGGAAGAAGAAGATGAACAAGATGAAGAGAACTTTGAGAGAAAATGCAAGAAAAAGCAAAAGAACTAAACTTGGCAAAGCTTCTAAAGTGTAACCAAGTCCTTCCAAGCTTGGAATTTATAGAAATTTTGCAACATGGAGGCTGCACAAAGGGAGGAAGGCCGACGGCCTTGCTTGGCTTTGGGGGAGGAAATATCTCTTGATTGGTATGATTGTGGGTATGAGCAAAGCATGGTGAGGTATGGCTTCAAGTATGGTCCAAAGCATGGCTCTTTAAGTGAAGAAAAAATCAACATGTGATGGAAATTGGGGAGGAGTGTTCGGCCACTCCATGTGCAAGGGGAGGAATAATTTGTTCATGTAATTGTGTTTTAGTGATGTGTTTAGGTGTTTCTTTGATTAAGATTTTGGTTAGGAGTTGTAAGAAAGTGTTTAGGTAAGATAATTGGCTAATTAAGGTTGTCAAGACTTGATTAGGAGAGTGTTCTTGCTAGATTAACAATTTAAAACCATTTTCTAGTCAAATGAGGTATGGGCACAATTCCTTAATTTAAGGAATTGGAGAGAAATTACTATTCAAGATTCCATGACTAGGAATCTTGAATCAAAGAATGTAATTAGAGTCTAACTAAGTAATCTTAGGTCCTAATCAATCTTAATAAATTATTTTGACTCTAGATTAATTATTGAAATAAATTAATCTTCGATTAGAGCCTAATATTGCTTAGGTTTGCTTAATTACGTCATTAGGTTCACTGTACATTGTTCTAGGGGCAAAATGGTAATTTTTCACTAAAACTGCCTGGGACCTCCAGGCAGAACTAAACATCAAAAGCCACTTATAAACACCATTTCCGAACTTTCTAGAAGTTCGGGCTAAACGGCATCTTTACCCACGTAAAACATCAGGGGTGTTTTGGTCATTTTGAGCCGAAAATTTGGAAAACGAGATTTTCACCTTGGATATCAAACACAACAGTTATAATCCCCTTCAACCATTGAGTTGACCCATTCGAGGATTGGGTCGGCTTCCTTGAATTTGGGTAAAAATGACCTTAGGGGCATTTTGGTCATTTGTACTCAATAGAAAAAAGCATTACAATTTACATGTAGAAAGCGAAATTTATGTTTTAAATGGTTTTTATGATTCAAAATAGGCATATATAGTGACTTAGCTATCATGAGGCTTACATGGGGATGAGATTCCTCACGTATCGGTCACGATCCAAGTCGGATCATGACAAACCTAGTTCACCGTTCTTTGCTTAATCTCTTTCCTGGTGCCACTTTTCTTTGAGCGAAGTGGTCAGCGTAATGTTATTGCAGGAAGGTTCTTTGTACATGAGGAGTGTTCCCATTCTTGCAATGCTTCTATCAAAATGCTTTCCTTCAGCCATGGTAAGATAGAGTTTGAGAGGATTGAGAGAAAAGGTTGAGATTTTTTAGGAAATGATAAGGGTTGTAGAGAAGAAAGGTTTGCAAGAGAGAAAATGAAACGTTTTGGTTAAAGGTGAAAGTGTTTGGGGTTGGAGATGAATGGGTAAAGAGCGACATGTGAGAAGTGGAAAGTTATTTAAGTGATGGGACATAAAGTCTAAAAGTGAGGTGACATGGGAGAGAAAAACTTGAAAATAGTGGTAATTATCTCACCTTTTCATTTTTCCAAAATAAATGGTTTCTGAATTGTGGAGCCATTTTTTGAGCCAATAGGGACATTATATGAGCCTTCACAACTACACTGCGTCCTCAAATATATATGATCTTCCATATTCTGAGTGTGTACGACTTTTGACCCATTTTCTGAACTTTTGACCCTCTTTGACCTAGCACATTGACTTTCTGGTCTTACAAACTGATCTTCTAGTCTTGCAATGACGTCTTCATTCGGGTTTCAGTTTCCAGCCATGATAGGGAGTGCCCAAAGATATTTATGCATGAATGTGATGATTTAAAAACTTTTAAGGTTCAAAAGTATATTCAGCAGCAAAAATGATATTCAACTAATGGTTTTATGAATATATCAGACACTTAGTCTTCAAGTATTCACAAACATTAACTCAACATCCCCTTTTTGAATATGATCTCTAATAAAATGATGTTTAACATTGATGTGCTTGGATTTAGAGTGCTAGATAGGATTCTTTGCAAGATTTATAACACTTGTATTATCACAAAAGATAGGAATTTTGGAATACCTCAAGTGATAATCTTCTACTTGATTCTTTACCCACAACATCTTGGTGCAACAAGGAGCTGCATATTAAGCTTAAGCTGAGAGAGCAATGGTGTTTTGCTTCTTGCATAACTAAGTGATGAGACTCTTTCCAAAGAAACGGCGGCATCCACTGGTGCTTTTTCTCTCTACTCTGTCTCTAGTAAAGTCAGCATCACAGTACCCTACAATCTCACAAGATGTACCTTTCTCGTACCATAAACTAAGATTAGTAGTACTAGATAAATATCGCAAAATCCTTTTAATAGCATTTAAGTATGATTGCTTTGGGTTAGATTGAAATCTAACATACATTCATGCACTTAGTTGAATGTCAAGTCTACTTGCTGTAAGATATAGCGTGATGAGCCAATCATTCCTCTATAATTACTTTCTGATACCTTTTCACTATTCTCATATGCATCGATGACTTGAGATGGAAGCATAGGGGTACTCATGGGTTTGGCTTGATCCACATTAAACCTTTTCAAAAGCTCTTTCGTATACTTTTCTTGATAGATCAAGGTTCCTTCTTTTTTGAAGTCCAAGGAAAAACTTGAGTTCACCTATCATACTTATCTCAAATTCACTTTGCATCAATTATGAAAACTTTTCACAAAGAGAATATTAGTGGCGTGAAATATAATGTCATCAACATATATTTGAATTATTAGAAAGTGATTATTTTGCTCAAGAGTAAACAAGGTTGTATCAATTTTACCTCTCTTGAACCTATTCTTAAGCAAAAAGGTACTCAGCCTTTCATGCCAAGCTCGAGCAGCTTGTTTCTAACCATAAAGTGTCTTTGTTAACTTTAAAGACATGGTTTGGAAGGTTTTCACTCTCAAAACCAAGAGCCTCTTCACATAGACTTCCTAGAGAGGAATCCATTTAGGAATACAGACTTAATATCCATTTGGTAAAGAGTGAATCCCTTAAAAGTAGCAAAAACAAGTATCATTCTTATGGCTTCAAACCTAGCTATTGGCATAAAGATTTCATCATAATCAATCCCCTTTTATTGATTATATCCTTGTGCAATCAATCTTGCTTTGTTTCTGATCACCTTTCCAGCTTCATCTAGCTTATTTTGAACACCTATTTTATTCCTATGATGGTTTCTCCTTTGGGCTTTTCCATTAGTGTCCAGACTTTGTTTTTCTCGAATTGGTCTAGCTCATCTTGCATAGCATCTACCCAACTTTGATCATTCAAAGCGTCTTCAATGTAGTCAGGCTCAATGGTGGAGATGAAAGCATAGTTGGACATATTTTTGAGGGAAGACCTGGTTCTTGTAACATCCCAAATTTTGTCTAGGCTAATTGACTCGATGAACTCAAGCAATTGATTTACCAACTAGGCAGTTGATCTTGGCCCCATAGTGGGAAGGGTCAACATTGGTGATTTATTGTTAATTAATGACATTAGCATAGTCAGAAGACACATAATAATAAGCAATGATAAGTACTATTAAAACATGAACCCTAAATTAAGCATAGTGGACAAGGACAATTTACTTGCAAGGTTAAATTCCCAATCAATATTAGCAAATTACATTAATCAAATAGATAGTAAGAAATTGATATGAAAGATTAATCCTAATTAATGATACAAAATGAGTAAAACTAATAGAAATTAGACAAATGTCATGAAAAATAACAAATAATGTTAGAATAATCAAGTGTATCTAGAAAAAATACAAAAAATTATAAAAATGTCATCACTTAATTGAAATTACGAAAACACCCTTGCTATGTAAAAGAAATTACCAAACTACCCTTACCTTATTAATAAATGACAAGAGGTACGAGTTTCTTCTTTATTTGTTCAAGCATTGTTGGTTTCTAACCTTGTCCATGGTTAGAATGCCTCAAGCTTGTGTTATTGACAAGAGTTTTGAATGGTTGTTTGCGAAATATATTTTTATAAATCACTATATGCACTTCTATGTTATAAATGTTTTTATGATGTTTTCATGCTTATATATAGCTTTAAAACATGGTAGATGATCCTTGTGTTGAGGACTAACAATAAACATGAGAATGATAGGTGCTGATTTTTGGCTATTTTTGGCAGTAGCTACTTCGAAATATGAAACTCACAGAATAAGAAGCTTTTGGGAATAAAATATTTTCCTACAAACTGGACTTAATAAAGAACACTCTTCGAAAGAATCACCTAAAAAGGAGTTTTATAGCCCAAGATATAAATTTTTAAAGTAGAGCCTAAGACTGGAACTTTAAATCTGACTTCAGTAGTAAAATAAGTGTAACTCACTCTAGAAAAATGAAAATGGACTAATTTCAACTCTGTTGGAAAGCTAACATATCTAGGAACACACCCATGTATGCTATGCACAAATATTTGCAATATGTAAAAATGTAATGTGAAATAAAGTTTCGGGATAGTGTGCTAAGAGAGTTTGCAAAGGGGTAGCTTTACAAGGGTACTATGGTATAACCATAAATGTATTTTTAATAAAATTACCCTTAATAGAAAGGTTGATGAGATAAGAATATGAGACTATATTTAAAAGGCTACGATAATAAGTATATAGAAAGTTACAAATTTTCTTATAAAATGTGTTAGAACTATAAATAGAAGATTCAAGTCTTGTGGAGAGATTCTAAGAATTTAAGTTGCAATAATCTTCAAACATAGGGGAGCCTAAAAATATATAAACAATCTCTAATAATATTTTGAAATGCAATAATGAAATAAGAGAATGCTAAAGAGTACAAAGAAAGACATTCATAATGTAACACCCTAACTTTCACCTCACACGCTCGAGTCGCATTTGGCTAGTTATTAGACGTTACGCCTTTTGTTTCAGAGCTTGACTTATCTTTATTTAAAATACGGGTAATAAAATATGACTAAATTTTTCTTTTTGAATTTAAGATTTAAGATGCGAGCCGCACGTGCGCATACATAACGATTAATACACACAAGATATAGCCAACATATACACATTATCATAGCATATAGAAACAAGTCATGGAATAGTCACAACATAATTTATATTAACATATCATAGTCACATCATAACGACGATGCCCTTCGAACATGAGGGCATCTCAAGATACTAAACATAACAAAAGATGAGCGTACACAAACCCAACGCTACACATTACTATAACTTTACTAGACTAATCTTTGCACTTCCGCTTGACCTCGATGGGTACGTGGTTCCTAAACTTGCGCCTCACAAAGGATCACGATCATCCGCACCACTCGCCTCTGGAGACGACACGGAAGAAAGGAAAAGGGATGAGAAATCTATATAAGATTCTCAGTAGGCTTCCCGACTCTAACACAAGTGTCATCGTCGTCGCCCCAGCCACTTCGGTCTTATTATGAAAGGGTGTGCATGCATAAGATTCAATTTTACATTTCTCAAGTTCTTTTATCCGAAGTGGGTGTCTTTTAACATGGATCTTAATGACATGAATGCAACATATATTCTATGTATGCATGGCAATACTTGAGCATGACAATACACATAGATAACACATATTACTTAATCAAAGCATCAATGAAACTTTAACGAAACATATGTATGTGCATCTTTTACTTTATCGTAATTGAACTTGTGAGTTCCTTTCATGACTTTCCACTTTATCATTTCTTTCCACTTTCATTTTCATTTTCCTTTTCATTTTCCACCTCGTCATAGCCACCAAAATCCACCCAACATGCCGCCCCCGACGATTTTATCATAGCCACCAAAACTCCAAATACACCCATCGCCTAGGAATGAGCTCATCCTAACTAGCGTCGCTAGATTTATACGGGAAAAATAGAGGGGAATCATATCTCTTTCTTGGATCACCCGTACAACCCTTAACTCGGGAAGTCATAATGGGATCATTTCCTCATTAACATATCTCTTTTCTTTCTTGGAAACGCATCAACTGGTTATGACCAGTGACTTTGTCCGCTTTATGGCTCGACGTCCATACCCCACGGGTTTACTTTCTCCTCACCGTAGCAGGAGAAATGCGTCTCGGCATATAACCTTTACATTAACATATCTTGTATGGATGCAACATAAGCGTACAATCATAATACATCATATAACATATCCTTTATTCATGTCTCATATTTTCATGCATTTAAACATAGCGTATCACATCATCATAGCAACATGCCACACATCCATACATTTTCATACTCATAATATTTAAAACATTCACATACATCAACCAATACTCATCACTCTCATTCCTCACATCACATCTTCTTAACTTAAGATATCTTATGCTCTAACCGGGTCTTAATTCTTGTAATCTTTTCACCCATTGCAAAACTTTATCATATACTAGGAATCGTTCCTTAAAATTCTTTGTGACATTATGCTTCCTAATTCATCCAATAGCATTATATAGATTACTCATCAAGATCATTTCTTCCACTTTGGGATTCTAGAATCTATGCCTTAAACTTTTTTCTAAGTTTTGAACTCACTAAAATTCCATACAGCACTGCACATGAAAAGGGCAGAAATATCATTTGCTTAAGGGGCTCTAGAATCTCCATTTCGTGACCCTTTAAGATCCATCTTCGCCTAAGGCTCCATAATCAATTCCTAGACCAATTATGAGGGATACCCAGGCATGTTCTCTAAGTTATAAACCATTTTAATCTCTTATCATCACATTAAACTTAGAAATCAACACCTAGTCATTTATGAAGGGATTTTGTACATGCCTTACTAATTATGAGTCATTCATCCTTGAATCAATCATGCAAGAACAAATTTGCATTAAGGTGTTCTAAAATTGTTATCTCTAAACCCTTTCAACTTACTTATTCTTTTCTAACTTTTCTAAATCGATTCCTTGCTTCACTCAAACATAACTCACACATAGGCATTCTCATCATAATTTCATTTCATCATATCATGTACATTCCCATTAAGTAATCATGTAACAAGGCAACATCACATAAGCATCCATATCATAGGTTCATCCCATCAAAACACTCATTTTTGGCACATTTAGGTCCTGGTAATCGATTCCAGGTGTTGGTAATCGATTACCAAGACAAAACTTGTTTCTGGGAAAAGGACATCATGGTAATCGATTACATGAATGGTAATCGATTACATGAGTCTGAACTGGTTTGGTACGGAGAACACCCTTGGTAATCGATTACTGTAACCCAGAATCTCATAAATTGCTTCTGGTAATCGATTACATAGCCCAGTAATCGATTACCAGAATCCTTTGAAAAACTAAACTTTCTAACACATTTTCAAGTATCCTTCCTTTCCAAAAACATTTTATCACACCTTTCTAAAAACTCTTTGAAATCATTATCATATTTCCACAATTTAAAACCAACATTGTAACATAACTAAGAAATAAATCTCAACACTCATAAAAACAAACATAAAGGAGACTACTTCATATTCTTTATTTTATTGCTCATAGGCTTCAATCTAGCGTGGATTCTAGAATGGCCGACCAACTTTAAGGTTGGCAAGGGTAAGCTTAGAGTTTTTTGAAAACATGTGATTAAGTTCTTCAAACAACTTTTAGTGATCTACTTCACATTTATATCAAAATTTTTATAACAAAAGGAAATGGAAACCAAAACCATTAAGGGGAAGAAGGAAACAAGAACTGAAAACTTTGAACAAGGAAAGGAAAGGAAACTGAAATCATTTATGGTCCAAGACCAAGTTTTCAAGTTTTAGAGGTTTCATTGTGATGAACTCAAAGTCATCATCTAGAACTCTCATCATCAAGCTATCATGAAACATCATCAATGGCCTTGAAGGCCGAACATGAAAGGAAAAGAAAGAACTTGAAAGAAAACTCCCTACCTAGTGGTGAAGAGGAAAGCTTGGTTCTTGAAGCAAGTTGAGAAGAACAACTTCTTCCTTGATGCTTGATGATTTTCGGCCAAGGCAAGGAGGGAAAGAAGATGAGGTGTTTTCTTTGTGAGCTTGAAGAGATGAAGAAAAGGAAAGGAACTCTTGAGTCTTGAGAGAAAAGAAAGAACTCAAGATTACTCTTTGAAGCTAATCTTGGCAAATGAACAAAATGCAACCAAGCTCATCCAAGCATGGTATTTATAGAGGGAATAAGACCTTGTGGCTGATTTGGGGAGGAAGGCTTGGCCTCATGTTCCATGAGGTGAGAGAAATTGCTTTATGGAGGCATGGTGAGGTATGGTGGAAAGTATGGGCAAGGCATGGGCATTTTTATGTGTAAAAATAAATCAACATGTGAGGAATGAGGAGGGAATTTTTGGTCAGATTTTGCAGCCAAGGGGAGGGAAAATCTCTCATTTAATTGTGGTTTAATGATGTGTTTAGGTGTGTCTTTGATTAGGCTTTTGATTAGGTATTTGTAAGCAAGTGTTTAGGTGACAAAATGGCTAATTAAGGTGGTTCAAGACTTGATTAAGGAGTGGTCATAATAAATTAGAGAATTAAAACCATACTTTAGTCAAATCAAATCATAGACACAATTCCATGATTTAAGGAATTGGAGAGAGAAACACTATTCATGAAAATGTGACATAATGTCTTAAATTCAAGAATAGGATTTTGAGCTTCTCTAAGCAAATCTTAGGTTCTAATCAACCTTGATTAATTATTTTGACTCTAGATTAGTAATTAGAATTTACTAATCTTTAATTAGAGCCTAATATTGCTTAGGTTTTGCTAATCGTGTCATTCGGGCCAGAATGCACTTAGCTAGGGGTAAAACGGTAATTTTTCACTAAAACTGCCCGGGGCCACTCGGCTTATCAACACAAAACATTACTTAAAAACATCATTTAAAACCTTTTGGTGAAGTCCTAGTTCAACCGCACGTAAAACGAGGTTAAACGCCACATGAGCGTTTTGGTAATTTCGCGTCGGAACTCAAAAATGAGATTCTTCCGCTCTATTACCATACACAACATACACAATCCCCTATCATCACAAAAACATCCCCTCGAGGATGGCCAAAGACGATCCTCATTTTCGGGTAAAATGACCTCAGGGGCATTTCGGTCATTTGTACAGGAAAATCGGGCGTTACACATAATGTATACATACCAATCAAGACATCTATAACCCCTTAGAAACACTAGGGACTCGACTTGATAGCTTGGGTTGCTTAATACAAATCATTTATGAGAAATCTATATGAGATCTTATATGAGATTATTTGCTGATTATGATGAGATATATATGACATGTCTCCTGTTTTGGCATGAAGTGATATACAATAATATGAATATACAGTGATTAGATATGAAATGATTGAGTACCATGATTTATTAATGATTACATGATGATGTGCATACATTTATGTTTCAAATGAAATAATAAATTATCAAACTTACTGCTTAACCCTCAAAAAGGGGATTAAGGTATTGGTGATTTCACTCAGTGAGAATAAAAGTAAAGCCTACAAAAGTGGCAATGATAGTTTGCAAAAGTGGACTTGAGCTAAGCTCATGGCTTAACCCCCTAAACCGTTGAGATCACGGCAATGGAAAGAAAACCATAAGGTTATGGCGACGGCCATGTTATGAGCTTATTACCCTTTTAGGGTGGTCTAAGACATTGATGCATTCATCCAGTGAGTAATTCAAAAATATACTAATGGGACCTCAATGGTGTGGTATCCAAAATAAACAAAGAAAGGAACCTCGAAATATAAATGTTGAGGATGAGTAATCATGAGATGCATACATCTCCTAAATTATTATTTCCCATTAGTGATTTTATATCATATATTTGGATACATGATTGATGAATGACTAAATATATATTTCTGTTAATGTTATAAGAATAGTTAAAAGCAATTGCACTTTGGCTAATTACGTTTGTGAAAATTTAGTAATTGAACCATATATATATGTCCACCTTTTTATAATAAGCCTGAAGTGATTGGGACGGCAACGATGACACGTTAAGTGCAAGTAGGAACTTCTCCTGAGAAATCTTGTATTTCTCACTCCTATGTTTCTTTGCATTATCATTACCAGAGACGGACGAGTCCACTTAAAGCAACAGAGTTGTAGAAGGAGGTAATCATAGGATTTCAGACCTTCCAAGAATTAGAGCTCCAAGTTTAGTTATGTTGTAGATGTGAAAAATATACCTATAGTAGTAGACTTTATATTGTTATTTATTAAGAACTTATCACTATGGTATATGTCCTGGTATGACTTATGTTTTAAGTAGTTAGATTTCAGCTTATGTAATGGTAATTTTATATCTAGTCCTTTATTCCGCTATATTGAATTAAGTAAGTACGTAAAAGTAATTTTGAGTACCATCTATATAAGCACTATGTATTTCAATTCTCGCTGCAAGCTTAAGTTTTTGAAAAGTAATTTAAAAGAAAAAAAATTATCCACTATTTTTATAAGTTAATTTTAGAAGAAAATGAATGCAAGGCATAAGTGATACCTAATAGAATCCAAATGTGAACTTAAGCGTAGTTAGGTCATTTTAGGGTGTTACATTATGGTATTAGAGTAGTTCATCCTGTTTAAGCCTGGGGGATGGATTGACTATGCTTTTATCTACGTTGTCATGCTATTAATCTTATTTGTATGATGAGATGTAGGATTTAGAAATGTATGATCGTCTAGTGACACTGCCATAGTTGCTACCATACTTAGCATAAGTATTGAGCTTGATCAACTCGATGTCTATTGTTTGGTGTGTCTAGGAACTAATGACAGGAAACGGACGTACACAAGAGACACGCAGTGGGGAAAACCATAATCAATTGGCAAATGCACTCCAGGAAATGGCTAAAGCAATGCAAGCAAAAGCAACAATGGTGATGGAGCAAATGAATAGAAGGTCGAAGAATTCAGTTGGAAACCAAGGACAAGCAAAGTTCTTGGAATTCAAAAGCTAAGCCATTGGAATTCAAGGGGACTCACAACATGAGACGATAGATGGATTCACGATATGGAGAAAGTTTTCTCTGGTGGATTGCTCTGATGAAGAAAAAGTGGCATACGTCACTTATATGCTAAAAGGAGAAGCTACTATTGCTTGGTGGAAAGGTGCTAAGAACTTGCTCAAAAGTGCGGAATGCAGATTACATGGGAATTTTTCTGCGTTACCTTCTACAAGAAGTATTTCCAAACCCGATGAAGAAGGAGAAGGAAATAGAATTCCTGATATTGACACAAGGAAATCAAAGTGTGGCTGAGTACATAGCCAAGTTTGAGGAATTGATTAAACACTCAACTAGTTACCAAAAGGATCCCAATGAGGTTTGAAAGTGTATGAAGTATGAAAGTGGTTTGAGCAGGACATCCTAGCATCTCTAGCCCTATTAGAAGTTCCTGACTATGCATCCTTAGTCAGTAAAAGCCAAGTGGCTTGGTTACCCATAAGGCTAAAGAAAATAGGAAGAGGTCTGCCCTATAAAGCTACAACACATTTTCATTGCACCATAAGAAACCTTCCCAAGGAGGAGGATTCAAAGGGAACCAGCCTTATCAACTCACCACAAGCCAACCAAGAACACAAGCAATGAATAAACCCAAGACCATTACTACTAATCCACAAGGGGACTTGACTATTGCTTCAGGACCAAATCTCAAACAACCATGCTCAACTTGTGGCAAAAATCATTGGAGAGCATGCCTATTAGGAAGGAACGATTGTTTCCACTGTGGAAAATGTAACACCCTAATAATTAACCCTATACGCGTAGGTCGTATCTGATTAATTACTAGACTTTACTCTTTGCTTCAGTTATTTAACCCTACTTTGAAAATACTTAATGAAATTACGAGCCATTTTTTTTAAAACATGATTGAAAACGTGAGCCGCGCATAACGTGAATGATAATCGAGATAAAGCGAAAATGAACAGACATATCATGAAGAACACATCATATTGGCTTCATCATATGACATCCATAATTAAATATCACATAGATATTTTGCCTACCAACGAGTTAAGCTAGATGTAGGCAATCAAACAAAACATAAATAATATATGGATGGAAAAACATCTATTAACGGCACCTATTTATAACACTCAGAGATAGGAATAGATATTCGAGTTCATGCTCAAGGCCTAGCGATATGTTCCTCAAGGATAATAAGCTGGTTCACAAGATCATGTGCATCTACCAGGTGAGAGCATCAACGGGAATCATGAACATCACCATCACTTTCTGAAGACGAGATGGAAAAAAAGAAAGAGGAATGAGAAACTTATAAAAAAATCTCATTAGGGTACTCACCTCATATACATCGTGTCATTATCATCGTCCTCAGGAACCTCGGGATTATTATGAAATAGTGAACATGCTAATATTCATTTATTAAGTTCGGAAATATACTTTCCGAGGTCCGTTAGTTTTAATCAAGCGTCTTGTAATGCATCATAAACTTAGCATGTCATATTTATAATGGACTTTTCCTATCATATATCTCATCGGCATATCATAATAACACAGCTATGCATAAGACCACATCATATTCCTCATCATCATATCATAAATACTATGTATAGAAGAACATCATATTTCTCATCATCATCTCATAAATGCTATGCATAGAAGAACATCATAATCACATAATACGTTACTTAGTTCCTTAGGTGACTTAAAGTTACTTTCATCATCATTTTCCTAGGCCACCATATACTCCACCCTTTTGGGAGTAATCTAGGTTATGAGCTCATACTTTACTAGTCGTTACTAGCATATACTTATCCCTTTTGATAAGTTAAAGTCCTGACTCCACCCTTTTGAGAGAACGGGCTAGGGGCAAGAATCACCTTTTCACCACCTATAGTCTAATGGGTCCAAAGGATCATTTCCTCATAATTTTAAGTCACCATTAAGTTTTTCAATGTTATATCATAATATAATTCTCAATTCGTAATCATCAGGATGCATAAACATTCTCATTGTTTGCAACAGTAACTATAACATGCAAGCTAGGGAATCATTCAATGATATCAAATACTTAATAAGCATCAAATCACTACATAGACTTATCATTTTAAACTTCAAGGAACCATCATCATAAATTCTTACCAAAACTTCTTAAACAACTGAAACTTTAGAATCGGGTAACCTCAATCATCAAACCAATTAATCATGCATCTAAAGGATTCATTATCATCATTACCCTTAATTATAAGCCTTAAGAACATTATTAAACTATATGGGATAGCATAGGCAGCAAGTTATATTTAAGGCTTCACGGTGTGCTAGAAGTTGCATTTTTAACCCTTTCTCGTTACCGGCTTTCCTTGTGATGCTAAAATTAATTACTAAACCAATTATGAATCATTCTCCATTATCTAAACATAATAGAACCTGGTTCTTAGGGCTACTAAAGGTTCTGGACAGAATGCATAAATTTCATGCTCTAGAGTTCTAGAAATCTTGCTTTTACGGTTTTGAGAAGCTAGTTTTATTTCTAACATCCATAGAATCGTTCCCTCAGCAATAAACCATGATTATCACAACTTCAAACATATTAAACCATCATCATACAGTAGTACTAAACTTAAATCAGTGGTTGAATCATGAACCTCACATAATTTCTTAAAATCACATTTTTAAGTACAAGTAAGATACTAGTATCCCATAAAATCATTGCAAAGCCTTAAAACTCTTTTAAAAACTAATTCTTTTTGTTACTCTTGAAAGAAATTTTAGAACTAAATCAGTAGCTTTTTTAAAATCACTTTAGGCCTACCTTAATCATGAGGCCAATTTATACATTGAAAGAATCTTCACGATTAAAATTTTCACTTAAGATAAAAGGAGCAAGTCTTGAGCTTTAGAGATTTAGTGATAACTAGAATTATAAACATGCTATGCAACCTTATTTTAATCTTGTCTTTATAAAGTGATAACTTGGAAATATAAACATGATGCAAGAAACTGGAGCGACGTAGTCCACTGGACCAGTGGAAGGAGAAGAGAATCTTAGAAGGGAGCGGCGGTAGCGCACCGGTGAAGGGAGAAGAGAATTCTTATTACATCTTATTAAGCTCCAAACTCAAGACTTTTTAAAGAATGAATTCTTTAACTCCCATAATCTTAAGGAAATTGAAAGTGAGCTTTAGAGTTCTTATTACCATGGTTCCAACTTTGCTTGTGATACTTGGGCAAGTCTTTGAGCTCTAGGATTCTTAGGTGATGACATAATAATAAACATGCCATGCGTTGATTCTTTTAGCCATTATAAAATAAAGTGAGAGCATAAAATAAATATGAGATACATCTTCTTTATTATCTTTGAAGATTAAGTGACAACTTGAAACATAAACATGAAATGCAAGCTTGGAAATTTAAACATGAATATGCAAGTTCATTTATTCATTCTTGAGAATTTAGTGATGGCATTGAAAGTAAACATGTTTGTGCAAGGCATAAACATAAACATGGATGCAAGTTTATTTTATTTCTTTACTAGAGCTCCTTCAAGACTTTAAAAGAATTATAATTTCAACCCAATATATATATCTTAGCAAGACAAAGTCAGCTTTAAAGATTTCATTATTAAGCTATCCTAGAAAACTTTCTTAGGCCTTGGGCCGAAATCAAATGGCAAGAAAAGGAGAAGTTCAAGAGTTATCTAGAAATGAAAAATTGTTAAATATCATTAAAAACAAAGCTTAATAAGAAATGAAACATAAGTGTCAATATATTTTTCAAATTCTAAACTCAAGACTTTTATCATAAAAACATAGTTGCTTCAAAACTTTGAAAACTAATGAAACCTTCAAGTTTTAGAGGTCTATCTTGTGAAGGCTTTGCAACCAACACTCAAGAACCTCATCATCAAACCTTGGTCTCATCATTATAAAGGCCACAAGGCCGAAATATACAAGAAGAAAAGGAGAAGGAAAACCGAAATATGAAACAAAAAGAAAGTACATAAAATCATCATTTTTAACCAAGAACAACACTTATCAATACTTGAAATTAAGCTTAAAAATAACTTCCTACCAAATTTTATTTGAAGGTAAGGAAGAGAACTTGGTTCTTTGAGTGAAATGAAAGAAAATCTCCTTGAAAAATTGATGCTAAAGTTTCGGCCAAGGGGAGGAAAGAATGAGAGCTTTTGGTGTTTGTAAAAACTAGAAATGTGTAACTATGATTGAAGGTTTCTAACACTCCTCAAGCATGCCTATTTATAGAAGAATTCAAGCTCATAAATGGACAAGAGGAGGAGGCATAATTGGCAGATTTTTCATGGGGAACAAAGGGAAGAAAATCATTTTTTGTTTAAGGCATGTTTTATGCCATGTTTTAAGGAATTTTTGGCTTTTTCTTTACATGAAGCTTTGTGCCAAATTTGACAAATTTTCTGATGCATTGTGGCACCAATAATTCGGCCATTACATCCACAAGGAAGAGAAATTTGTGTGTTCCATGTATTATGTAGGTGTAGGTAGGGTATTTTTGCAAATTAGAGAATTTGCAATTAAGGGCTTAGGTGAATTAGTAAGCAATTTAGGTGTTTTTAAGCAATTTTAAGTTCTAATCAATCTAAATAAATAATTTTGACTCTAAATTAAGAATTATAATCTAATAGCCTTTAATTTGAGCCTAATATTGCTTAGGTTTCGCTATACGAATCAAAAATCTCGAAATTTGCAAAACTGCACAAAGACAGGGCAAAACTGTCATTTTACTCAAAAATTGCCCGGACCATCTGGACTTAACCAATGGTCAATCATGGCTTAAAAACATCTTTTAAAACATTTTAGTGAGGTTCGGCTCAGTGGCATCAATTGGAGTTATAACGCCGTGGCGTTTTGGTCATTTCGCGCGTCGAGCTCAAAATTAGGATTCTTCTCCTCTATTAACACTCATAACACAAACAATCCCTTATTATCATCAAAACATCCCCTTGAGGATGGGTGGGGCCCACAATCCTCATTTTCTAGTAAAATAACCTCAAGGGTATTTTGGTCATTTTATACGTACAGAAAATCGGGGTTTGCAACTTTGCACGAATTGCTCCTAACCTTTCTTCTAATGTTATATTCCTTTATTGAGGATTGTTTGGTCTCGAATTATATGAAAAATTACCTAGGGTAATTCGGTAATTTCTAAACGACAGTAAAACTTTATAGTAAAAATTGGGGTTTACATTACTCCTCTCCTTAAAAAGAATTTCGCCCTCGAAATTTGTTACCTGAGAATAGCTCGGGGTATTGTACTTGCATGTATGACTCCAGCTCCATGTAAAGTCTTCGGTTTCACCTCGTCCCCATGCTACTTTGACTAGGGTTACAACCTTGTTTCTTAATTGCTTAACTCCTCGATCAACAATTCTCGTGGGTGGTAAGTTAAATGTTAGGTCATCTCTTAATTGTACATGTTCTGGCTCTAGTACATGACTTGGGTCAGAATGATATTTCCTTAACTGGGGACATGGAAAACATCATGAAGGTTGGATAGACTTGGGGAAGGGCTATACGGTAAGCTATAGATCCTACTTTGCTAAGGATTTCAAATGGGCCAAGAAATCTGGGCTCAATTTCTTTACTTTCATTGCTCGGCCTATGCCTGTGGTAGGGGTGATCCTTAGGAACACATGGTCCCCTTCTTGAAAATCTAGCGGTTTCGCCGCTTGTCCGTATAGTTTTTCTGCGACTTTGAGAAGTAAGAATCTTATCCCTAATCTTCTTGATTTGTTCCGTTGTTTCCCTCACAATATCAGGTCCAAGTAAACTCTGCTCTCTGGGTTCATACCAACATAAGGGGGATTGACATTTTCGTCCATAGAGGGCCTCGTATGGTGCCATACCGATACTTGCATGATAACTGTTGTTATATGCAAACTCAATAATGAGGTACTTATCCTAACTTCCCCTTTGATCTAAAACAGGCCCTTAACATATCCTCCAAGGTTTAGATAGTTTTTCTAGATTGACCATCCGTTTGGGGGTGAAAGCCGTACTTAGACACAGCTTGGAGCCAAATGCCTTCTGAAAGGTTCCCCAAAATCCTGACGTAAATCGCGGATCCCGATCCGAGATTATCATTGACGGTACTCGTGTAACCTTACTATCTCCTGAATATATAATGCTAATCTATCCAAGGAATAAGTCACCTTAATAGGTAAAAAGTAGGTTGACTTAGTCAACCGATCCACTATTACCCAAATGGCGTCATGATTTGCTTGGGTCCTTGATAGTCCAGTTACAAAATCCATGGAGATACTATTCCACTTCCACTCGGGGATTGCAGAGGTTGCAACATTCCAGAAGGTCTTTGGTGTTCAATCTTCACCTTTTGACACACCAAGCACTTACTCACTCATGTGCACACATCTTTCTTCAATCCAAGCCACCAGAACATCTTCTTCAAATCTTGATACATCTTGGTGACACCAGGATGGAGGGTGAAATGACTCTTATGGGCTTCCTCCAAAATGTCCTTTCGAGGTCACCACTAGCAGGTACACATATACGACCTTCAAATCTCCACAAACTATCATTCCCTTGGGTAAAACCTTTCAACTTATCAGCTCTTACCTCCTCTAAGGTTTCTTGAAATTCGTATCTTCCCTTTGGGCTTGAGCAATTCTTTCCTTGAATTCACTCGTCACACTAAGATGGCAAGCCCTTATGCCTTTAGTGGTCAAGGTCATCCCTAGGTTTAGGTCTCTAAACTGCTCAATTAACTCAACCTCCTTCACCATCAAATGGGATACTTGTAAAGATTTTTTAGTTAGAGCATAGCTACAACATTAGCTTTGCCTGGATGGTAGTTTAACCCAAAATCGTAATCTTTTAAGAACTCCATCCACCTCCTTTGCCTCATGTTTAGCTCCTTCTGTCAAAGAGATATTTCAAACTCTTGTGATCAGAGAACACCTCAAACTTAACTTTGTATAATTGGTGTCTCCAAATCTTTAGAGCAAACACAACGTCGGCTAACTCAAGGTCATGGGTAGGGTAATTTGCCTCATGTGGCTTGAGTTGCCTTGATGCATAGGCCACCACTTGCCTATTTTGCATCAGTACACATCCCAAACCCTTTCTCGAAGCATCACAGTATACTTCAAAAGGCACATTGGGGTCAGGTAACACCAAAACATGGGTTGAGGTTAATTTGTGTTTTAGCTCTTGAAAGCTTTTTTCACACTCGGGGTCCATGAAAAAGGGGTGTTTTTCCTAGTTAGCTTGGTCAGAGGTAGGGAAATCTGGAAAATCCCTTGATAAACCGAAGTAATAACCAGCTAAACCTAAGAAGCTCCTTACTTCAGTTACCGTGGTTGGTCTTTCCCAGTTTACAACCGTTTCCACCTTACTAGGATCTACATCAATTCCTTTCTTAGATACTACATGCCCTAAAAATTTCACCTCATCCAACTAGAATTCACACTTGGAAAGCTTGGCATATAGTTTCTTTTCCTTCAGGATTTCCAGTACTATGGTTAGGTGGCGTTCATGCTCCTCGTGGATCTTAGAGTAGATGAGAATGTCATCTATGAAGACAACCACGAACTGATCTAAATAGGGTCTAAAGATCCTATTCATATAATCCATAAAAATGCTGGAGCATTGGTTAATCCAAAGGACATTACTGCAAACTCAAAATGGCCGTATCGAGTGCGAAAGGCCATTTTCAGTATATCTTCATCTCTCACTCTAATCTGGTGGTAACTTGACCTCAAATCAATCTTAGAAAACACTCCTGCACCTTTAAGCTGGTCCATCAATTCATCTATCCTAGGCAAAGGGTATTTTTTCTTCACCGTCACTTTATTCAATTGCCTATAGTCAACATACATCCTCATACTTCCATCCTTTTTCTTCACAAACAACACCAGGGCTCCCTACGGTGACGACTAGGCCTAACAAACTTTTTCTCCAATAAATCTTCCAATTGAGCTTTTAACTCAGTCAACTCTAATGGGGACATCCTGTATGGGGCTATGGATATAGGACCTCACAGGAAGCAATTCTATGGAAAACTTTATTTCTCTCTTGGGGAAACTCTGTATTTCATCTGGAAATACTTTGGGATAATTCCTTACTATCGGTATCTCATCGATACTTTGCTCAAAGTCTACATCACTAGCGGCTAGGAAAATATAACCTTTATTCTCACTATTACCATAGTCCATTTCCATAGCAGTTATATACAAACTTATGGGTTTCTTAGGTTTAAAGGGAACAGGAAGAAGTGATGATTTTCTCAGAAGTTTAATAGTACAAGGTTGGCCTCAAGCCAATCCATGCCAAGAATCACATCTAAACCTCGCATAGGTAAGCAAATAAGGTCTAAAACAAAGGATCTATTTTCAATAACAAAATTACAATCTAGACAACATCTACAAGTCCTAATAGGTTTTCTAGTCGAGGTAGAAACAACAAGGTCAAAAGGAAGTTCAGTCACATGTAAGTTAAGGCTTTTAACACATGAGTGGGAGATAAAAATGGGAAGCGCCAGAATCATAGTACAATTAAGTCTTTTCCATACATGTTACACTTACCTTCCACGAGATTCCGTGACTTTGTCGTTTCTTCATCATTAACGGTAAAAACCCTTCCTTGATATTGCGGCTTGGGATTGGGGGTTGGCGGGTTCCTCTCCGTGCATTCTCAAGAGTAGTGGCCCGGCTTTCCACACTGGTAGTATACATTTGTTCCGGCTCGACAGGGCATGCTCCCATGATTCTTGCCGCACTTGGACATCCATGGATAGTGGGGCTCGTGGAGGTGCTGTTGGAACCCTTTGTGGTGCTTTCCCTTTGTTGTTGTTATTGTTGTTGTTGTTGCGATTGTTATTGGGGTTATTGTGGTTGTTATAGCGGTTGTTGTTGTTTGGCCTTCCTTGATGAAAGTTCCTTTGTAGACCTTGGGGTCTCGATTGAGGTGGGAATGCGGGTCGGTTCTGCCTCTTGAACTGCTAACCTTGAGGTGTCAGCTTCTTGGTAACATTATCAGACTTTGAGGTGCTCAGCTTTCTCCCTTCTTCAATGATGCGACATTTATTAACTAGAGTAGAAAAATCCCTAATCTCCAAATGCGCAACCTCCACATTGAGCTTCGCCTTTAATCCTGACTCGTATTTAATGCATTTCCAATACTCGTCGGGGTTACCCTGATACATCCTTGAGAACTTAATAAGTTCTTCAAATTTGGCAGTGTCCTGGGCCACGTTCATATTTCCTTGGACAAGCTGCATGAATTCAATGTCCTTGGCATTTTTGACCGAATTCTGGATATACTTCTCATAAAAATGGACGTTAAATAGCTCCCAATCAATGTCTATCGGTCGCCTCCAGGAGCCTTCGGGTACCTCTCCACCAATGGCATCACCCTCGAGCATGTGGGTGGCGAAAGTAACCTTCTCTCCTCTTAGCATGGAACAACAGCAAAGACCTTCTCAATATTCTGAATCCATTCATCTGCAACATTTGGATTGATGGTACCCTTGAAAACTGGTGGGTTTGCCTTGCGAAATTCCCCAAAACGAGCATGTTCAGGGATCTCATGGCCTTGATTCGCATTAGCTTGGTGATCCTAATCCATTCGCTCCATCATCATTCTCATTGTCCTTGCCACATCATGGAGTGCTTCGGGTCTCGTTGTTCTCATTATTCTGTGTTGCGCTCCTAGTCTATTGTCGACGTGCCATTGGTCCCTATACACACAAAACAGCAACACTGAGGTGATCAGGCTCAATATTCCATGCAAAGTGAGCAAGTTACCATGGCACGTACAACATACAGTCATGTCATTTTTAATCCTCAAGCTCATCCTAATGATAAACATCTACACATGACATCTCTAACGTATTATGCTTTAGAAGCATAGCCGGTACAATCCTTAGGCTTCATGAGAACCGAACTACTCTGATACCAAAATGTAACACCCTAATAATTAACCCTATACGCCTAGGTCGTATCTGATTAATTAATAGACTTTACTCTCTTCAGTTATTTAACCATACTTTGAAAATACTTAATGAAATTACGAGCCATTTTTTTTTAAAACATGATTGAAAACGTGAGCCGCGCATAACGTAAATGATAATCGAGATAAAGGAAAAAAACATATCATGAAGAACACATCATATTGGCTCCATCATATGATATCCATAATTACATATCACATAGATATTTTGCCTACCAACAGAGTTAAGCTAGATGTAGGCAATCAAACAAAACATAAATAATATATGGATGGAAAAACATCTATTAACGGCACCTATTTATAACACTCAGAGATAGGAATAGATATCGAAGTTACCAAGATCATCAACGGAAATCACAAACATCACGATCACTTTCTGAAGACGAGATGGAAAGAAAGAAAGAGGGAATGAGAAACTTATAAAAGAATCTCAGTAGGGTACTCACCTCATATACATTGTGTCATCATCATCGTCCCCAGGAACCTCGGATTATTATGAAATAGTGAACATGCTAAGATTCATTTATTAAGTTCGAAAATATACTTTACGAGGTCCGTAGTTTTAATCATGCGTCTTGTAATGCATCATAAACTTAGCATGTCATATTTATAATGGACTTTTCCTATCATATATCTCATCGGCATATCATAATAACACAGCTATGCATAAGACCATATCATATTCCTCATCATCATATCATAAATACTATGCATAGAAGAACATCATATTTCTCATCATCATCTCATAAATGCTATGCATAGAAGAACATCATAATCACATAATACATTACTTAGTTCCTTAGGTGACTTAAAGTTACTTTCATCATCATTTTCCTGGGCCACCCTATACTCCACCCTTTTGGGAGTAATATAGGTTATGAGCTCATACCTTACTAGTCGTCACTAGCATATACTTATCCCTTTTGATAAGTTAAAGTCCCAACTCTACCCTTTTGAGAGAACGGGCTAGGGGCAAGAATTACCTTTTACCACCTATAATCTGATGGGTCCAAAGGATCATTTCCTCATAATTTTAAGTCACCATTAAGTCTTTGCATGTGATATCATAATACAACTCTCAATTCGCAATCATCTGGATGCATAAACATTCTCATTATTTACAACAACAACTATAACATGCAAGCCAGGGAATCATTCAATGATATCAAATACTTAATAAGCATCAAATCACTACATAGACTTATCATTTCAAACTTCAAAGAACTATCATCATAAATTCTTACCGAAAAACGTCTTAAACAACCGAAACTTTAGAATCGGGTAACCTCAATCATCAAACTAATTAATCATGCATCTAAAGGATTCATTATCATCATTACCCTTAATAGCCTTAAGAACATTATTAAACTATATGGGATAGCATAGGCAGCAAGTTATATTTAAGGCTTCACTGTGCTAGAAGTTGCATTTTTAACCCTTTCTCGTTATCGGCTTTCCTTATGATGCTAAAATTAATTACTAAACCAATTATGAATCATTCTCCCTTATCTAAACATAATAGAATCTGGTTCTTAGGGCTGCTAGGTTCTGACAGAACGCATAAATTTCATTCTCTAGAGTTCTAGAAATCTTGCTTTTACTTTTCTAGAAGCTAGTTTTATTTCTAACATCCATAGAATCGTTCCCTCATCAATAAACTATGATTATCACAACTTCAAACATATTAAACCATCATCATACAGTAGTACTAAACTTAGATCAGTGGTTGAATCATGAACCTCACATAATTTCTTAAAATCACATTTTTAAGTACAAGTAAGATACTAGTATCCCGTAAAATCATTGCAAAGCCTTAAAACTCTTTTAAAAACTAATTCTTTTTGTTACTCTTGAAAGAAATTTTAGAATTAAATCAGTAGCTTATTGAAAATCACTTTAGGCCTACCTTAATCATGAGGCCGATTTATACATTGAAAGAATCTTCACGATTAAAATTTTCACTTAAGATAAAAGGAGCAAGTCTTGAGCTTTAGAGATTTAGTGATAACTAGAATTATAAACATGCTATGCAACCTTATTTTAATCTTGTCTTTATAAAGTGATAACTTGGAAATATAAACATGATGCAAGAAACTGGAGCGGTAGTCCGCATGGACCAAAAGGGAGAAGAGAATCTTAAGAAGGGAGGCGATAGTCTGCATTGGACCTGAAGGGAGAAGAATTCTTATTACATCTTATTAAGCTCCAAACTCAAGACTTTTTAAAGAATGAATTCTTTGACTCCCATAATCTTAAGGAAATTGAAAGTAAGCTTTAGAGTTCTTATTACCATGGTTCCAACTTTGCTTGTGATACTTGGGCAAGTCTTTGAGCTCTAGGATTCTTAGGTGATGATATAATAATAAACATGTCATGCGTTGATTCTTTTAGCCATTATAAAATAAAATGAGAGCATAAAATAAATATGAGATGCATTCTCTTTATTATCTTTGAAGATTAAGTGACAACTTGAAACATAAACATGAAATGCAAGCTTGGAAATTTAAACATGAATATGCAAGTTCATTTATTCATTCTTGAGAATTTAGTGATGACATTGAAAGTAAACATGTTTGTGCAAGGCATAAACATAAACATGGATGCAAGTTTATTTTATTTCTTTACTAGAGCTCCTTCAAGACTTTAAAAGAATTATAATTTCAACCCAATATATATATCTTAGCAAGACAAAGTCAGCTTTAAAGATTTCATTATTAAGCTATCCTAGAAAACTTTCTTAGGCCTTGGCCGAAATCAAATGGCAAGAAAAGGAGAAGTTCAAGAGTCATCTAGAAATGAAAAATTGTTAAACATCATTAAAAACAAAGCTTCACAAGAAATAAAACATAAGTGTCAATATATTTTTCAAATTCTAAACTCAAGACTTTTATCATAAAAACATAGTTGCTTCAAAACTTTGAAAACTAATGAAACCTTCAAGTTTTAGAGGTCTATCTTGTGAAGGCTTTGCAACCAACACTCAAGAACCTCATCATCAAACCTTGGTCTCATCATTATAAAGGCCACAAGGCCGAAATATACAAGAAGAAAAGGAGAAGGAAAACGAAATATGAAGCAAAAAGAAAGTACATAAAATCATCATTTTTAACCAAGAACAACACTTATCAATACTTGAAATTAAGCTTAAAAATAACTTCCTACCAAATTTTATTTGAAGAAAAGGAAGAGAACTTGGTTCTTTGAGTGAAATGAAAGAAAATCTCCTTGAAAAATTGATGCTAAAGTTTCGGCCAAGGGAGGAAGAATGAGAGCTTTTGGTGTTTGTAAAAACTAAAAATGTGTAACTATGATTCAAGGTTTCTAACACTCCTCAATTATGCCTATTTATAGAAGAATTCAAGCTCATAAATGGACAAGAGGAGGAGACATAATTGGCAGATTTTTCTTGGGGAATAAAGGGAGAAAAATCTTTTTTGTTTAAGGCATGTTTTATGCCATGTTTTAAGGAATTTTTGGCTTTTTCTTTACATGAAGCTTTGTGCCAAATTTGACAAATTTTCTGATGCATTGTGGCACCAATAATTCGGCCATTACAGCCACAAGGAAGAGAAATTTGTGTGTTCCATGTATTATGTGGGTGTAAGTAGGGATTTTTGCAAATTAGAGAATTTGCAATTAAGGGCTTAGGTGAATTAGTAAACAATTTATGTGTTTTTAAGCAATTTTAAGTTCTAATCAATCTAAATAAATAATTTTGACTCTAAATTAATAATTATAATCTAATAACCTTTAATTTGAGCCTAATATTGCTTAGGTTTTGCTATACGAATCAAAAATCTCAAAATTCGCAAAACTGCACAAAGGGGCAAACTCATTTTACTCAAAAATTGCCCGGGACCATCCGACTTAACCAATGGTCAATCATGGCTTAAAAAAATCTTTTAAAACATTTTAGTGAGGTTCGGGCTCAATTGGGCATGCAATCGAAGTTATAACGTAGGGGTGTTTTGGTCATTTCGCGCGTTGAGCTCAAAATTAGGATTCTTCTCTTCTATTAACACACATAACACAAACAATCCCTTATTATCATCAAAACATCCCCTTGAGGATGGGTGGGGCCCATGATCCTCATTTTCTGAGTAAAATAATCTCAGGGGTATTTTGGTCATTTTATACGTAGAAAATTGGGATTTGCAACTCTCGCACGAATTGCTCCTAACCTTTCTTCTAATGTTATATTCCTTTATTAAGGATTGTTCGGTCTCAAATTATATGAAAAATTACCTAGTGTAATTCGGTAATTTCTAAACGACAGTAAAACTTTACAGTAAAAATTGGGGTGTTACATTACTCCCCTCCTTCAAAAGAATTTCGCCTTCGAAATCGTTACCTGATAATAGCTCGGGGTATTGTGCTTGCATGTTTGACTCAGCTCCCATGTAAATTCTTCGGTTTCACCTCATCCTATGCTACTTTGACTAGGGGTACAGCCTTGTTTCTTAATTGCTTAACTCCTCGGTCAACGATTCTCGTAGGTGGTAAGTTAAACGTTAGGTCATCTCTTAATTGTACATGTTCTGGCTCTAGTACATGACTTGGGTCAGAATGATATTTCCTTAACTGGGAGACATGGAAAACATCATGAAGGTTGGACAAACTGGGGGGAGGGCTATATGGTAAGCTCCAGATCCTACTTTGCTAAGGATTTCAAATAGGCCAAGAAATCTGGGGCTCAATTTCTTTACTTTCATTGCTCGACCTATGCCTATGGTAGGGGTGATCCTTAGGAACACATGGTCCCTTCTTGAAAATCTAGCGGTTTCACCGCTTGTCCGCATAGTTTTCTGCGACTTTGAGTAAGATTCTTATCCCTAATCTTCTTGATTTGTTCCGTTGTTTCCCTCACAATATCAGGTCCAAGTAAACTCTTCTCCAAGTTTGTTTACTATCACTGCAAAGAGTGACTTTGATCCTGACAATCTAATTCAAGGTAAAAGCTAAAATGACTCCGGATCTATTAGGAAATAGCAAATTTTGAGGGCAAAATTTTTAAAAAGGAGGGGAGTAGTGTAACATGGCAAATTTTGTCTAGGTTAATTAACTCGATGAACTGAGCAATTGATTTACCCACTAGGTAGTTGATCTGGGACCCATAGTGGGAAAAGTCAACATTGGTGATTTATTATTGATTAATGACATTTGCATAGTTAGAAGACACTCAATAATAAGCAATGATAAGTAATATTAAGACATAAACCCTAAATTAAGCATATTGGACAAGGATAATTTACTTGCAAGGTTAAATTCCCTAATCAATATTAGTAAATTACATTAATCAAATAGATAGTAAGAACTTGATTCGGAAGATTAATCCTAATTAATGATACAAAATGAGTAAAACTAATAGAAATTTGACAAATGTCATGAAAAATAACAAAAAATGTTAGAATAATCAAGTGTGTCTAGAAAAAAGCAAAGAATTACAAAAATGTCATCACTTAATTAAAATTATGAAAATACCCTTGCTATGTAAAGGAAATTACCAAACTACCCTTGCCTTATTAATAAATAATAAAGACACCCTTACTCTATAATTGGAATTACAAGAATACCACTGCAAGTGTTTAACTACAAAAATACCCTTGTCTTGGTTAAAGAAATTACTATAATGCCACTATTTTGATAATTACAACAATGCCATTTGTACAAATCCCTAGACTTATCTTTAAATAAGAATGAATCTAAGCCATTGGATTAAGATGATAATACAATAATTCAACCACATACATCATGCACATTCTTAACCACAAACATGCGCATAGACAATTCCATGCTAAAAATTAAAAACACCTATTAAAGCATAAGGTTACATGATGTAAATCTATGATGCATACATGTATTAAAGGTTAAAAAAATTCCACTAACCCACTAACCATGCATGCCCAACAACAACATTTTTGCATAAAATATGGAGCATTTTCATCCCAAAATTAGGCCAATATATTTGAATGAAACATGGAGCATTTTCATCCCAAAATTAGACCTACATATTTGCATAAAACATGGAGCATTTTCTTATTTGGCCAACATGTTTGCATAAATCATGCTTCAAGCATTAGTTTTCTAAGTGCTTTATTCTTTTCCTTCCACTATAAATACTCTTTAAACTCTCTTCCATTCATTCCATTTCCAAGTCACAAAGAGACCTCACCATGCTTTGCAAGAGCTACATCCTCTAACTCTTGTAAAATACATATACTCTTACTAGTCTTCAAGCCTTAGAAACCCTTTAAATGTTCTTTCTCTCTTATTCTTTCTCTACCATTTCTTCTTATGTTCTTCTCTTCAAAGACTTATCTTCACTTTTCAAACTTCATCCAAACACTTAAATTCTAGGCCTAAACTTTCGCTAGCTTTCATAGGAGTTATAATCTTTAACTCTAGTGAAAAATATTTTCTTAAGCCCGCAAGTTCTAAAGCCAAGATACAAGGAGGGTCATCTACTCCAAGGAATATTGCTCAAGCTCAAGGAAGAAGAGAAGGACTTTTTTTAGACCCTATACAAGAGGTAGGAGTTTCTTCTTTATTTGTTCAAGCATTGTTGGTGTCTAACCTTGTCCATGGTTAGAATGCCTCAAGCTTGTGTTATTGACAAGAGTTTTGAATGGTTGTTTGTGAAATATATTTTTATAAATCACTGTATGCACTTCTATGTTATAAATGTTTTTATGATGTTTTCATGCTTATATATGGCTTTAAAACATAGTAGATGGTCCTTGTGTTGAGGACTAACAACAAACATGAGAATGATAGGTGCTGCATTTTTGGCTATTTCTAGCAGTAGCTACTTCAAAATATGAAACTCATAGAATAAGAAGCTTTTGGGAATAAAATATTTTTCCTACAAACTGATCTTAATAAAGAACGCTCTCCAAAAAAAATCACCTAAAAAGGAGTTTTATAGCCCAAGATATAAATTTTTAAAGTAGAGCCTAAGACTGAAACTTTAAATCTGACCTTGCAATAGTAAAATAAGTGTAACTCACTCTAGAAAATGCAAATGGACTGATTTCAACTCTGTTGGAAAGCTAACACATCTAGGAACACGCCCATGTATGCTATGCATAAAGATTTGCAATATGTAAAAATGGAATATGAAATAAAGTTTCGGGATAGTGTGCTAAGAGAGTTTAGAAAGAGGTAACTTTACAAGGGTATTATGGTATAACCATAAATGTATTTTTAATAAAATTACCCTTAATAGAAAGGCTGATGAGATAAGAATATGGGACTATATTTAAAAGGCTAGGATAATAAGTATATAGAAAATTACAAATTTTCTTATAAAAGACGTTAGACCTATAAATAGAATATTCAAATCTTGTAAAGAGATTCTAAGAATTTAAGTTGCAATAATCTTCAAACATAGGGGAGCCTAAAAATATATATACAATCTCTAATAATATTTTGAAATGCAATAATGAAATAAGAGAATGCTAAAGAGTACAAAGAAAGACATTCATAATGTATACATACCAATCAAGACATCTATAACCCTTTAGGAACACTAGGGACTCGACTTGATAGCTTGGGTTGCTTAATACAAATTATTTATGAGAAATCTATATGAGATTATTTGCTGATTATGATGAGATATATATGACATGTCTACTGTTTTGGCATGAAGTGATATATAGTAATATGAATATATAGTGATAAGATATGAAATGATGAGGATGAAATGATTGACTATGCCATGATTTATTAATGATTACATGATGATGAACATACATTTATGTTTCAAATGAAATAATAAATTATCAAACTCATTGCTTAACCCTCAAAAAAGGGATTAAGGTATTGGTGATTTCACTCAATGAGAATAAAAGTAAACCTGTAAAAGTGGCAATGATAGTTTGCAAAAGTGGACTTGCGCTAAGCTCACGGCTTAACCCCTAAATCATTGAGATCACGGCAAGAAAGAAAACCACAAGGTTGTGGCGACGGCCACGGTATGAGCTCATCACCCTTTTAGGGTGGTTGAAGGCATTGATGCATTCATCCCGTGAGTAATTCAGAAATATACTAATGGGACCTTGAAGGTGTGGTACCCAAAATAAACAAAGAAAGGAACCTTGAAATATAAATGTTGAGGATGAATAATCATGAAATGCATGCATCTCCTAAATTATTATTTCCCATTAGTGATTTTATATGATATATTTGGATGCATGATTGATGAATGATTGAATATATATTTCCATTAATGTTATAAGAATAGTTAAAAGCAACCGTACTTCAGCTAATTACGTTTGCGAAATTTAGTAATTGAACCATATATATATGTCCACCTTTTTATAATAAACCCAAAGTGACGGGATGACAACGATGGCACGTTAAGTGCAAGTAGGAACTCCTATTGAGAAATCTTGTATTTCTCACTCCTATGTTTCTTTCTTTATCGTTACCAGAGACAAACGAGTCCACTTGAAGCAACAGAGCTCAGAAGGAGGCAATCACGTGAGGATTTCAGACCTTCCAAGAATTATAACTCCGAGTTTAGTTATGTTGTAGATGCGAAAATATACCTGTAGTAGTTGACTTTATATTGTTATTTATTAAGAACTTATCACTATGGTATATGTCCTAGTATGACTTTGTTTTAAGTAGTTAGATTTCAGCTTACGTAATGTAATTTTACGTTTAGTCCTTTATTCCACTATATTGAATTAAGTAAGACGCAAAATTAATTTTGAGTACCATCTATATAATCGCTATGTATTTCAATTCTCGCTACGGGCTAAGTTTTTTAAAAGTAATTTAAAAGAAAAAAAATTATCCACTTATTTTATAAGTTAATTTCAGAAGAAAATGAACACAAAGCATAAGTGACATATAGAATCCAAATGCGAACTTAAGTGTAGTTGGATCCTTTTAGGGTGTTACAATTCTTACACCCTTGGAAACAATGTTGTAAAAACTAGCTCGGTCGGCTGCTTGCTGAAAACCGTGACAGGTCATGAAACCAGTCTGAGCCATTGTTTGAATTGGTCGCATCGAACTGGTGTGACCTGGTTCAACTCGAATGAGTTTGTATCAAAGGATGACTCGCTGGTTGAATCGTCAAGCTGTTTTTTTTTTTTTTTTTTCTTTTTTTTTGGGCTAAATGATGTCATTTTTTAAAACCAAAAAAAAATTCTAATCTGACTTATAGAAAAATTTAGTAACTTTGTTTGTATTATCATGATTTGTAAGTTTATGATGTAAAACTTTGTGAGTTTACTTGTGTAATTATGTTTTGAACTTGCCAATTGTGATTCATGATTGTGAAATGTGAACAATATTTAGGAATTTATGTTATTTATTTATGTTTTTGTATTTAGACCCCTTAAAGAGTGTCAAGTTGTTAACTAACTGTCATTTTATTGAATTTTATTTAAACTTTTATATATCTTTATATATATTTTTTTGTATAAATCCATTCAAGCTGAACCAGTGACTCCATGCCTTGAGGAGTTGATCACGGTTTGGTTATGATAACTTTGCTTGGAAATGTCCTCAAGAACTTTGTTAAGAGAAACTACTTTTAGATCAGAAACTCCTCTGTAGTTCCTATAACCTTGATGTTCTTTAGTTTCTCTTTCATCTTCATAATGCTCTTCTTCATGCTCATAAATGTCGCTTTTTGAGGGCTTTAGAGTTCCTGAGTAGGCTTTCTAAAATGTCCATGTTATGGAGCTTACTTTCTAAAGATTGTACTTTCATTGCTTGCTTTCTAGGGGTTCCTTAAGGTTTAGCTTCTCAAGGTTCTCTTTTAGCTCTTCCAGATGATTAGCAAAGTCCTTCTTAAGCTCTTTGAATTTAATGTGGATGATCTTTTCAACACATAGTGTTCTCTTGTTATACACACTGTAAGCTTTTGAACGAAGAGTATCCTAAGAAAATTTCATCATCAGATTTAGGATCAAACTTTGCGAGTTTGTACTTGGTGTTAAGCATAGAGTAAGATGAACCAAATATATGGAAATATGATATGTTGGGTTTTCTACCCTTCCATAACTCATAAGGGGTTTTCTTGGGAGTTGGCCTTAGAAAAATTCTATTTTGAAGATAGCATGATGTATTTATAGCCTCTACCCAAAAGCCTTTTGATAAACCGCTTTCTAAAAGCATGGTTCTGACCATCTCTTGCAAGCTTCTGTTCTTTCTTTCAGCAACTCCATTTTGTTAGGGAGTTTTAGGTGCAGAGAACTCGTGAATATGCCATGTTTTTCACAAAACGCTTCAAAAACATGATTTTCAAATTCTCCTCCATGATCTGATCTTATAGAGGTAATTTGAGAATCTTTTTCAATACAAACTCATTTTGCAAAAACTTTGAATCTTTCAACCACTTCATCCTTAGAAGCTAGGAAGATAACCTATGCAAATCTAGAGAAATCATCTACTATGACAATGCAATATCTTTTTCAGCAAGACTTGTAGTCTTGGTTAGTCCAAAGAGATCCATGTGTAAAAGCTCAAGTTGCTTAGTGGTTGAAACCACATTTTTGTTGTGGAACGAAGCTTTGGTTTGCTTGCCTTTCTCATAGAAATCACAAGTTGAATCTTTGTCATATGATCTTTGGTAGGCCTTTAACAAGCTTTTTCTGAGATAACTAGAAACAAGCTTCATATGAGCATGCCTAAGCTTCTTATGCCAGAACCACTTATCATCCATGAAGGATGCAAGACATTTTACATCTTGATCTAGAAGGTCATCCAAGAATAACACATAAATGTTATCATGTCTCTTACTAGATAAAATGACTTGTTCAGAAGTGGGATTTACAATTTTGCAAGCATGTGCATTAAATAAAACATTAAAACCTTGGTCAGGAATTGGCTGATACTAGAACTGATTGTGAGACCATCAACAAGTTAAACATCAGAAATTTGGTGGGAATCATCCTTACCAACATTTCCTACACTTGTAAGCTTAGCTTTACCTCCATAAGCAAACTTAATTGATCTAGAGTTCTTGGGCTTTGTAACACCCTAAAAATTAGTTAAAAATTAATTTGAGTTTTATTAGTCATAATTTCAAAAATATGATAGTTTAGCAATGATGAGGATAGCCAACAGACGTTTAAAAAAAAAAATTTTGGGCTAGGTGAATAGTAACCTTGCGGGCCCACGAGCTCGTTGGGACAGCCGAAACCCTAGATTAAAACTGGGAAATGCCTGGGACTAGAAAAGAGAGGGTTAAGGTGAGAAATGATAAGGAATGAGAAGTTATACCTCGAATTAATTTTTGGGTAATGTTTGATTACCCTGTGTTTTACCTATTCGGTTAAATTACGGTGTGTAATTTCTTACACCTTATGAAACTTATAGTGTAAGTTAGACACCTCATGAGACAAGTGTGTGGCTTAGAAGAAGCCACACCATTGCCTTTACAAATGGACCAATAAGAGGATTACAAAATTACAATATTTATCTTTAAGAAAAAAAAACATTTTCATAATTAATTCAAGTGTCCATTATCTTAACATAAATAAAATAAAACAAAAATCTCATGCAATTTTCCTTCTTCAAGTTCGGCCATCCCTTTTTTATAGCCATCTTCATTTCTTCACCAAAATACTACGAAATCAAATAGAAATCTCATGTCACAACATCAAGAATCTATGATTTAAGCACAAACACCAACTTACCTCTTGGAATCTTTGAATCAACTCTTCATAACAAATTCTCACCTCATCATATCAATAATCTTGCTGCTGTTTCTGCTTGTTTAGAAGAGGATTTAAGATGGTTTGATCAATCATTGAGTGGAGAACTCTTGAAGGAAAGTCAAGAACAAGGATTAAAACTTCCAAGAGCCAAGTAGGGCTTTATTATCCACTTTTCTTTCAAAATTTACTCTGAAATTTTCTGATTGATTGAGCTTGGAATTTCTTGTTATATTGGCTGATATTACATAGATATTGATGTATGAATTTTGGTGGGGTGTTTGGATGATGTTAAGAATCATTTTTGCCCAACGGGGTTTTGGTCTATTCTGCTGGATTTTCAGTTTCCTCCTGCAGGAGCTTTCACGATTTTTCTGGCACAATTATATGTAGTTTTATGAGCTATAAAGATTATATGTTAAAGCTAACATCCTAGGCTAGTTCCACAAATTTTATTGAGCTCTGATTATGAATCATAATGCTCTAAAAAAATCAAGAACTGAAGTGGTTTCTATGCTGCTTGGGTTAGTGGAACTGAAGCTGTGAATTTGTATAATTTTATTAACATAGTAAATGATTGAATTATCCTTTGAAATTTTTACAGGATATTTTCAACATCACAAAGTATACCCATGATTTTTATTTTGAACTGATTCAATCATTTGCTAGGGTTAAAAATTGTGAAAATATGGTTTAACTGAGTATGAGGGGTCTCTAACCACTAAAATTGTTGAATTTTATTATCATACTTAGAGAGCTCTTTTTATCCCGAAATTTTTATGTAACCTTGTGGACACATTGAAGTCTTTGAGAATTTTTATGGCCTCTGAATTGATTGTTTGATATGCAAATAAATTGTTCTATGAACATATGAAATCTGCCATTATGCTGGAAATGCAACAATGCTTTGAATTGATGAAATAACGGCATTTTTGGTTCAAGTATGATGTATGTGAATGCAAGCTAGCAATCTTAACGATTATTCTATGAGACTTAATTGAAAATTATATTGTGAATAGATACTTATATAAGTTTGATGATGATGTATATGTTAAGTAGATCAAAAGTCCCCTTTTATGGGCACGAAAAGTCCCCTTTAATGTATTGGGGGCACGTATATTTAGAATGCAATACTATGATATGGAGTAGTATTACGTGTGTATATTAAGTGATTGAATAATAGAATAAACGCACTTCGGAATGATGATTTTTGAACTTTAAAATGAATCTTTGAAATAAATAAATAAATAAATATATATATATATATATATATATATTGCATGCTCACACTTTCTTAATAAACCGAAGTGGCTGGGGTGATGACGATGACATTATGATTGTGAAATTGGGGAGTTGCCCTATTGAGAATTCTATAATTCTCACCCCTATATATTTGTGTTTCCATGTCTCCTCCAGGTTAAGCTAGAGGACTATGATGCTACTACGCAAAGGAACTCGGAATTACAATAGTGCAGTAGTTAATGCTTTTATTATGTTGTATTTGGTGGAATAGATATGTATGTAACTATATTAGAGGATAGATATGTACTAAAGCTCGTAGAGGAGCTTCCGTTATACTCAGCTATGTATTTAATAAGTGTTATTACTTTGTTACATATTTTAATAGAATTGCGCTTAGTTATCACACATGTTAATCGAGCTTGCTATATATATTTAAGAAAGGTCCGCTAATTAATAAGTAATAACTCTCGAGTATGATGTCATGACTTAAGGATGGAGTTGTACTTGGGAGGATGTTACAAGCTTCAGGTTTCTAAACCACTTCTTGGATCCAAACATGTCTCTGAATGGCCGCTATCCATGTACCATTTGTTGTCTTGGTCACATGTGTTCTCAGACACACCTCCAACAAAAATAGTTTTTAACTTAGGTACCCAAAGACTTTCTTGGGTCCTCTTGGGTTAGTTTTCCTTGGAGGAGGTCTCCTAACCTATTTTACAGATTTCTTTATCATAAAATATCTGTTAGGTGGGCATCCCTTCTTGTGGCAGAAAGTATAAGAAACTCTATTCTTTACTTTCTTTGATGAAATTGCTTTTCCTTTTTTATCCATCTCATTCTCATATCACAACCCAGTTTTCTGAAAGTATGGTCTTTGACCACCAAGCATCAGCTCAAGTTTCTATGAGCCATTAACTCTTTTCAGATCAAATTTGAGAAGTTTTAAAGTCCTCTCAAGTTCAAAAATTACTTTATGAGCCTTTTGAACCTTTTTAGTGACCTCAACTTCCAAGGCTTGGAGTTTAACATTTAAAAACTTGTTTTCTCTTTATTTCTTCTTTATGAAGCCTTAGATTCTTAGCATCTAATTTGGCATTAATTTCCAAGTTCTAGAACCACTTTCTGATAGTTCTTTTTAAGGTTCAGATAATGAGAGGAAAGGATTTGAATTTTCAAGCAACTCATAATATAAATCAAGTAATTCATTATAACAGATAAGGTCAAAGATGTTTTTACCTCAGGTTCTACTTTTGAAGTATAGCCAGCCATGAAACATAAGTTTGCTACATCTTCAAGCTCATCCTAGCTTTCTTGAACCTTTCTTTTCTTCTTCTAAGTCACTCCAGGTTGCTGGTATCCCTTTTTTCTTGGATTAGAACATTTGTTGTGGACCCTTGAGCTTGGAAAAATTACTCTTGAAGTGTCCCTTTTTTCCACAATTCTAGTAGGTCACATCCAACTTTCCCTTGCCCTTTTTTTCCTTTTTGAGGTTGATGTCTCTTATTCTGTTAGTTTTTCTTCTCCAAGCTTTAGACATCTTCTTCACGAGCATGGAGATCTCATCTCCATCCTTTTCTTCAGACTTGTCTTCATATTCTTCTTCTTCATCAAAGGTTTCAATAACTTTCATTGCATTACCTTTGGGTTGCTTTTTGTGTGACGACTTTAGGGCCATGTACTTGCTCTTCTTTATGGATTCTCCATGAACTTCAGGGAGTACAACCTCAAGTTTTTAGAGACCCAATGAGAGCATCCAGACTAAGGGTCTGAAAGTCCTTAGCCTTTATAATGGTTATGACCTTAGGAATCCATTTTGTAGGGAGGTTCTAGATCTTTTAATCATTTCAAAGTTAAAGTATATTTTGCTTAACCCCTTGAGTTAGTTTATAATGTGCATGAACCAAGTGGTCATGTCATCAATACTTTCTTGCTCTATCATTTTAAACATTTCATATTGATAGACCAACATACTAATCTTTGTCTCCTTGACTTAATTAATACCTTCATTCAGCATATGAAGTCTATCCAGATCTTCTCAGCCATGTAACAAGCAATAATTTTATCATATTCAGCTTTACTTAGTGCACATGTGAATAGATACTTAGCCTTGGAGTTCAATTGAACTCTAGCTTTTTGTTGCTCAGTCCACCTACTCCTGGGGACTTCTTTGGAGGTAGACGGTGCATCTTCATTCTAGGAATTTCTTCCATAGGAACGTAGTTTCCTTCTTGAATGATCTCCCATAAGTCAAGACTTGTATAATTTATGACGGCTTTCTATCGCTCTAATACGTGTAGTCTCCACCATTAAAGAATGGCGGTCTATTTATGGAGTGTCCTTCTATAATATAAATATTTTTTTTGTATATCCCTGGAACCTTTATCATCTGTAGTTGTTAGATTGCTCAACCCCTTTAAGGCCTGACCTCTAATGCCAATTGTAGGTTGAAAAGTGCACGAGAGGGGGTTGAATCGTGCTTGAACTTTTCTTTCCGTTTTTGTTTCTGAAAACTTAAGGTACTATCAAGTGTGAATTTGAAGTGCAGTGAAAATTGTAACATCCTCCTAAGTATAACCTCATCCTTAAGTCATGACATTGTACTTGAGAGTTGTTACTTATAGATTTGTGGACCTTTCTTAATTATCTATAGCAAGAATTGGTCGAATAATGTATTAACTAACTCGTGGTTTTATCAAAATATATAGCAAAAAACTATGTATTTATTTGATACAAGTCAAGTACAAAAGGAAGCTCTTTTATGAGCTTTAGTTCACATATATTCTTTACTACATTTATAGACATATATATATATATATATATATATATATATATATATATATATATATATATATATATATATATATATATATATATATATATATATATAAAACTATATACAATAGATACGAGTTCACAACTAAACTATAGAAATTACAATTTAGTCTTTCTTGTAGCTACTTCACTATTCTCTGGAATAAATCTGGAATGATACGGAAACATAAACAAGTAGGGGTGAGAATTCTGAAATTCCTAATAGGGTATCCCTGAAATACATAATCATAATGTCATCGTCATCGTCCTAGCCACTTTCATTTATCAAGAAAATGTAATCATACAATACATATTAAATATTCATTTTAAAGTTCTAATATCATCCTTCTGAAGTAGGTAGCTTTTATTATTCAATCACATATCATACTACTTAACATCATATAAACCCTATCCTGCTAAATCACAACTTAACATATTGGCCTCAATATTGATACTAAAATTCTTCACTTAGCATATAAGATAAAAGACTACTTTAGGGTAATAGATTGCATTTTTAAGGACTGAGCTCATTTCTATACATGTGATCATTGGATTTACTTTCACCAATTCTCAAGACCTATTCCTAGCCTGGTTTACGTTTCGACTCAATTCAAGGTAGTCAGGTTTACTTTCCTCGACAAGCCAATTTACTTTCTAGGCCCAAGAAACAAAATCTTATGCTTTTCTTTCGCATATGAACAATTGTAATAAGCATTCATGTAACACCCTAATATTTAACCCAATATGGTTAGGACACATTCAGTTAATTATTAGTTATTACCCTTTTGTTCCAGTTCTTACTTTGGCTCTTGAAAATACTTTAATAAAAATACAGGTAAATTTTTTTTTTTGAACTTTAAAGCGAAACATGAGCTACGCATGCGTAAGGAAGAACATCTGAGACGTGTATAAAAGAAAAGGGATTAAGACAAGATACAAACATTCACAAGCACCACATTATAAACGCATAGACATAAGAAATTCACCATACATGTATATATATCATCATTGCACTTTGCATACCCAGAATATACATAAAAGAGTCATATTATGCCCACCAATGAAGGTTGGGCTCAAAATATATAGTAATCCATAATATCAGGAATGTAAAACAAGCTAAACAAAAGACTTCTCTTCCCACTACTCCTCCTGGGTGCGCTTATGGTAGTTAACCTCTAATAACTAAAAAGCAAAAAAAGGTTATCCTATCTAAGACACGTGCATGGCGCTCTAAGAAATCCGAACCGGCTCCTCCTCTTCTCTCCTGAGAGGGAGGGAGGTACCCAATCCACTGGGCCAGCTCGTCGGTGCGATGAGACGGAGGCGGGGTGAGCATGAGGACCTCGACGGAGTCAGGTGGCTCCTCCACGAGCGGGTGTGGCTTCTCTCATGGGCTGTATGACGGTAGCCTCCCTATCGCTACCAACATCCATCCTCAGGGACGTGGGGGTAAAAACCTCAGAGTAGACCTGGGTCCTGAGTCCTCGGAAGGGTTCGACCATGAGTTTGGACGGCGAGGTGGTGACGACGGCACATAGACTAGGATGTCCCGGGCGCTAAAGTGGCAAGGGTAGTGCGGCGGATCTCTCCTCGCGCGGTGGGGCGCTCAAAGATGAGGTCATCGGAGAACGGAGGCAGTGGAGAACCTGAAACTGGAAACCATGTGTGCAAAAGGATGACCTATGAAAACAAAAAGGCGGACTATGCAACGACCCACAAAATGATATGTATGGTGAGCGCGTCGTGGTGCATCTCCCAGGTGGGAGCATCAATGAAGATCGCGAACGTTGCCATCGACCTTTGAAGACGAGATGGAAAGAAAGAAGAAGGGGTGAGAAACTTATACAAGAATCTTAGTAGGGCTCTCGTCTCCTAATGTGTGATATCATCTATGTCCTCAGGAACCCAGGTTTCATTATGACATTCGTGGGCATGTGCATAGGGTTTATTTATTAGTTTCAAATACCGTTAGCCGAGGCCCGTTTAATTTTAGCATGAATCTTAATGCATGAATACAGCATACTAATTCATGGATGCATGTCAATACCATAAGCGAGATATCATGAGCATAGCATAACGAATGCAAGTAATTTCAACATTATTCATTCTTTTAGGTGACTTAAACTTTTTATTCTCTTTTCCTTGGGGGCCACCCTAATACTCTCCCTTTTGAGAGTTTTAGGTTATGAGGTTATACCTAAACTACTCATCACTAGTCTATACTTATCATCTTGATAAGCTAAATTCCCAACTCCCAGAGTGCGGGTTAAGGGGCATAGGAACACCTTTCATAACCATTAATTTGTAATGCCCGGGACGACGCAAGGAGTGATCGTCGTGCGAGAGGCACGGACAAGGAGTGGCTTTTGCCTCCAAGCGGAGGGGTACATGAATGAACCGATTACACATCCAAATGAGAGGGATCTTGAGTCTGTATAGGTATGGGACTATACAGTTAAGGAGGGCTTATATGAATTGATTTGTACTACCTATGCCACAAAGTTTATCTTTCTTTTTGGTAGCCCATTATGAAAGAACTCCAGGTTAAGCGTGCTTGACTTGGGGTAATTTTGGGATAGGTGACCTCCTGGGAAGTTTCCCAAGAAACATGTGAGTGAGGACAAAACACACTAAAAAGACCGTGTTAGTTTGTGGGGACAAGTCGTCAATCCATAAAGCGGCATGAGATGTTACAAATGGTATCAGAGCCTACACCTCTCCCAGTATGGTGTAGTTTGGGGATGAACCAAGTGGAAGCTGGTGGGCATGTAACGCGGACGAGGTAGGGAGTGATTGGACGAGAAGGCATGGACAAGGAACGGCTTCTGCCTCCAGGCAAAGAGGTACATGAATAAACCGATTACACATCCGAATGAGAAGGATCCTGAGTCTATATAGGTATGAGACTATACAGTTAAGGAGGGCTTATATGAATTGATTAGTACTACTTATGCCACAAAGATGCATCTTTCTTTTCGGTAGCCTATCACGAAAGAACTCTAGTTAATCGTGCTTAACTTGGGGTAATTTTGGGATGGGTGACCTCCTGGGAAGTTTTCCAGGAAACATGTGAGTGAGGACAAAACATCCTGAAAACCAAGTGTTGGTTTGTGGGGACAGTCGTCAATCTATAAAGCGGGGGATGTTACATAATTCCTAGAGTCTAAAGGGTTCTTTTTGGATCACCTCTCATAACCTTTAATTCGGGAGTCCAAAGGATCATGTCCATGTGTCTTATGTTACCTTAATGTTGGCGTGTTAAAATTTGAGATGCAGTGTGGGCATGTAATCATAACTTTCACACATATCATGTTCATAACTTCCATATATCATGCATTTCAACCAATCAATCATAACCACATCATGCTACAATTTCCTCATATCATTTATTCACATTTGCATTCACATCTTTGCACATGTTAAATAGGCATGTTAATATTCATTATCAAATAATAGTAAACATGCTCCTACCCATATGCCAAAAGTCAAGGACTGGACTAAGCTAATGCATATGCAATGCTTAACAATATATATATATATAAATAGCATACTAGGGAATCATCATCAATACATAAGCATATAAGGTCATCAATCCATTTCACCTTGCTTAGAACATATTTATATTCACATTTGGGGTCCTGGTAATCGATTACAAGTGCTGGTAATCAATTACCAGAATTAAAAACTTGTTCAGAAGTAAAAAGGATATCCTGGTAATTGATTACACGGGCATGGTAATTACCAGATTCCAAAATTTTATTCTGGGCATAAATAACATCATAGTAATCAATTACAAGAACTGGTAATCGATTACAAAGGCCAAAACTGGTTTTGGGTATGAAAAACATCCTCGGTAATCGATTACATAGTCTGGTAATCGATTACTAAGGCCAAAATCCCTCAAAAGACCATCCTGGTAATCGATTACATAGGTTGGTAATCAATTACCAGAATCCTTAGAATTAGAAATCAAAACTTTGACACATTCCAAGTTACTCTTTCACCTCAAGACCATTTTAAAACACCTTTCTAACATTCCTTTGAAATCATTTTCACATTTGCACTAATCAAATCCAACATTGTATCATGACTAAAATACATCCAATAGCCATGATCAAAACTTCCATTTTAAGATACAAGGGCAAGTCTTTGAGCTCTAGGGATTTATGTGATGACAAAATAATAAACATGCTATGTAAAACTCATTTTAGATCCTTATCATTATTAAGTGATGGCTTGAAACTTAAATATGATATGCAAGACTTGAAAAGTAAATATGAGAATGCAAGTTCATTTTTAAATCTTCAAGGTTTAGGTGATGGCTTAAAAATAAGCATGAAATGCAAGGCTAGAATTTAAACATGGAAATGCAAGTTCATTTATTTTGTCCTTTTAAGGTGATGACTTGAAATAGACATGATATGAAAGGCATTGAAACATAAACATGAGATGCAAGAACTTGAAATATAAACATGATGCAAATCCATTTCTATTATCTTACTAGAGCTCATTTCAAGACTTTGATGAATCAAAATCTCAACCCCAATCATTCTTAGAAAAATGGAACTAAGCTTTAGAGTCTTTTGACACCATGGTTCCAAGAACCTCTTTGTCTAGACTCACCATCAAGCTCAAAAGAAAACCAACAAGACAACCAACAATAAACCATTTTCCATATTCTTGTGAAACCAAAAATTAAGCCTTGAGCTTTAGTGGTCCAACACATTAAGGTTTCACAACCAAACATTAGAAAAACCCTCATAATCAAGCTATGGCTTTGAACATCCAATAAAGGAAAATATTTCAAGGAACAACAAGTATTCTACATTCCTCATTCTTTCAAAACCGAAAATGAACCAAAACCTTGGGCTCTAGAGGTCAAGCAAATGATGGTTTCATAACTAACATCAAGATCTCTCATTATCAAGCCATGGTTTCCCATTATTCAACAAAAAAAAATTGAAAATGGCAAGAAAGGAAAAGAGAAGATCCAACCAAAAATAGAAGAACAACAACAATAGCAACCACATCCCAAACACTTTATTCATCATCAAAATCTGAAAAAGTAGAATAAGAAATAGAAAAGAAAACTAAAAACAAAATCCTTACCAAGTTGTTTTCTTTGGTTGAAAAGAGAAAGCTTAGGTCTTGAAAGGGAATGGTTATGTGTTTGTGGGTTGATAAGAGGTTGAAGATGGAGGTAGAAGAAGAAGAAGAAAGAACTTGTGTTGAAAGGATGTAAGAGCTCTTTTTTGACACAACTCTTGGCCAAAAAAGTGGGTGGCAGAATGAGAGTATTTGTGTGTTGAAAAAAGTTAAATATGAGGGTGTTTGAGGGGGAAGGCCGCAGCCTTCTTGGCCTTATGGGAAGGAAAATTTTGCTTTTCATTTGTGTTAGGATGTGTAATTAGAGGTAGATTTGATTAAGGAGTGAGTTAGGAATTGGTAATTGGGTGTTTGGATTTGTAACCATGTGTTTAAGGCTTGCAAGACATAATTAAGAGTTGTCTTTCATGTTTTGTTTGAATTAAACTTCATTAGTTTGAAATTCAAACTCCAACATGTTCCTTAATTTAAGGGATTGGAGAGAGAAAATACTATTTGATTTGAAATAACATAATGTCTTTAATTTAAGAAAGGGATTTGAGTTTCCTTAATTCATCTTAAGCCTCTAATAACCTCAATTAATTATTTAGACTCCAAATTAATCGATAAAATTAATTTATCTTTAATTAGAGTATAATATTACCCATATTTCCATAATCATTTAGTTATGCCCGTTTAGCACCAAACATGGGTGAAATTGTAAATTCACACAAAGACTCCTGAGACCACCCGAACTTCCTAACATCATGAAACACTCTTTGTCATCATATTCAAACCCCAGGATGATGGCCGGGTTTGTCCGTCACTTAATCTTGTGTTGAATTACCTCAAGGGTAAACCGGTAATTCACGCACGGAAAAACCAGGAAAATGATATTTTCATCTTCAACACATCCATTACATATATAATCCCTTTTAAGCACTAGACTAACCCTCGATGGTAGGGCCATCTGAATTTCGGGCAGAAATGACCTCAGGAGCATTTTGGTCATTTTTGCACTCAGGGAAAATTGGACGTACAATTCATATCTATGTATGCCTAAGCTCATCAATAAGTTCACATGGTAAATTATTCATATTCATATTCTTGTGCTCATGTCATAGTAGTACAAGATGCCATTATTTCATCAATTCAAAGCATCAATTCATTTTCAGCACAATGGCAAATTTCACATATTCGTAGCACAATTTATTCTGCATTTCAAACCATCAAATCTAAGGCTATAAATATTCTCAATAACACTTAAAAATGTCCACAAGGTTTCATAAAAATTTCAGAGCAAAAAGAGTTGTCTAACTATGTTAACAAAATTAGACAAATTCAATCTAGAAACCACTTAACCTTAGCTCAAAACCCAAAATTCATAACTTTTAACCCTAGAAAATGATTGAACCAATTCAAAATAAAACTCAAAGGTACATTTAAAGATGTTATCAACACTCAGTAAAAATTTCATAGGAAAATTCAATCATTTGCTATAGTAGATAAATTAGACAAATTTGTAGCTTCAGTTCCAATAATCCAGGCAGCATGGATACACTTTCGGTTCTTGATATTTTTAGAGCATTAGGAGTCAAAAACAGAGCTCAAGAAAATTTTTGGAACTACCCTAGAATTTTAGCTTCAACATATATTTTTCCTAGCTTATGAAAATACCCAAATTTCCCTCAAAAAATTCGTGATTGCTGCCTATAAAAAACTGAAAATCTAGCAGCATAGTTCAAAATCTCTTTTCACAAAAATGATCTCTAACATCATCCAAACACACTACCAAAATTAATACATAAATATCCATATATTATCAACCAATAAAATCAAAATTTTTGGACCAATACCAATAAGAAATATTCAGAATAAATTTGGAAAGAAAAGGCCAAAGAAAACCCTACTTTGGTGGTTTTAGGGATCTTGGTTCCAAGGGTGATCCAAGATTGATTACTTCTACTTCAAACCTCCCAAATCAACCCCAAATTCTTCCTAAATCAGAGAGGTGTGTGATAGCAAGGTAAGGATTGGTGAGGTATTGAGATTTTAATCGATTAGATTTGTAGGGATTGAGGTGTAGAATAAGTTTAGTGAAGGAACTTTGAAGCTTTAACAACTCTAGGCGAGTGTTTTTGGGATTAGATTTCAAGATAAAGCTCTTGAGAATGAAGATGATGGCTGCTTCTTCTTCCTTCTTGCTGGCTAAATTATGTATGATGGATAAATAAGGTTGCTTTTCTTGTATTTATCTTGTGTTAAAGCGTAGATATCATATAATATAAATGTGTAATTCTTTAAAGAAAAGAAAAATAAATGGATGGCTAGGATTTCATCTTGTAAACCAAGATTAAATCTTAGCCTTACACTTGGCTTGAATGGATATACATTATCCATGTATAATGATTAAACTATCTTTATTGTAAAAGGTTAAGAAATTTTACAAATGGATAAGATATTGGCTCAGAGTAAAATATAATAAATGAAAGGCCATGATTGAAACTTACTTTTCAAGTGTCAATCATTGCCATCCACTTGGCATAAAGTGGTTGTTAAAGGTTACTTGGCTACCAAGTAACTTGTACGGTATTAAAACTCACATCAAAACTCTACCAAACGGGTAAAATACCATACCTGGGTAATCAAACATTACCCAAAATTAATTCTAGGTATAACTTCTCGTTACTTAATATTTCTAACCTTAACGCTCTTTTTCTAGTCCCAGGGATTTCCTAATCCTGATCTAGGTTTAGCTTCTGATGGCCTAGGTTACTATTCATTCCGGCCAAATTTTTTTTTAAACGTTCGTTGGACCATCCTCAACATTGCTAAACTGTCATATTTTTGAAATTACGACCAATAAAGCTCAAATTAATTTTTTAAATAATTTTTAGGGTGTTACAACTAGTATTGGTGTTTCCCATTTGGTAGAGTTTTGATGTGTGATTTTTAACACCATACAAGTTACTTGGTGGCCAAGTAACCTTTACCAACCACTTATGCCAAGTGGATGGCAATGAATCTTGACCTTTTATTTATTATATTTTAGGAGCAAATATTTCATACATTTGGTAGAATTTTGGTGTACAATTTTAACACTAAAAAAGCTACTTGCTCCCCAAGTTAAAGTGAGCCATTAATCTTAAGCCAAGTGGATGACCAAGATTCATTCTTTGACTATCAAACCAAATCCTAGCCATCCATTTTATTATTTCTTTTTGAATTAGAAAGAAATACCCATTTTGACTACTTAATTACTATATCTAACCCAAGATAACAACAAACTACCAACCTTATCACTCTATCAACATCAATTTCGGCCAGCACCCACCAAGAGCACCTCTTCCATTGTTCTTGCTCCCAAACCCTCATTCTTGCTTTCAAATCCCCAAAACACTAGCTCAAAATCACTGAAACACAAAGATCTCTTCATAAAACTTGTTCTACTCATCAAGATCTATCAATCCAACGGATTGGAATTTGAAATCCCCACCACCTCTCACTTTGATATCTCATATCCTACTGCCTAAGAGAGGTTTCTATGTTGGTTTGGAGGCCTTAAAGTGAGCAAAATCCTTCTTGGATCACCTTTGGAGCCAAGATCCCTAAAGCCACCAAAGTAAGGTTTTTGAATCATTGATTTAAATTAATTTTTTTAGTTGTACTGGTTGATGATATATAGATATTGATGTATTCACATGGGTGGAGTGGTTTGTTGTTGTGCAAAATTCATTTTTGTGAAAATAGATTTTGAGTCATGTTGCTGGATTTTCAGTTTTGAATAGGCAGCAGCTAATCACGAATTTTGAGGGAATTGTGGGTATTTGTATCAGTTAGAAAAAATATATGTTGAAGCTAACATCCTAGGCTAATTTCACAAATTTTCTTGAGATCCATTTTGACTCCTAATGCTTTAAAAAAATCAAGAACCAAAAGTGTATATATTCTACCTAGATTATTGGAACTGAAGCCAAATTTGTCTAATCTTTTCACCATAGTAAATGATTGAATTTTCCTTTGAAATTTTTACAAAGTGTTTATCACATCTTGATGTGTAATTGTAATTTTTCTTTTGAATTGATTCAATCATTTTCTAGGGTTAAAAATTATGAATTTTGGGTTTAAGCTAAGGCTAAGTGGTTTTTGAGCACCAAATTTATCTAATTTTGTTAACATAGTTAGAGAACTCTTTTTGCTCTGAAATTTTTATGGAACCTTGGGACACATTTAATTGTCTTGGCTAATTTTTATTGCCTCTGAATTGACTTTTGGTTGAGCAAATAAATTCATCCTACAATGGTGTGAAATCTGTCCAATTGCAAGAAATGAACCCAAGACTTAAATTGATAATGTAATGACATTTTAGTTCTAGTATGACATGAATACTTGATGTTAACTATTTGGTCATGTGACTTGTGACATAAAAGCATGCTAGAGTAAGTAAAGAGTGGTTTATGAGGCATGATTGAAATTGTATTGTGAATGGATGCCTATATGTGCTTTATGCATGCATTTGGAAAAAGAAAAGAGAATGTATAAACTTCAATCGTACATGTTCTGACATATGGACAAAACAGAAGCAAGAATTATATTGGGAAAAGGGGAAGGCAAAAAGAGGAATTTCCCAAGATATTATAGGGGAAGGTAAAAAGAGGAACTTCCCAAAGATATTATGAGTCGGTAGTCTCTAGGAATAGAAGTGTGTGATTTGGAAGAGGAAAAAATGAAGTCCGATGATCACGTATAGGAATGAGCTCAGTCCTACAGCGTCTATTTCCCTTATGTGGTGTAATTCACTATAAATACCATTTAGTATAAACTATCTATTTTGGAGTTGTCCACGATAGATACCTGGTGGGTATAAACTAAGTATTTCCTATATCAATAAAAAGAGAAAATACACTGATTTGATTTCTATAGCTATAAGTGAAACCAAGTCACTTTGGGATAATTTCATTGCATTTAGCATATGCATAATCATGTCATATGTAATCTCTTGATTATAATTACTTACTATGTGTTTGAGCTTCACGATATACGTGCACTAAGTGATTGCTTGTTAAAAGCTCCACATTGGAGGGATGATTTTAGAACTAAAATGAATCTTTAATACGTATTGCATGATCACATTTTCTTAATAAACCAAAGTGGCTAGGGTGATATGATGACATTATGATTGTGTAACTGGGAGTTGCCCTCCTGAGAATTGTATAATTCTCACCCTATGTGTTTTTGTGTTCCTGTGTCACCTCTAGGTTGATCCAAACAACAATGGGGCTGCTATGTGAAAAGCTCGAAATTGTAGTAGCTTAGCAGTTGATATTTTTACTTTACTATACTTAGTTGGAGTTATATGTGTATAAATATAATAGAGAACGTATATGTATTAAAGCTCTTAGAAGAGCATCATTTTGTACTTAACCATGTATTCAATATATGTTGTGTTTCTTTGTTATATATTTTAATAGAATTTCGCTTAGTTATTATATATGTTAATCGAGTTTGCTATAGATATTTTAGAAAAGTTTGCTAATTAATAAGTAACAACTGCGAGTACGATATCATGACTTAAGGGTGAGGTTGTACTTAGGAGGATGTTACATTATGGGTAGAGATTCATCCTTGTAGGAGCTTGAGGAATGGACTAACTATGCTTTTAAAGTATAGATAAGTCATGCCTTGAATCTTATCTATATGATAAGATATAGGGTTTAGATATGCATGACAGTCTAGTGGTGTTGTAGTTAGTTGCTATCACACTTAACATAGTGTTGAGCCTGATCAACTCAATATCTTTGTTTGGTGTGTTTAGGAACTAATGGCAAACTGTAGACGTACTAGGAATGGGAAGGCTGATGATGACATGATGAGTACTCTCCAGGAGATGGCTACCGATATGAGAGCACAAGTTGGCAACTAGATAATGGAAAGATTAAATCGAAATGCCAAGGAGCTGGAGTTGATGGCACTTAAGCAAGGATCCATGAGTGTAGTAGAGTACACGACAATATTTGTTGAGCTCTACCAATCTTCTACTATCTATCGGTGCAATTTTGATGAATTTTGGAGGTGCATGAAGTATGAAGGAGGTTTACGGGAGGATACTAAAGCAGTTGTGTGTCCCTTAGAGATTAAAGATTATGTTACTTTGGTGAACGAATGTCGGATTATAGAGGAATTTAATAGGAAGCTAGCAATTTCCAAATCTGCTAGAGATGATTCTTAGAAGAGACTGGCACCTAAAGATTAAGAATATGAGGATACCTCACCCCAAAGAAGCAGTTTCAACCTAATCTATCTGATGATAAACCAAAACAACGGTCAACCAGAGACAAGATTGCCCAAAATGTGGGAGGAACCATGGGGGTAGACCATGCTTGGCTGGACAATATGTATGCTACTCTGGAAAGCTAGGACATATAATCAGGGAGTGTCCAGATAGGTATGCAAAACCAACTACAAAGCCATGACATCAGAGTAGGGTCTCCACCATAAGTGCCGAAGGGACGTCACCATCCAAAAATCCGATCTAAGGTAGGAACATTTAGAATTTGATTGAATTATTTGAACTGTGTGTGAATTCCTTGCTTGATTTATGAAATTTGTCTTTTGAAATTGTTTTTAAATGAATTTTGAGGACAAAATTCTTTTAAGGTGGGTGGTAATGTAACACCTTAAATATTATTTAAAAATTAATTTAAGCTTTATTAGTCATAATTTCAAAAATCTACAGTTTAGCAATGATGAAGATGGTCCAACGGACGTGTTAAAGAAAGAAAAATTGAGGCCTGGTGAATAGTAACCTTACGAGGTCCAAGGGCTCATCAGGACAGATGAAACCCTGAGTAGGACCAGGAAATGCCCAAAACTATGAAAAGAGAGGGTTAAGATTAGAAATGGTAAAGATTGAGAAGTTATACCTAAAATTAATTTTCCAGGAATGTTTGATTACCCAGGTACGGTGTTTTACTCGTTTGGTAGAGTTTTGATGTGCAATTTTTAACACTGTACAAGTTACTTGGTGGCCAAGTGACCTTTACCAACCACTTTATGCCAAGTGGATGGCAAGGATTAAAACTTGAAAAGCAAGTTTTAATCTTGACCTTTCATTTATTATATTTTACTCGGGAGCCAATATCTTATCTATTCGATGGAATTTCGGTGTGCGATTTTAACACTAAAAAGGCTACTTGCTTCCCAAGTTAAAGTGAGCCATTAATCTTGAGCCAAGTGGATGGCTATGATTTATTCCTTGACTATCAAACCAAATCCTAGCAATCCATTTCATTATTTTTTTTTGAATAAGAAAGAAATATCCATTTTGACTACTTAATTACTATATGTAACCCAAGATAACTGCAAACTACCAACCTTATCACTCCATCATCATCAATTTTGGCCAGCACCCTCCAAGAACACCTCTTCCAATCCCAAACTCTCATTCTTGCTTTCAAATCCCCAAAACACTAGTTCAAAATCACTAAAACACGAATCCTTCTAAAACTTATTCTACTCATCAAGATCTGTCAATCCAACCGATTGGAATTTGAAATCCTCATTACTTCTCACTTTGATATCTCATATCCTACTGCCTAAGGGAGGTTTTGATGTTAGTTTGGAGGCCTTGAAGTGAGCAAGATCCTTCTTGGATCACCCTTGGAGCCAAGATCCCTAAAGCCACCAAAGTAAGGTTTTTGAATCTTTTTTTCTTCAAATCATTTCTCTATTTTTAATCACTGATTTAAATTGATATTTTTAGTTGTGTTGGTTGATGAGATATAGATATTGATGTATTTGCATGGGTGGAGTGGTTTTTTTTGGTGGAAAATTCATTTTTATTAAAAGAGATTTTGAGTTATGCTGCTAGATTTTCGATTTTTGAATAGGCAGCCTAATCACGAATTTTCTAAGGGAACTGTGGGTATTTACATGAGCTAGGAAAAAAATATATGTTGAAGCTAACATCCTAGGCTAGTTCTACAAATTTTCTTGAGCTTTGTTTTTGACTCCTTATGCTTCAAAAAAATCAAGAACTGAAAGTGTATCTATGCTGCCTGGATTATTAGAACTGAAGCTGCAAATTTGTCTAATTTTTTTACTATAGGAAATGATTGAATTTTCCTTTAAAATTTTTATAGCATGTTTGCAACATCTTGATGTGTAATGTAACATCCTCCCAAGCACAACCCCATCCTTAAGTCATGACATCATACTCGAGAATTGTTACCTATTAATTAGCGAACCTTTCTTAAGTATTTATAGCAAGTTCAATTAACATGTGTACTAACTAAGTGCAATTCTATTAAAATATACAACAAAGAAACACGGCATTTATTTAATACATAGTTGAGTATAAAAGGAAGCTCCTCTATGAGCTTTAGTACATACCTCTTCTCTAATATAGTTACATACATATCCATTCTACTAAATACAACATAATAAAAACATTAACTACTACACTATTGCCATTCCAGTTCTTTTGCATAGCAGCATCATAACCCTCTGGCTTAACCTAGAGGCGACACGGAAACACAACACATAGGTTTGAATTAAACAATTCTCAGTAGGACAACTCCCAGTTACATAATCATAATGGCATCATCATCGCCCAGCCACTTCGGTTTATTAAGAAAACGTGATCATGCAATGCATATTAAAGATTCATTTTATAGTTCTAAAGTCATCCCGAAGTGGGTAGCTTTTAAGAATCAACCACTTATTGCACATATATCATAATCTTTCCACAACTAGTAAATCATCCCAGGCAGCCAATTCAGAGTAAGATGAGTATGCATATAATACATGCAAGTGAACTTATATCAACGTGAAGATGAGTATACATATAATACATCCAGTGAACTTATATCAACGTGACATGGTTTCACTTATGGCCATAGAAATCAAACCGGTGCATTTTTCTCTTTTCATTGACATAGGAAAGACGTAGTTTATACCCAACGGGCATTTGTCATGGACAATTTCATAATAGATAATTTATACCAAATGGTATTTGTAGTGGATCACACCATACAAGGGAAATAGATTTTTTAAGGACTGAGCTCATTCCTATACGTGATCATCGAACTTCATTTTTTCCATTTCGAATCACACACAATTCTATTCCTAGCCGAATACGCCTCCGACTCAAAATATTTGGGGAAGTTCCTTTTTCTATTTCCTTCCCCTCATTCAACCTAAGTCTTGTTTCTGTTTTGTCCATATGTCAGAACATACACAATTTAAGTTTATACATTCTCTTTTCCTTTTCCAAATGCATGCATAAAGCACATGTAGGTATTTCATTCACAATAAAATTTCAATCATGCCTCATAAACCACTCTTTACTTCCTCTAGCATGCATGTATATGTCACAAGTCACATGGCCAAACATTTCATACCAAATATTCATGTCATACTAGAACAAAAAATGCCATTATTTCACCAATTGCAAGCATTGTTGCATTTCCAGCATAATGACAAATTTCACATGTTCATAGCACAATTTATTTGCACACCAAGAATCAATTTAGAGGCTATAAAAATTCTCATGGACACATCAATGTATCCAAAAGGTTGCATAAAAATTTCAGAACAAAACAACTCTCTAACTATGTTAAAAAAATTAGACAAATTCGTGGTCAGAGACCACTTGACCTTAGCTCAGAACCCAAAATTCATAATTTTTAACCCTAGCAAATGATTGAATCAATCCAAAAGAAAAATCACGGTTCAACTTCAAGATGTTCTAAATACTCTATAAAAATTTCAAATGAAAAATCAATCATTTCCTATGTTAAAAAAATTAGCAAAATTTACAGCTTCTATTCCAACATTTCAGGCAGCACACAGTTCGCTTCGGTTTCTGATTTTTTTAAAGTATTAGGAGTCAAAATTAGAACTCAAGAAAATTCATAGAACTAGACTAGAATGTTAGCTTCAATATATATTTTTTCTAGCTCATGAAAATACCCAAAATAGTACCAGAAAATTCGTGTTCAGTTCCTGCCCATAGTAAAACTGAAATTCCAGCAACATGCTTCAAAATCTCTTTTGACAAAAATTATTTTGAACTCCATCCAAACACTCCACCAAAATTCATACATCAATATCCATATATCATTAAGCCATACAATCAAAAATATTCAGCCAAATTAGTAAGCAAATCAGAAAAACAATTTGAAGTGAAAGAGGTTTAAAATGCCCTACACTTGGAAGCTAGTGTATCCTTGGCTCTATATTGCTCCAAGATTGATTTCCTTCACTCCAAAGCTCCCAAATCAAACCCAAGCCCTTCCTAATCAGTAAAGAAGTAAGGTATCAAGGTGAGGATTGATGGAGATTTGAGATTTTAATCAGTTAGATTTGTAGATAGTGATGAGTAAAAGAAGTTTTGTGAAGAGATCTTGAGGTGTTATCAAGTTTAGGCATGAAGTTTGAGGATTTGGAAACTTGTTAAGGGTGGTTTAGAAGAAAGAAGATGGTGGTTATATGGTGAGAGAACTTGGCCGAGAATGAGAGCTTCATGTGATATGGTTGGTATTTAATTGTTGTCTTATGATAGGTTGAACAATTGTGTAAGTAATGTATAGATTTCTTTCTAATAATAAAAGATATGGATGACTAGGATTTAATCTGCTTTTCAAGATTAAATCTTAGCCTTACATTTAGGTAGAAAGGATTAACATTATCCTTTTATAGGATTGAACTATTTTTCGGTGTTTAAAATCGCACACGAAATTTCCTGAATGGGTGAAACACTATACCCGGGTAATCAAACATCGCTCGAAAATTAATTCCAAGTATAAAATCCTTATTCCTAACTATTTCTAAATTCAACCCTCTCTTTTCTCAGTCCGGACATTTCTTGATCAGGATCTGAAGTTTTGGCTGTCCTGGCGGGGCAGTGGGCTCGTAAGGTTACTATTCACCCTGGCACAAAAATTTTTTTGAACACGTCCACTAGGCTATCCTTATCATTGCTAAACTTTAGATTTTTTAAATTACGACTAATAAAGCTCAAATTAATTTTTAAATAATTTTTAGGGTGTTACATGTAACTTTAATTTTTCTTTTGAATTGATTCAATCATTTGCTAGGGTTAAAAATTATGAATTTAAGGTTCTAAGATGAGGTTAAGTGGTTCTGAGCACCAAATTTATCTAATTTTGTTAAGAGAACTCTTTTTACTTTGAAATTTTTATGGAACCTTGTGGACCTATTGAATTGTCTTGGGTAATTTTTACAGCCTCTGAATTGATTGTTTGATGAGCAAATAAATTCATGCTACAATGGTGTGAAATTTGCCCAATTGCTGGAAATGAACCCAAGACTTAAATTGATAATGTAATGGCATTTTGGTTCTAGTATGACATAAATACTTGATGTTAACTATTTGACTGTGACTTGTGACATATAAATACATGCTAGAGGAAGTAAAGAGTGGTTTATGAGGCACGATTGAAATTGTATTATGAATGAATGTCTACATGTGCTTTATGCATGTATTTGGAAAAAGAAAAGAGAATATATAAACTTCAATCGTGCATGTTCTGACATATGGACAAAATAAAAACAAGACTTATGTTGGGAAAAGGGGAAGGCAAAAAGACGAACTTCCCTAGAGATATTATAGGGGAAGGTAAGAAGAGGAACTTCCCAAAGATATTATGAGTCGGTTTAGGGATAGAACTATGTGTTATTCGGAAGAAAAAAATGAAGTCCGATGATCACATATAGGAATGAGCTCGGTCCTGATAGGCGTCTATTTCCCTTATGTGGTGTGATCCACTATAAATATCATTTGGTATAAACTATCTAATGTGGAGTTGCCCACGGCAGATCCTGTTGGGTATAAACTAAGCCTTTCCTTTGTCGATGAAAAGAGAAAATGCACTGATTTGATTTCTATGGCTACAAGTGAAACCAGGTCACTTTGGGATAATTTCATGGTATTTAGCATATGCATAATCATATCATATGTAATCTTTTGATTAGAATTACTTACTATGTGTTTGAGCTTCATGATATATGTGCACTAAGTGATTGATTGTTAAAAGCTAACCACTTGGAGGGATAATTTTAGAACTAAAATGAATCTTTAATATGTATTGCATGATCACATTTTCTTGATAAACGGAAATAGCTGGGGCGATGACGATGACATTATGATTGTGTAACTAGGGAGTTGCCTCCTGAGAATTGTATAGTTCTCACCTCTATGTATTTTTGTGTTCTTGTGTCACCTCCAGGTTTATCTAGAGAACTATAGGTTTCTACGTGAAGAGCTCGGAATTGTAGTAGCTTAGTAGTTGATGTTTTTACTTCCTGTACTTAGTTGGAGTTATATGTATGTCAATGTAATAGAGAACGTATATGTACTAAAGCTCTTACAAGAGCATCCTTTTGTACTTAACTATGATGGGCTCCAAAAAAGATGCATCTTTGTTGGCATAGGTAGTACTAATCAGTTCATATAAGCCATCCTTAACTGTATAGTCCCATACCTATACAGCCTCAAGATCCCTCTCATTCTGGTGTGTAATCCATTCATTCATATACCTTTTCGCTTAGAGGTCTTGCTAGGAGTCGTTCCTTGTTCATGCCTTCTTGTCCTGGCGATCACTCCTGCCCGTCACTGCACGTTACATGCCTACCAGCTTCCGCTTGGTTCGTTCCCAAACCACACCATCCTGGAGATGTGGGGCTTGATACCATTTGTAACATCCCCTATTGCTTTATGGATTGAAGGTGTCCACAAGCCAACACCGGTCTTTTTAGCGTGCTTTGTTCTCACTCACACGCTTCCTAAGAAAACTTTCCAGGAGGTCACCCACCCCAAAATTGCTCCAATTCAAGCACGCTCCGTGGAGTTCTTTCGTGATGGGCTACCAAAAAGAATATGCATCTTTATTGGCATAGGTAGTACCAATCAATTCATATAAGTTTTCCTTAACTGTATAGTCCCATACCTATCCAGCCTTAGGATCCTCTCATTCTGGTATGTAATCTGTTTATTCATATACCTTTCCGCTTAGAGGCCTTGGCAGGGACCGCTCCTTATTCATGCCTTATTGCATCAGCGTTACTCCTGCCCTTGTCACGGATGTTACAAAACCTGAGAAAGCAACCTCTCCAGAAGGTGAGGAAATGGTTCCTGAAACTAAAAGCTGAAAAAGTGGTTCAGGAACTACCCTGAAGATGAAAGACACTATGACTCTAAACTAGATTTTAAAATATGTTTCCAAGAGTATAGAAGAAGAAGAAGCTCACACTAAGGGGGGGGAGTTAAGACTGTATATGAATGAATTGTTAGCAGCTCTTGAACCAATTGTTAAGGGCCGAGGAAGAACAACCTGATAATCCATCCACTGCATTATTCTAAAGAGAACACCTTAACTATCGATTGAAATTACATCCCTAGATAAGGGTGATGAGGCCTCAGAAACTAATTCTCATTAAGATGATGTTCATGCCACTTCACCTACTACTTCTGCCACTACTCCTGCTCCAACGGCTAATGCCCTATCACTAAAACTAAGCCAAATAAAGCTAAAAAATCTTAAGGATCTAGAGACACAATTCCTTTTGAGATCCTTGAAGAACAAATTACACCAAAGGGTGCCCTTACACTAACCATCCATCTCCTAAATCAACCTTAACCTCAACTAGAGTCTTGCCTACATCTCTCTGATGTTTGGTTATTGATGCTAAACCAAAGAGATATAGTTGCATGACTAGATTGGGTGGAAGCCTCAAACAAAGAGCTTGGAGCTTAGATGAGGAGACATGAAGAGCTACTATTGTAAATCCTATATGAGTTGAGCGGTAGAGGCCAATGATAGGGTGACCATGTGCACACCTTTTCCTGATGACAAAAGGGGATAAGGAAGAAATTTTTTTTAGTACATTATGTGTTAAGGGTCAGATGCTAAGGGGAACTCCAGACTCATACATGCATATTATTCCTTTTGATTTTTTATCCTTAAACAATTTTTTTTATGTTTAATGTTTAGGTTGAAACTTTTATCTTGTTTTTCTCATATATTTTGTGTTCTGATAACATTATGCTCTAATACATTGGCTTCTATATATGCTTATACTCATATCAATTTTAGTTATATGATCTTGTTTTCTTACTTAGATATATGAAAGCTGATATTGATTCTCTATCACAAGTGTTACCTCTTGGAGAAAATTGTGCAAATTATAGTTTTGATATAAGATCAGTATCACTACTAATTCTTTAACTCTAATACCTTCTTATATTCAATTCTGATATTAATAATACTCTGATTCTATTAGACTTAGATTTTTATATTTAATCAGCTCTGATACTTGCTATTAAAAGTTTTTGAGAAACTTAAATGAACTTTTTCGCAATGATAGACCTTAAGAAAGATACTTTCTAAAAGGCTAAATTGTAAGACAAAGATTTATGAAGTTTTAGAAAGAGCATTTAAGGCGCTAACCTTAAAAATTCTTTTAAAAGTGTTCTCCAAAAGATTTTCTCAAAATTTGGTTTGTCATCATTAAAAAGGAGGACATTGTTAGCTCAGAACCTTTCAAAAAGCTCTGTAGCTTATGTTTTGAGTGACAACAAAACAAATTTTGTTAATATATTTTGAAGAAAGGACTAACATTTCAATTGAGTTTTGGTAGTACTTAACAAGACTATTCTCACAACATATAAGTTCAATTAATGACATATTTTTTACAATATCATGGTTTAACATGATTTAAATCTCATTCAAAGAGATTCAAGATTTTAAAGGTATGAAAAATAATTCAGAAAGCGAGCTAAAAATATGTTTAAAACACGAGAAAGCATTATGCAGTGATAAAAACTAAGTATAAAGCTTTAGAAAGTATTTCATGCATTAGAAGGTAAAATATCCATTGGAGAAATTAAACACTTACAAGTATAGCATCATCATAATCTTCAATCAAGATGGATATCAACTCTGAAGACTTTCTACACATTGAGAAGATCATTATCAAGCTTAGAGTGAAGCTTAGAAGATCAAAATGAAGATTAGAAAAGTGCAGCTACATCAAAAAGTATGCGTTTTTCAAAATCCACAATTAGTCAACAGTGTTAGCTCCAAAATCTTTCAGAAAGCTTGATTGCAATATGTTTTGAATGATAACACAACTAATTTAGGGAAAATATTTTGAAGAATGACTAATGTCTATCTTGAGTTTCTTGATAGAGCAAATAGGTTCCTTCGTAAGCATAACATTGATTCTATAGCGAAAATAATTTCACTTCACATGTGCAAACATGTTGTATCTTACTTAAAGAGATTGGAACTAAATGGAAGTGAAAATTATGTCATGAAAAGAGCATATAAATGTTTAACGGATTGAAGAAAATTATCAAGAATGAGAAACCAAGGAATGAAGCCTTTGAAAGTACGCTTGAATTGAAGACACCTATCTAGCTCTAAAGCATGTGTGTTTTACAAGCTTCTATCATCATGATTGCAATCATAATATCATTTATATTCACTTATTGAAGTCTAAAAGATCAAAGACATTACAAGGAACTAATGCCGCACTTCAAAAAGCTCACGTTTAAGTGAAATGGTGCACTTCAGGAAAATGAGGAAAATTTGAAATTGAAATTTGAAGTCAAACCCGGTCAGCTGGCATGTTATCTCTTCTACTAACTTGGATGACCACTCCAACTTCTAGAAGGAAGTGTTCAGAAACCTCATTCAAAAAGTAAAAAGTAGTTTCTAAAGGTAGTCTCAGAAACCACTATTTCACAATGGCTTCTGACAAGTTCTGGCACAAGATGAGCTATTCCTCTAGACTACTCTTCCAAGACACAAACAGATGATCAACACGAGTCACTTGGACAACAGATCAAGGATAACTATCACAAAGATAGACCATCCATAAATAAAGATGCTAATCTTTCAAAAGTAGAGATCTAGACATCGAACAAGTGTAATATGCTGCAAGATTTTCTTCTCATCTTTTTTGTGAAGTTCATTACTTCTTGTAATCAATTTCCTTGCTTTTAAAAATATTTTTTCTATATTCATAATAGATAACCTATTCTTCTAAGGAAGAATCACTAGAAAAAAATTCATTCAAGTTTTTAGGTCTGTTATTGTATATTTTATGGAAACTTGAGTATAGGTTAGTTTAAGTGGCAAACCCAAACACAAACTTCTTGTAACCTCGATCCAGGTAGTGATCGATGTGAGATAGCTTGAAGAGGCTAAGGCAAAACTACTTCCAATGCGAGGTAAGATGTTCTTGCTGGTCACAATTAGCTTGGAGACGCCAATGAAAGATTACTCAGTTTAGCTTGGAGAGGCTTGGTCAAAGACTACTTAGGCTAGCTTGGAGAGGCTAGTACAGACTTCTAAGGTTTCAGCTTGGAAAGTCTAGCGAATAACTACTTGGTTTGTTCAGTAGAGTTTGCTACTAGTTACAAGTAAGAGCTTGTGAAGGCTCCTGTAAAGACTATCCAACTTCTCAGTTTGCAAAAGGTTTTATAGTGGAACTCAACTGTTATTGAGAACTAGATGTAGGCAGTTGGGCTGAACCAATATAAACCAATTATGAAGTATCTTCTTTTCCTTAAACTTCTTTAAACTATCTGGTGTATGCCTTTTTATAAAGTATGTTATGCTTTATAATCTTATACAAGAGTTCATCAGTTTTTAAGATTCAAAAGTAGGTTTTTGAAGCAACTAGCCCTATTTTCATTGTACTTCAAGTTTAAAGCTTAATAGTAACTTGTTCTAGTTTTTAGAAATAAAAAAATAGGAAAGGAAAGAGAAGCATGATTCAACCCCTTTTCTTGTGTGCTTTTCACCTTACAAATGGCATCAAGCTAAGGCTTCTAAGGGGTTGAGTAATCTAACAACTGCAGAGGACAAAAGATCTTAGGGAAAATGGCATAAAATATCCACATAGCAGAAGGACACTCCATTAACAGAACACCATTCTTTGATGGTGGGGACTATGCATAATCCAGAAATCATATGGAGCAGTTCATAAAGTACACAAGTCTTGGCTTGTGAGAGATTATTAGGAAAGATACTATGCACCTATGGAAGAAGATCAGGAATTGATGCTGCATTGTCTATCTCAAGAGAAGTTCTTAGGAACAGGTGGACAGAGCATCATAAAGCTAGAGTTTAATTAAACTCTAAAGCTAAATACCTGCTCACGTGTGTACTCAACAAAGCATAATATGACAAAATTGTTGCTTGTGACACTACAAAAGAAATCAGGACAGATTGCATATGCTGTATGAAGGCACTTATCAAGTCAAGGAGACTAAGGTCAACATTCTGGTCTATCAATACGAGATGTTTAAAATGATATATCAAGAAAATATTGATGACATGACCACAAGGTCCATGCACATTATTAATCAGCTGAAGGGATCTAGGCAAAAGGTATTCTAACTTAGAAATAGTTAGATAAATATTAAGAAGCCTCCCTATTAAATGGCTACCCAAAGTCACCACCATTCCTGAAGTAAAAGATCTATAAACTCTTGGCTTGGACACACTGATTGGGTCTCTTAAAACTCATGAAGTCATGCCTAGAAATGCATGGTGAATCCATGAGAAAGAGTAAGTCTCTGGCCTTGAAATCATCTCGTCTTAAGCATGACAAAGCAAAAGCAATGAAAGTTGCTGAAACCTCTGATGTAGAGGAAGATTCTAATGATGAAACTGAGGATAAGGATGGAGATGTGATCTCCATGCTAGTGAGAAAGATGTCAAAAGCTTGGAAAGGAAAAATAAAGAGAATAAGATATATCAACCTCAGGAAGGGCAAGGGAAACTGAAAGAGCCACTTGCTACAACTGGAGAGAAGGGACACTTTAAACCTGAATGTCCAAGCTCAAGGGTCTATAAAAAGAAGTTTACCTCCAAGAAGAAAGGTATGCTAGCAACTTGGAGTGAATCAAAAGGAGAGAAGGAAAAATCAAAAGGCTAGGAAGAGCTAGAAGACATTGCCAATCTATGCTTCATGATTGGCTATACTTCAAAAAGTGAACCTAAGGTAAATAACTCTGATCTAATCTTTTATTCGATGATTTATTAGCTTTGTATGATGAGTTGCTGGAAAATTTTCAGACTCTTTCCTCTCAGTATTTGAACCTGAAAAAAAAAAAAGAAGGTCATTATGGAAGTTGAATTGGCCAAGTTAGAAGCTGAGAAACTTAGGCTTGAGAAGAAGAAATTAAAGGAGAAAACAAAGTCTTAAATATAAAGCTCAATGCCTTTGAAGGTGAAGTCACAAAAAATAATGAGAAAAATCAAAACATCATTTTTAAATTGGAAAGGACTTCAAAGCTTCTAAAATTTCACCTAAAGAAGATGGTAAATGGTTCCAAAAACCTTGAACTAATACTTGGAGGTTAGAGGCCATATTTTCAAAAGATTAGATTGTGATATGAAAAGGAAATGGATGAGAAAGGAAAAGCAACTTAACCAAAGAAAGTGAGAAACAAGGTCTCTTGCACTTTCTATCATAAGAAGGAACACCCACCTAACAAGTGTTTCTTGAGAAAGAAATCTGTCAAAAAGGATGGGAAACCTCCCTCAGAAGACTAACCCTAAAGGACCCATGAAAGTCTAGGTACCAAAGTTGAAAATTGTTTTTATTAGGTATGTCTGATAGCACACTTTGATCTAGGTACCAAGGGAGACATGGACAGTGACTATTTAGACACCTATTCAGATCCAGATGGTAGATCAGAAGTTTTTAGTCTAGCAACGATGGATGAGTCAAGTTCAATGATAGAAGGAGCTCAAGAAAAACCCTATTGATAGTCTTGAAGAGCTGAATAAGAATCTTGAGAAATTGATCCTCAAGGTTTCTTTTGAAGGCAAGCAAATGAAAGCTCAACCTTCAAAAAGTAAGCTTCATAACATAGGCTCTTCAGAAAGCTAGCTCAAGCCTCCAAAGCCATTAGAAAGTGACTTTTCTTAACATGAAAAATAACAGTCTAGAGATGAAAAAGAAATTGAAGAACATCAAGGACACATAAACTACAAAGGAGTTTCTAGTTTAAAGACGGTTCTCAAAACAAAGTATTCAGAGATATTTCCAAGAGTGTGAGAACATGATCATCCCTTAAAAATATGTTGAACTATGCCTTCATCTCCACCATCGAGTTGAATGTATTGAAGAAGCTTTGAGTAATCAAAGTTGGGTGGATGCTATGCAAGAAAAACTTGATCAATTCAAGAAAAGTAAAGTCTAGACACTCATTGAAAGACCCAAAGGAAAGAACATCATCGGAACAAAATGGGTGTTCAAGAACAAGCTTAATGATGCTGGCAAAGGCATCCAAAAAGCAAGATTGGTTACACAACGTTAAAATCAACAAGAGGAAATTGATTATGATGAAACCTTTGCACTATTAGCTAGGCTGGAAGCCATAAGAATGCTACTTGTTTTTGCTGCCTTCAAGGGATTCTTTCTTTATCAAATGGACGTTAAGTCTTTTTTTTAAATGGATTCCTTTCCAAGAAAGTTTATATCAGCGGCCCTTCTGGCTTTGAGAGTGAAAATATTCCCAACCATGTCTTCAAACTTACAAAGGCATTGTATGGTTTGAAACAAGCTCCTTGAGCTTGGTAATGGGTTCAAGAGAGGTTAGTGTGATGCTAACTATAACACCCTAAAAATTATTTAAAAATTAATTTGAGTTTTATTAATCATAATTCAAGAAAGATTTTAGTAATGATGAGGATAGCCCAACAAGATGTTAAAACAAACAAATTTCTAGGCCGGTGAATAGTGACCTTAGGGCCCCCAGGACAACCAAAACCCTAGATCTGGACCTAGAAATACTAAGAAAAAGAGAGGGTTAAGGTTAGAAATGATAAGGAATGAGAAGTTATACCTAGAATTAATTTTTGGGTAATGTTTGATTACCTGGGTATGGTGTTTTCTCGTTTGATGGAGTTTTGATGTACGATTTTTACCAGTACAAGTTACTTGGTGGCCAAGTAAGCTTTACCAACCACTCTATGCCAAGTGGATGGCAAGGATTAAAACTTGAAAAGTAAGTTTTAATCTTGACCTTTCATTTATTATATTTTACTCGAGAGCCAATATCTCATCCATTCGGTGAAATTTCGGTGTGATTTTAACACCAAAAGGCTACTTGCTCCCCAAGTTAAAGTGAGCCACTTATATTGAGCCAAGTGGATGGACAAGATTCATTCTTTGACTATCAAACCAAATCCTAGTCATCCATTTCATTATTTCTTTTTGAATAAGAAAGAAATTTAGACTTTATCTACATAATTAGTACAACTATATCAAGCTAAACATAAAACCACCAACCTTATCACTCCATCATCATCAATTTCAGCCAGCCCCTTCAAGAAACAACTCCTCCATTGTTCTTCCTCTCAAACCTCAATTAACAAACTTTGACCTTCAAAAACCCTAGCTCAAAATCACTAAAACACCAAGATCCTTTCACAAAACTTGTTCTACTCCTCATAATCTATTAATCAATCGATTAGAATTTGAATCCATCAACCTCTTATACTTTGAGATCTCATCATCTGCTGTTTAGGGAAGGGTTTAATGTTGGTTTGGTGGCCTTTAGGTGAGCAAGATCACTTTTGGAACATCCTTGAAGCCAAGATCCTTAAAGCCACCAAAGTAGGATTTTCTTTGGCCTTTTCTTCCCAAATTTTTTATGAACATTTTTTTGGTATTATTCCAAATTTTTTATTGTATTGGTTGATAATATATGGATAGTGATGTATAAATTTTTGTGGGGTGTTTGGATGATGTTAAAAATCATTTTTGTCAAAAGGGGTTTTGGCCTATGCTTTAGATTTTCAGTTTTCCTATTGGCAGTGATTGTTCATGAATTTTCTAGTATAATTGTAGGTATTTTTCATGAGTTAGAAAAAATATATGCTGAAGCTAACATCCTAGGCTAGATCATGAATTTTCTTGAGCCTTGTTTTAGACTTCTCCTGCCTGAAAAAAAAAATCATGAACGAGACTATATAGGTGCTCTGAATTTCGTCTTGAAGCTCCGAATTTGTCTAATTTTTCTACCATAGAAAATGATTGAATTATCCTTGAAATTTTTACTGAGTGTTAATAACATCTTGAAGTGTAACTGTGAATTTTCTTTTAAATTGATTTAATCATTTGCTAGGTTTCTGAGCACCAAACTTGTCTAATTTTGTTAACATAGTTAGAGAACTCTTTTTCCTCTAAAATTTTTATGGAACCTTGTGGACACATTGAAGTGTCTTAGAGAATTTTGATAGCCACTGAATTGATCATTTGATGTGCAAATAAATTTGTACTACAATGATGTGAAATCTGCCCAATTGTTGGAAATGAACCCAAACCTTGAATTGGTAATGTAATGACATTTGGTTTAAGTATGATGTATGTGAATGCATGCTAGCTGTAACATCCTCCTTAGTACAACCTTATCCTTGAGTCTTGACATCGTACTTGAGAGTTGTTACTTATAGATTTGTGGACCTTCCTTAATTATCTATAGTAAGAATCGGTAAAATGTGTATTAACTAACTTGGGGTTCTATCAAAATATATTGCAAGACATAACGTATTTATTTAATACAAGTCAAGTACAAAAGAAAGCTCTTCTACGAGCTTTAGTTCACATCTGTTCTTTACTACATTTCCAGACATATATATATAACTTTGTACAATGGATACGAGTTCCCACAACTAAACTATATAAAAATTACAATTTAGTCTTTCTTGTAGTGCTTCACTATCCTTTGGAATCAACCTGGAACGACACGGAAATACAAACAAGCAGAGGTAAGAATTCTGAAATTCCAGTAGGTATCCAAAATACATAATCATAATGTCATCGTCATCGTCCAAGCCACTTTGGTTTATCAAGAAAATGTGATCATACAATACATATTAAATATTCATTTTAAAGTTCTAAAATCATCCTTCTGAAATAGGTAGCTTTTATCATTCAATCACATATCATACTACTCAATATCATATAAACCCTATCCTGCTAAATCACAACATAGCATATTGGTCTCAATATCGATACTAAAATTCTTCACATAGCACATAAGATAATAGACTACTTAAACAATTTCTACTTCAACTTGTCTTGGCCCTTGACTAGTCTTGTCACGTCTAGATCGTCATCCCAGCATGGCAATAATGGGTAATAGACTGTTATTTAGGACTGAGCTCATTCCTATACATGATCATTGGATTTACTTTCTCCAATTCTCACATAGACCTATTCCTAGCTAGGTTTACTTTTCCCGATTCAATTCAAGGGTAGTCAGGTTTACTTTCCCTGCAGACTGGATTTACTTTCTCAAGCCCAAGAAATGCAATCTTATGCTTTGCTTTCACATGCACACAATTATAAGGAGTATTCCTATCTATGTGTGCCTAACCTCATTAATAAGTTCTCATGCTCAATTATTCATATTCATATTCACCATAGTTGAATCAAGTCATTATATCATTAGTTCAAGGCATTCTCACAATCTCAGCATAATGGAGATTCTTTACTTAAGTAACACAATTTTATTTACATGTCAAACCCTCAATTTAGAGGCTACCAAAATTCTATATGACACCTCAATGTGTCCTTTAGATCCTGTGTAAATTTCGCAGCACATATATAGTCTCGGTTCATGATTTTTTTCGGGTTAGTCTTTATCATACGCAACAAAAATTTTAGAGTTTCCTTAGGATGTTAGCTTCAACATATAATTTTTCTAGCTCATAAAACTAAATACAAATGTGCCAGAAAATTCGTAAACTGCCATTGCTAGTAGAAAAATCAAAAATTTAGCAAGTAAGGTTTAACATCTCTTTAGCAAAAATGATGTTTCCACAACAACAAACTAATCCACCAAAGCAAATACATCTATATATATGTGTAATCAAAGAATAGAACCAGGAAACATCAATTTTAAACCATCAAAATTTGCAAGAACCAGAATTTTATTAAACAAGACAACAAATCCTCCTTGGTACATCAGAGAATGAAGGCTTGTTTTAGAAGTTTAGTTTGTTGTTATCTTAATTATATATAAAGAATGAATATTATAATGTGTAATTAAGTAATCTTTGACCAAAGAAAGAAAAATGGATGGCCAAGATTAAATCTTGTAATTCAAGATTCAATCTTAGCCATTCATTTGATATAAGTGGATAATGTCCTTTATTTTGTAAAGATTAACTTGGTTTTCGGTGTTAAAAATCATACACCGAAATTTCACTTAATAGGTAAATTACCTACCCAGGTAATCAGACATTGCCCAGAAATTAATTCTAGGTATAAAACTCTCATTCTTACCTATTTCTTATCTTAATCCAATAATTTCTTAGTACCAAGCATTTCTTGGTCCAGGATCTAGGATTTCGGCTCTCACGGGCCCCTGGGCCCGCAAGATTACTGTCACCCTGGCCAAGAATTTTTTTTTAATACTTCGTTGGGCCATCCTCATCATTGCTAAACTGTCAGATTTTTGAAATTATGACTAATAAAGCTCAAATTAATTTTTAAATAATTTTTAGGGTGTTATACTAGCAACCTAAAAGATTAGTTTATAAAGGATTGAAAATTATATTGTGAATGGATACTTATATAAGTTTGATGATGATGTATATGTTAAGTAGATAAAAAGTCCTCTTTTATGTGTAAAAGGGCATGGGAAAGTCCCCTTTTATTGTGTAAAGGACACGAGAAAATCCCTTTTTATGTGTAAAGGGCATGAAAAAGTACCCTTTAATATGTAAAGGGCTTGGAAAAGTCCCTCTACCTGAAAGCATGCATATTTCAGAATGCAATACCATGCTATTGAGTAGTATTATGTGTGTATATTAAGTGATTGAATAATAAAATAAATCCACTTTGGAAGGATGATTTTTGAACTTTAAAATGAACCTTTAATATATATATTGCATGCTCACACTTTCTTAATAAACCGAAGTAGTTGGAGTGATGACGATGACATTATGATTGTGTAATTAGGGAGTTTCCCTCCTGAGAATTGTATAATTCTAGTCCTATGTGTTTTTGTGTTCAGTGTTGCCTTTAGGTTGATCTAGAAAACGATGCGTCTGCTACATGAAAGAACGTGGGATTGGAGTAGTTTAGTAGTTGATGTTTTTACTTTACTATACTTAGTTGGAGTTAAATGTATGTAAATGTAATTAAGAACATATTGTATTAAAGCTCTTAGAAGAGCTTCCTTTTGTACTTAGCCATGTATTCAATAAATGTTGTGTTTCTTTGTTATATATTTTAATAGAATTCGCTTAGTTATCACACATGTTAATTGAGCTTGCTATAGATATTTAAGAAAGGTTTGCTAATTAATAAGTAACAATTCGCAAGTATGATGTCATGACTTAAGGATGAGGTTGTACTTGGGAAGATGTTACACTAACTTTGCTGGAGACAAAGTAGAAAGGAAAAGTACTAGTGGATGATGCTGATTCTTCAAAGAAGCCTCATTGTTGGTCATGCAAGAAGCAGAATACCATTACTTTTTCTATTGCTGAAGCTGAAAATATAGTTGTTGCAAGCTATTGCGCCTAGATACTGTGGATAAGTAATCAACTAGAAGATTATCATTTGAAGTATTCCAAAATCCCTATCTTCTGTGATAATACTAGTGTTATTAGTCTTGCTAAGAATCCTATCAAATACTCTAGATCCAAGCACATCCATATTAAACATCATTTCATGGATCATGTTCAAAAAGGAGATGTTGAGTTAATGTTTGTGAATACTAAGGACCAAGTGTCTGATATATTCACAAAACCATTAGCTGAAGATCGCTTTTATGTTTTGAAAAGGCTTTTGATCTTAAAAGTTTTTATATCTACATAAGCATTCATGCACAAACATCTGGATTCCCCATCCTGCTTAAGCTGAAGCCCATATAAAGTCATTAGTTTGCAAGTTCAGAACATTTGTTTGTAAGGCTGAAAAATTAGTGAAAGATCAAAAAGTCAGTTGCAAGCTCAGAAAGAAGATGAGAAGATCAGATAATGGGGTATACCTGGTCTCAAGGGGTCCATAATCAGCATATATATAAGACGTGAGAAAGTATTATTACTCAAATAGGTCAGAAAGTGAAGGATAAACTCAAAAAGTAATTCTAAGCATCAGAAACCATGCTTTCTGAAAAATAATGAAAAAGGCAAGATAATTCCTTTTCTTGTGAGTTTCTCTCTCCACGTTATTTCACCTTTAGTCATTTTTGTCTCATCATTTAAATAACTCCCCGCTAAGATGGAAACACTTCTCATGCTTGATGAACCCATACATCAATAGCACTACACCAAGGACTTTTCTCAACGGCCAATAGCTCCTAGGAAGAAGCTAGACGAGAGCTAATAGTTCACGTCCTCATCTTGCTTCCAATGGTGGGAAGGGTTTTACAACTTCACGATCGGCATCTTCTATTTCTAATTGGTCCAGGTATTCAGTTGTGTTGACCTCTAACATCAAAGGCATTGATGTGGAGCTAAGCATAGCTGACTTCTCCAACATTATCCATGCTCCTGATGAAAAACTCATATGCTCATCGGATAGAACTGGTTTGCGACTCTTGGAGTCTTAGTAGAGGAGGTCTCTAGATGTCTCACAAACTCTCCTAGACACTAACCTGGCGAGATAACTCCTGCCATGTTGAACTCCAAGGCATGCTAAGTTTTCACCCTCGTCTAGTTCTCTTTGATCCCAAGGCTAGGAAGCACGTAGCTTCTAGTAGGAACAACTCATGTTATTGTTCTATTGGGAAACACGTAGCTGCTAATAAGAATGGACTACATGTTACTATTCTATCTACTGGCTAAAAGGAAGGTAAACTTGCCTAGACTAATTTTTGACTACATGCTAAGTGCTATCTTTCCAGAGAAAAGGAGAAATGTGCTATTCCTTATGGGATCTTGTTAACCAAGATATTTGAATACTTGTATTACTCATTAGCAAACGAGTGGTACGAGTATATGAAAGGTTCTATGTACTCCTTCAACCCTTTTAGGACCCTAAGGAAACCCAGGTGCTGCCACAACTGGGGTTAGAGGACAAAGCTTGAGGATAAGAGATGTAGCCATTGAAAAGGCCACTGAGTCTGAGGGAAGAGGAAGAAAAAGAAAAATAATCCTTCTTGAAGACGGTTAGAGGACGATGAAAGACTTGCAATTATTATAAGATATGGGGGAAAATCCTATCATTCATACTTGTCCTCAACTTAGAAAGAGTCAAACTTAGAGTTTTTTTATTTTGAAGAGATTTCTTCAAAGGATGTGCAAGGCTAGGAAAATCTTGAGACCAACTCACCTCATGTCACTGCTCCTATTGAAGAATTTTCTCCTCTTCTAGCCCAACTGTACTAGAACCATCTGGGCTAGAATGATGATCCCTCAGCAAGCTAACCTACACTAGCAGTGTAGCCAAGCTACACGAAAGTTCAGCTCCTCCTTGTGAGCAACGCTTCATTAACAACCTACTAGATAAAATGGAAGCTCTATCATGAAAACATGAAGCTCTTCTGATAGAGATCCTTCATGAAGTATGGCGATAGGCTAATGATGGTGTTCCTAGTTTCTAGTACACTTCCTTTTTGCTGATGTCAAAATAGGGAGAATAAAAGGAAGAAAATGTATTTCCTAAGAACTAGGGGAGCATCATGTTGAGAGGGAGCTTGGAGATTCATCTTTTCAACATGTATATATATATATATATGTATATTGTTTTGAACAATCAATTTTTTTCATGCTTTAACAGATATAGTTTTTGTTCTTGAACAATGATCTATTTCTTTTATGCATGGTATATCTATGTTGTTCAAGTTTTTGCATGTTGTGTTTTTCTTAAGCTATGATACATATCGATACCCTGACCATCATGCTTAGCTAATCCTATATAATGTTAAGATGTATGCTTTTTATCTACTCTCATTCGCTCTGATATGCTTATTCTTTAGCATGCTATGATATTTTGCTCCTCTGTGTATTTATGATTTGCACTAGCAAGTATTTGATAAAGCACAAGTTCTCTATCTTTGCTCAGATATGTATATCTATCTATACTTCAATATGTATGTCTTGCTTACATGCTTAAAAATTTTTTTTTTTGGTCATGAAACATATATACTCTGATACACATATATAATGTTCTCATGAGTTCTATATAACTCACTCTAAATAAAATTTTGATTTGTTTCAATTAATCTTTAGAAACTTATTTTACATGCTTTGATACAACTAAGAGCGGTTTGTGTGTTCAAAGTTAATATGTTGTAAAGTTTTCTTTCATGCACAAAATTGCATCATGTTTCAAACATGCTTGATATATGTTGTGCTGGATAAGAAATTTAATCAACAGGATATACCACAAGTATTACTTGTTCTTATATATAAGCGTGTGTATTTTCAGAAAGATCTCTTTTGACCTAAAATCAAGCTGTTTCTCTTCAAAAAGGGCTTAAACGATAGTATCCTTTTTAATTATGCTTTGATACTCCTCAAAAAGTACTCTAAGTATGTTTAGAAATATCATGAAAAGCAAAGACAACTCTAATTTGAGTCACTTAAGGCTTTGAAATGTTTTTTAATCTTAATGCCTTAAGAAAATAACTTCCTGAAAATCACATCATATGATGATTTGAAAGAACATTTGTTATCACGATACGTATCCTGTTATATTTCTTTCAAATTTCTGCTCAAAGGATTTTCCTCAAATTTGTTTTGTCATCATCAAAAAGGAAGGATTGTTAGCTCCAGAACCCTTCAGAAAGCTTGATTCCAATATGTGTTGAATGATAACACAACCAATTTAACGAAAATATTTTCAAGAATAACTAATGTCTACCTTGAGTTTCTTAATAGAGCAAACAAGTTTCTTCGTTAGCATAACATTGATTCTATAGCAAAAATAATTTCACTTTATATGTGCAAATATATTGTATCTCGCTTAAAGAGATTAAAACTAAATGGAAGTGAAAATTATGTCATGAAAAGAGCGAATATATGTTTAATGGATTAAAGAAAATTATAAAACCCTCCCAAGTACAACATCCTCCTTAAGTCATGACATTAGGCTCGAGAGTTGTTACTTATAAATTAGCAGACCTTTCTTAATTATCTATAGCAAGATCGATCAAATCAGGTAGTAACTAGTTCATAGTTCTATTAAAATATATAACAAAAAAAGAACATTTATTGAATACAAAGTCAAGTACAAAAGGAAGCACTTCTATGAGCTTTAATACACATCTTTATCTCTTATATCTAGATATATACATATGACTAAGTACAATAGATACAAGTCTCTCCACTAATCTCCTGTAATTCCAATTTTGTTCGTCAGTAGCCTTATTGTTCTCTAGATTCAACCTAGAGGTGACACGGGAACACAAACACATAAGGACGAGAATTATAAAATTCTCAGTAAAGTATCCCCAAATACAGTTATAAATGTCATCATCATCATCCTAGCCACTTCGTTTATTAGAAAAATGTGATCATGCTCTACATACCAAATATTCATTTTTAAAGTTCAAAATCATACCTCCAAAGAGGGTTTCTTTTAGCATTCAATCAATTAATGCACATATATCATAATGTTCAAACACATAGTAAATCATTCTTGGCAAACAATTCAGAACAACATGAGTATGCATATGATAGATATAATGAAATTATCTTAAAGTGCCCTGGTTTCACTTATGGCCATTGAACTCAATTCTGTGCATATTTATCTTTACATTGACATAGGAAAGACTCAGTTCATACCAAATGGTATTTGTAGTGGATAACACCACACATGGGAAATAGACGCTTGTTAGTACTAAGCTCATTCCTATATGTGATCATCAAACTTCATTTTGTCCTCTCCGAATCAAACATAGATCTAATCCTAGCTACGTCTAGACTCATACTATCTCTAGGGAAGTTCCCTTTTTCTCTCAATATAAGTCTTGTTTCTATTTTGTCCTTATGTCAAAATATGCACGATTGACGTTCATGTATTATCTTTTAGCACATATATGCATCATACACTTTTCTTGTTCCAAATGCACGACATCGCAGATATAGGCATTCATTCACAATGTAATTTCAATCATGCCTCATCTAGCATGCATTTATATATCACAAGTCACATGCTCAAATTCATAATCAATTACTCATGTTATACTAGTACTAAATGCCATTATAATCAATTCAACACTTTGATTCATTTCTAGTACAATAGCAGATTTTACACTTATCTAGCAAAAATTAGTTTGCATATCAAACAACCTAATCCAAGGCTATTAAAATTCTCTATAACCATTCTCTAAATATGTTAACAAAATTCTATAAATTTGGTGGTCAGAGATCACCTAATCTAACTAAAGCCAGGAAATCCAAAATTTTTAACCCTAGCAAATGACCCTAAACTCAAAATAAAATTCATGAGTAAACCTTAAAATGTTTCCAACACCCTATACAAATTTCAAAAGAAAATTTAATCATTTACTATGGTAACAAAATTAGAAAAAATTTGCAGCTTCAGATTTAGCAATTCAGTAGCAACTTGTATAGTCACGGTTTTTGATTTTTGTAGGGTAGTAAAATTCTTTATCATCACCCAAGAAAAATCATAGAGTTGCCTTAGGATGTTGGTTTCAACATATAATTTTTCTAGCTCATAAAAACACGTACAAATGCATCATGAAAACCATGACCAGTTCTTTCCTATAACAAAATCGAAAATCCAACCAACTAGTTCAAAACTTCTTTTGATAAAAAAAAAAATATTTCCAACAGCACCAAACTCCTCCTCCAAGGTAAATACTTCTATATTTATGTGTAATAATACAATAGAACTAGAAAATATCAAATTGCAACAAGTCAAATCTGAAAAAAAAATAGAAATGAACAAAAGGTGCAAAGAACCTTACTTGTGAAGCTTTAGGGCTTCTAACTCCAAAGGTTCTTTCAAAATAGTTTTTCCTCACTACAAGCTTTCCAAAAAGCACCTAAACCTTTCCTTAACCACCATAGAATGATAGATCAAGGTGGAGATTGGAGATGATTCAAAATTCTAATCGGCTAGTTTTGTAGATTGTGATGAGTAGAACAAGTTTTATAAAGGAATCTTGGTGTTTTAGTGATTTTGAGCTAATGTTTTGGGGATTTGAAAGCAAGAAGGAGGGTTTGAGAGCAAGAAAAATGGAGGAGATGTTCTTGGAGGGTTCTGGCCAAAATTGATGATGATGGAGTGATAAGGTTAGTTGTGTTGTGTTTATCCTAAGTTTAGTGGTAATATTGCTCTGGTTTCAAGCTATTCTTTCTTTCTTTTTGAAAAAAAAATAAAATTAATGGCTAGGATTGTTTTCTTGGTCAAAGAATGAATCTTGGCCATTCATTGGCTCAAGATAAGTGGCTCAGTTTAACTTGGGGAGTAAGTAGTTTTTTCGTTTTAAAATCGCACACCAAAATTCCACCGAACGAATGAGATATTAGCACCCAGGTAAAATAATAATAACTGAAAGGCTATGATTAAAACTTTCTTTTCAATTTTCAATCCTTGCCATCCACTTGGCATAAAGTGGTTGGTAAAGGTTACTTAACCACTAAGTAACTTTTATGGTGTTAAAACAGCACATCAAAACTCTACCAAACCGGTAAAACACCGTACCCGATAAACATAAAATATCTTTACGTGAGCCCAATGCCTAATACTCTATGTAGGTCCCATACCTAATACTCTATCTCGGTCCTCGGGTCTAGTTCTCCTAGCCTCGGACACCTTTGGCCTCGGTTCTATGATTACTATTCATCTACGGGCCAAAAATCAAAAATCACTATTCACACCTCCTCAGAATTTTTTTTTCAACTTGTCCATTAGGCCGTCCTTATCATTGCTATGTCTGTTGCATTTTTGAAATTCTCACCAAGTGGATGCCAAAGATTACTTGGCCACCAAGTGAAACCAGAGCACTTTAAGATAATTTCACTACATCTATCATATGCATACTCATGTTATTCTGAATTGTTGTCTAGGATGATTTACTATGTTTTTGAACATTATGATATATATGCATTAATTGATTTAATACTAAGAGAAACCTAATTTGGAGGTATGATTTTGAACTTTAAAAATGAATCTTTGGAATATAGAGCATGATCACATTTTTCTAATAAACCAAAGTGGCTGGGATAGTGACGATGACATTTATAACTGTGTATTTGGGGATACTCTAATGAGAATTTTATAATTCTCACCCCTATGTGTTTGTGTGCTCTTGTAGTCTCAGGTTGATCCAAGAATAATAAGCCTGCTACTCGAATGAAATTGGAATTAGTAGATTAGTAGCGAGAGTTTTATCTATTGTACTTAGTCATATGTATATGTCTTAGATATAAGAGATAACGGATGTGTATTAAAGCTCATAGAAGAGCTTCCTTTTATATGTGACTTTGTATTCAATAAATGTTTTGTTTCTTTGTTATATATTTTAATAGAAACTAGTTACTATCTGATTTGATCGGTCTTGTTATAGATAATTAAGAAAGGTCTGCTAATTTATAAGTACTAACTCTCGAGTTTAATGTCATGACTTAAGGATGATGTTGTACTTCGGAGGTGTTACAAAAATCATCAAGAACGAGAAACCAAGGAAACAGATCTTTAGAAAGTAGAACGTGACTTCAAAAGTACGCTTGAAGTGAATATATTTAGCCATCTCTGAAGCATGTGTGTTCTGCAAACTTCAATCTTCATAATAGCAATCATAATATCATCTATAAGCACTAATTGAAGTTTGAAAGATTAAAGACATTACAAGGAACTAATGCTGCACTTTAGAAAGCTCACATTTCAGTGAAATGGTACACTTCACAAGAAAAGGAAAGGAAATTTGAAATTCAAATTTGAAGTCAAACCTAGTTATAGACTAGCATGTCATCTCTTCTGCTAACTTATTTAACCACTTGCTTTAGAAGGAGGTGTTCAGAAACCTCGTTCATAAAGTGAAAAGTAATTTTTGAAGGTAGTCTCAGAAACCATTGTTTCACAATGGCTATTGCAACTTCTTAACACAAGACAAGCTACTCCTTTATACTATTTTTCCAAGACACAAATAGATGATCAACATGTATCTCTTGGACAACAGATCAAGGGCAACGATCACAAAGGTAGACCATCTATAAATAAAGATGTTGAGCTTTCAAAAATAGAGATCTTGACATTGCACAAGTGCTGAGAGCAAAATTTTCTTTTCATCTTTTCTGTGAAGTTCATTACTTCTTGTAATCAGTTTTCTTGCATGTAAAAGTCTTCTTTCTACATTCTTAATAGATAACACGTTCTTCTAAAGAAGAATCACTAGAAAGAAGTCATTCAAGTTTTCCCAGGTTTATTATTGCATATTTTACAAAAACTTGAGTGTAAGTTGGTTTGAGTAGCAAACCCAAACAAAAACCTCTTGTAACCTCAATCCAGGAGTGATCAGTGTGAGATAGCTTGGAAAGGCTAAGGCAAAACTACTTGCAATGTGACAGGAAGGTGCTCTTGCTGGTCATGATTTAGCTTGAAAAGGCTAGTGAAAGACTACTCGATTTAGCATGGAGAGGTTGGTCAAAGACTACTCAGGTTAGCTTGGAAAGGCTAATATAAGAGCTTGGAGAGACTAATGAATAACTACTTGGTTTCTGATAGTAGAGTTTGCTACTAGTCACAGATTAGAGCTTGTGAAGGCTACTGTAAAGACTATCCAACTTTCTTGATTTGAGAAAGGTTTTATAATGGAAGTCAACTGTTGTTGATGTAGGCAGTTTGGCCAAACTAGTATAAATCAACTGAGGATCTTCTTCTCCTTAAACTTCTTTAAATTATCTGGTGCGTGCCCTTTTATAAAGTGTGTTCTACTTTACAATCTTATACAAGAGTTTATCGGCTTTTTTTAGATTAGAAAGTAGGTTTCAAGCAACTAACCCTGTTTCTACTATACTTCAAGCTCAAAGCTTGATAGTAACTTGTTCTAGTTTTCATAAATAAAAAAATAGGAAAAGAAAACGAAGCACGATACAATCCTCCTTCTCATGTGCTTTGCACCCTACAAACAAAAACTAAGGGAAATTTGAATTTCAAATTTAGTCAACTTTTAGAAAAGAATTGACAATGACATATCACTTTTGAACTTGGAAAAATACCTCGTACTCTAGAAGAAAAATTCAGAAACCACAATTTAAAAACTAAAAGTTGTTTCTAAAAGTGTCTAAAAACCACACTGTCAACATCTTTACAAGGACAACATGACATAACTTAGCTACACTTCTAGAGGACAATTACTAGGACATAAAAAAGAAGATCAACACATGTCAAGATAAGGTGAAATTAAGGGACAACTGTCCAATTCAAAATCCAAGTATAAAAGGATAAAACCTTCATACGAGAAGGAACTTTTGCACAACTAACATTGATACCTTCGTATACTTTCTGAAAGTTCATCTATTACTTCTTGTAATCTGTTTATGTTCCTGAAAATCTTCTTTTTAGCATTCATTAGATAACATATTCTTCTTAGGAAAAACTTAGAAAGAAGTCTTTAAAGTTTCAGATCAAGCACTATTTTATCATTAAAAGAAAAGAAACTTGAGTGCTCTTTATTGGAGATAACCAACCCAAATCACAACTTTGTACCCTGATCCAATAGTAATGAAGTGAAGATAGCTTGAGAAGGCTATTCAAAGAATATCTTTCTTTTTCATGGTTAAAAAAGTGTTTAGTGGAACTCAACATGTTGAGAACTAGATGTAGGAAGTGGTTGGCCAAACCAGGATAAAATCTTCGTGTAATTGTCTTTTTCTCTCCTTTTTATCTGTTTATCATTCAGTGTCTATTTTTGTTTGTGTTGTGTATTTATTTAAAACGATTTCAACATAGTTTATGTAGTTTCTATAATTACTGCATAGTTTATAAAGTTACTTTCTGAAGCCCATTGACAATATTTTTTGCTTCCTTCAAGTGAACAACTTGATAGAATTTGTTTAGTATTTTAGAAACTCAAAAGAAATTAAAGGCATGATTCAACCCCCTTCTCGTATTATTTTCTACTTACAAGTGGGTGCCAGGGAACCTTAAGGTGGTACTAGACTTGTCTAAGGACACATGAAACAAAGTTATTACACATTAGAAACATAATGTTAGCCTCAAAACCCTTCAGAAAGCTTCAAGGCAATATGTTTTGAGTGACAACAAAACCAATTTAAAGAAAATATTTTGAAGAATGACTAATGTCTTCCTTGCGTTTCTTGATATAGCATCCAGGTTTTTCCAGATTGCATAACATGGACAAGAAACGAGAATGATTTCACTTTACATGTGCAAATATGATTTATCTCATATAATGAGATTGAACCTAATAGAAAGTGAATGTTTTATCATGCAAAGTACATATACATGGAAGGAAATCATATTAAGGACAAGAAACTAAGGTCTAGGACTTTATAAAATAGCACAGGACTTCAGAAAGTATACTATGAAGGAAGATATCCATCAAACTTTGAAGCTAAAGTGTTCTACTATCTTCAATCATCACATTTGTAATATTTTATTCATCAACAAGCCATGATTAAAGACGTGAAGACCTAAGAATCATCAAGGAAATGATACCGCACATTAGAAAGATCACATTTTGTGAAAGTATACACTCTATAAGAAATAGAGGGAATTTTTGAAATTCAAAAGTCAAAACCTAGTGACTGAACTAGCGAGTCATCTCTTTTGGCACTATGGTCAACTACCTCAGCTTCTAGAAGAAGGAGTTCAAAAACCACGTTAAGAAAGTAAGAATAATTTCTGAAATAACATCAAAAACCTCAATCTTGCAATGACTTCTGGAAAGTTCTAACAACGGGCTACTTTTCTAGATTGCTTTTCCAAGACACAAATGGATGATCAACACATATCACTTGGAGATTTGATCAAGAGGCAACGGTTACAAGGAACACCATCTATAAATAGTGATGTCATTCTTTAAAAGAAAACAGGATTAACACAGCACAAGAGAAAAAACTCTAAAAAAATTTCTCCTCATCAACTTGTAGAGTTCATTACATCTGTAATCATTTCCTTTGTTTGTAAAAATCTTCTTTCTACATTCCTTCAGTGTTCATACATTCTTCCTAGGAAGAATATTTAGAAAGAAGTCATTCAAGTGTTTCCAGAACTTTCTTTATAAATCTTATGAAAACTTGAATGTAGGTTAGTTTAAGTTGCAAACCCAAACACAAACCTTTGCATCCTCGATCCAGGAGTGATCGGTGTGAGTTTAGCTTAAAGAGGGTAGTCAAAGACTACTTGCAGTAAAGGTGTTTTCCTGGTCTTGGTTTAGCTTGAAGAGACTAGTCAAAGACTACTTGGTTCAGCTTGAAGAGACTGGTGGCTAACTACTTGGTTAGTGATAGCAGGGTTGTCTACTAGTCACTGGTGAGAGCTTGGGAAGGCTATTATAAAGACTATCATTGATTCTTTCTGGTGAGAGAAAGGTTTAGTGGAACTCAATGGTTGTATGAAGTTATAGGTGCAAATACTTCACCATTACAACCATCATCTACCTTTGAGCTGAAAGCCTCGCTAACCACTTAAAATATACATATTTATAGGAGGGTGAAGAATTTCCCATGATTGTTGCCAATGTCCTCAAAAAGGATCAAGAAGAGAAGTTGCTTGGAGTTCTCAAAAGCGATGAAAAGGCCATTGGTTGGTCCTTAGCTCATCACAGACATTAGCCCATCCACATGCATTTACCACATCTTCTTGGAGGAGGGTGACAAACCTCTGAGACAACCTCAACGATGCTTAAATCCTCTTATTCTGGATGTTGTCAAAATGGAGGTCACAAAATTATTAGCTGGGTATCATATACCCAATTTCTGATAGCCAATAGGTCAGAACGGTCCAGGTTGTTCCCAAGAAATTCGACATCATAGTGATGAAGAATAATTAGAATAAGCTAGTGCCTACAAGGATTCAAAACAGTTGGTGAGTTTGCATCAATTACAAGAAGCTGAACTAAGCCATAAGAAAAGATCACTTCCAACTTCCTTTCATAGACCAGATGTTGGAGTACCTGTCGGCCAATGCCACTATTGCTTTCTATATGACTTCTCTTGGCACTTCCAGGTCTACATTGCTCCTGAAGACCAAGAGAAGACTACCTTCACCTAACGTTTGGTACCTTCGCTTAGACACAAGCCATTCAGTTTATGCAACCTCTAGGTACTTTTCAACAGTGCATGGTGAGTATTTCTCTGATTTCTTATAGGGTTGCATGGAGGTTTTCATGGATGATTTTAGTTTTTGGCCCTTTATTTGATTCATGTTTGGACAGCCTAACTAAAGTTTTGAAACATTGTGTTGAAAGTCGCCTTGTACTTAATTTTGAAAAATGTCATTTCATGGTTCAACAAGGCATAGTTTGAGGACACGTCATTTCATCTAAAGGAATTGCTGTTGATAAAGCTAAGATTGATGTTATCTCCTCTCTACCTTACCTCGTATGTGTGTGGGATGTTTGTTCTTTTCTTGGCCAAGCTGGCTTTTATAGGAGATTTATAAAAAATTTTAGCAAACCTTGTTCCTCTCACTTCTTGCTGTAAAAAGATACATAATTTGTGTTTGATGATAAATGCAGGGAAGCTTTTTATTCTTCATTAAAAAGTAAAGTGAGAGCATAAAATAAATATGGGATGCAACCTCATTATTATCTTTAAAGATTAGGTGATAGCTTGAAATATAAACATGAAATGCAAGCTTGGAATTTAAACATGATAATGCAAGTCCATTTAGTTAATCTTGAGAGTTTAGTGATGACATCAAAATAAACATGCTATGCAAGGCATAAATGTAAACATGTGTGCAACTCATTTTATCTTAGCTAGAGCTCTTACAAGACTTTAAAGGAACATCATAACCTCAACCCAAATGTGTATCTTAACAAACATAAAGTGAGCTTTAGAGCTCTTAGCACCAAGACTTCAAAGAAGTCTTTGGTTTTGAACTTCATCATCAAGCTCAAGAAAATAGACACAAAGCTCAACACTTTGTCTAAACAAAATACCAAGAACTAAGTCATATTCTTTATTTTATTGCTCATGGGCTTCAATCTAGAGTAAAACTCTTAGAACAGCCGACCAACTTTAAGGTTGACAAGGGTAAGCTTAGAGCTCTTTGAAAACTTAGGATTAATTTTCTTTAACAAAACTTTTGTGATCCACTTAACAATCTTAGCAAACTTTGTTCAAACAAAGGGAAAGGAAACCAAGATCTCTAAAGGAAAAAGGAGAAGGAAACCGAAATCATTCAAGGGAAAGAAAAAGGAACCGAAAAATAAAACCAAGGAAAAGAAAGAAACACAAGCATGTATGGTGCAAGACCAAGTTGTTTCAAGCTTTAGAGGAACAAGTCTTTATCTCATCAAGCTAAAGTTTTTCTCAAGAATAGGCCTCATGGCCGAAAAGGAAAAAGGAAGAAAGAAAGAGTTTTGATCCAAGAGGAAACTAGAACTTTTCTTGAAGAAAACAAGTAAAAACTTGAAAACAAAACCCCTACCTAAGGAAGTCTTGAAAGAAATGAAAGAAAGCTTGGATCCTTGATGAAATGAGAAGGCAAAATCTTCTCTTGGATGGCAATGAAGATTCGGCCAAGGGGAGAACGCAAGGAAGATGGATTTTCCTTGAAAAGTAAGCTTGGAAATGGAAAGGTTTGGTGTTTGAGAGGTGGTTTAAGGTGAGGGAGTGGTGGTTCAAGGTTGTTTGTGGTGGTTTGGTGGAATGGTTTCTTTGATGGTGGAGGAAGAAGAACAAGATGAAGAGAAATTGAGAGAAAAATAGAGAAAATGCAAGAAAGCTAAACTTGGCAAATGATCTAAAGTGTAACCAAGTTCTCTAAGGCTTGGTATTTATAGAAAAATGAAACTTTGTGGCTGATTTAGGGAAGGAAAGGCTGACGATTTTCAAGGCCAAGGGAGGAGGAAAATATCTCTTGATTGGTATGATTGTGAGTATGGGCAAGGCATGGTGAGGTATGGCTTCAAGTATGGTCCAAAGCATGGCTCAAGGTATGGTCTTTGGAGTGAAACAAAATCAACATGTGACATAAACCAAGGGTATGCATTTCGTCCAGATTTACAGCCCAAAGGGGGAGGGGAAGTTGGTCATGTAATTGTGGTTTAGTGATGCGTTTAGGTGTTTCTTTGATTAAGGTTTTGATTAGGAGTTTGTAAGAAAGTGTTTAGGTAAGGTAATTGGCTAATTAAGGTTGTCAAGACTTGATTAGGAGAGTGATCTTGCTAGATTAACAATTTAAAATCATTCTTTTGGTCAAATGAGGTATGGACACAATTCCTTAATTTAAGGAATTGGAGAGAAAACACTATTCAAGATTCTATGACTAGGAATCTAATCTTCTAGGTTCTAATTAACCTTAATAAATTATTTTGACTCTAGATTAATTATTGAAATAAATTAATCTTCGATTAGAGCCTAATATTGCTTAGGTTTGCTTAATTGCGTCATTAGGCACACTGTACACTGTTTTAGGGGCAAAATGGTAATTTCACACTAAAACTCTCGACTACCCGGGCTTAACCTATTGTTATACTTCACTTAAAATCATCATTTGAAACCTTTCGGTACAGCCGGCTTAGCCGACACGTAAATGATGACAAACAGCCACATGAGCGTTTTGGTAATTTCGCGTGTCAAAACTAAAAAATGAGATTCTTCTCTCTATTACCACACATAACACATATAATCCCCTATCAACATCAAAACATCCCCTTGACGATGGCCGGACCAGCGATCCTTATTTCTGGGTAAAATGACCTCAGGGTATTTCGGTCATTTGTACACGGGAAAATTCCTGGGTACACTTGGTAGGAGACAACCAATTATTCCTCTTCCCTTTCTTTTATCCTTTGATTTCCTTTTATTTCATTTTCTCTATAGTTCTTGGATTTCCAAGTGTATTTCTGCATTCGTAGTTTATAATTGGGTAACATCCTTTAGTAAAGGGTTCCTTTTGCTCAGGCCATGTGAATTAGGTTATGGAGTTCCTGGGATCACCAATCTCACTCTAACAAGTCTAGCTTGCTTCAGAGCATGATTATTCTAGGAATCTAAGTTGCTTGAAGCGAGACGTGTTTTCTTTTTAAAACAAATAAAAATAAAATAAAATAAAATAAAAAATAATAATAAAAAATAAAACTAATTAATTTCATTTTTTATTATTAATTAAATATTTCTGAAAAATAGGGGCGTGTTAGTGAAACGCATCGTTTCACTAAAGTGTGCTCGCTACAGCGAGCATTGTTCATTGCAGGAAGACTGGCTTGGCGTTTCGCCTACCCTCCATTTTTGAAACCAATACCTCTCTCCTTATTCCCCTTCATTACACTTGAAAACATTACCCTATCTTTCTACTCTTCCTCTCGTGGCATTTCCCCCCATTCACTATAACCACCATCACATTTCCCCACATTCACTCATACACTTACACCCTCCTCCCCTTCGCTATACACATTCATCATTCGCATACATCAACCAGGAACTCCTCTTTACCCTCCCTCTTGTCGGTTTTCAGTTTCTCTTGTTTGTTTTGGCTTTTCTAATTGTTAGTATGGTTAGTTAGATTATTTTTACGAGTTGTTGTTGCTATTGAAATTATCATTTTAGTTTCGTGAGGTTAGACCTATGGTTTTCGAGTTTTCCATATTTCTTTGCACTTGTGAGTAGTTGTTAGGATGCATGTAGTTATAGGACATTGAAGCTAACATTTTTGGTTGCTGATTACCTGTCATCACTTATTGCAGTGAACCCTAGTCACTACAATAAACCTGCTATGCACACCGTCGCTACAATAAACCTTATTTTGCATCCGCTGCCCGTTTTTTCATTCCTTTGCTTTCTACTTTCCCATACTTTTTCTTCTACATTGCTTCCTGCTCAGACTGCCTTCATGCGTTTCTTTTTCTCTTTCACAAATCCATGGCTCCCAAGTGCCAGCACCTTACCCAGAGCTCCTTTGACAAGGGAGCTGCTCTTCCATCCCTTGACCCATTCAGATTTGAGAACATTGCTAGAGAGAGGGCTTTTCAAAGGGCCATGTATAAGAGGCCCTACTTATTTGAGAATAAATTTTTATATGATGATTTGCAAGAGCATAAACTCAGGGGGTGTTGGATGATATAGAGGCTAAAGGATGGGGCTTCCGACTTGATGAGGCGATGTATCCAGCTAACATCTCATGGATTCATGAGTTCTATGTGAACTTATGGGATAGATCAGGAGACACTGTATATCTTAGAAGGAGGCAAGTTCCCTTCTCCACTAACAGGATTTACACTATGCTGGCCTTACCTAAAACCCTAGGAGGGAGAGCCAAATGAGTACTAGTTGCTTTTGGATGATATCCAAAATGTGGACCTAGGGGAGATCAAGGATCGCCTTACTCACCCAACAAGCGAGTGGGTGTACAACAGTAGAATAGACCCCACTTGCTCCTTGGTGCTCACTAACTTTGGAGGCCCGGGCTTGGATGTGTATTTTATTTTCCCACATCATCCCCGCTCTTACGTCTCGACCTCAGCCTTGACAATGCCCTCATTCTTTACCATCGTGGAAGGTAAGAGATTAGATCTCCCCTCTAGGATATTGGCTTACATGAGAGATGCCCTTTCCGCCGCTAGAACAAGGTTGCCATTTCCTTTGTTGATTACTAGGATGGCTCCTGCATGTAAAGTTCGGCGCTACCGGATAACCTCCTCCAAACTAGATTCCCCCTGTTATAGTGGCTAGCCTAGTGCCAAGGGATGCTACGGCCAGGAAAAAGGCTAGTAGGGATCTCAGGAGATAACCCCTTTGGAGCTTTGCTTCCTGGGATGGAGGAACTGAAGGTACAAATGAGGAGAGAGCTCGAGGGCTTAAGAGAGCCTCCGCTAGCACATTTCCAAGGCGTTGCTACCTTCGAGCGTAGGATTATGTGAAGGTTCGAGACTAGAGAGGCAGATGGCTTGGAAGTTGCAGGAGGATTCAGAGCACTTGGATGCTAACCAGGAGGACTCGAGCTCAAAGGGCCCAGATGTAGAGGATTCTGAGGAGGAGACCACAGATGATTGAAACCGAGTTCCTTCATTCCCTTCTACACTATTTTGATGACTATTGTGTAGCACTAAGGACAGTGCTTTATATAAGTGTAGGGGTGATTGACTCTATAGTACCTTTCTTTCTTCTCTCCTTATATCTCTTAGATTTTTATTTTTCTTGTTCAGTTAATTTTACTATTATGTGGTTGGAACTTATTTTGAATTCTTTTACAATACCTTCTGGGCTTATATTTGTTGCTTCCATGCTGAATCCAAGTATTTACGTTTTGTTTTATTTGATTTTTCTTTAGTTTTTCATAGGTTGTATATATATATATATATATACACACACATATAGAGTTTGGAAATTGGTGAATTAATGAGTCACGTTGGTCACACATATCCTCTAATTCATAGTTAGCACCTGTTTAGGCTCAATTTCCGTTTTAAGCAATAAGCATTAGATTAATTTTGGTTTTGATTGATTGGTTGGAATTAACTTGTGAGCTTTTGAGCTTAATTTATGATTGCCTTGATTGATCACTCTTATTTCTTTTTTGGTCTGGACACTTGCATTGCTTGTCATTCTAGAATTTGCCTAATTCTTTCTTTTCAAAGCATTGCATGGCATGTGCATGATTGAGGTATTTGTTTTGCTTTTCTTTAACCACCTAGCCTAGAAAGCCTGCCCTTCATGTGAACCCTTTGCATGACCCCCTTTGAGCCTTTAACACCCCTTTCTTTGTTTTTAACCTATCCATCTGAAACCTTAAGTGAAAAATAATGAAAAATACCTAACTTGAGACTAGGAAGCATTGGTGAAGTTGTTGTGCTAGTATGGGGGAAGCCTCTTGAACTAATTGTGGTTTTTGACAAAAAAAACTCCATGTGAATAGTTAGTGAATTGGTGAAGGTTTTGTAATTAGTTTTGTCTCTCAAAATTGAAAAAAAACTGAAAAAAAAACTAGAAAACTGAAAGAAACCAAAATGAAATCACCAATTCATCGCTTGCCTTGAATAAGAGTTGCAACACTTGTTCAAGGTTGCACCACAATAAGGATTTTTTTCGAATCACCATTGGTTTGATTTTGGCTTCTCATTCACAAATCTATCATGTAGGCACACACCTTTGCTCTCTTTAGACTTAAGTGCAGCCCACATATCCTAAATTTTATCCTTCCCTAACATTAGCCCCGTTACAACCCCAAATAAGACTTCTTGATGCATGATTTTGCTTGTGTTTGAATAATGGTGATTGAGATGAAGGATAAGCTTATGGAAGGCATTGCATTGTAAGGTGTTTGAGTGTCACATCCCCATACACACTTGAGTGATTTGAGCGAAACACGTCTATGTGAGAATCCAATCTAATAATTCATTTTCTAATTTGATCTATGCTTGGTGGAAGCTCTTGTTTGATGGTTGAGTTGCCAGTTTAATTGTTGGTGCTTGTATTTGTGACCAATTAGGCTTCATTATCTTCTATTCCAACTCTTTGTAAATATTCCTTCTTCCTATGTTATTTAGGAGAGTCTTTCCCTCTCTCCTTTTTACTTTCTTTGGTTTTTCTTTGTTTGTCTTTGATGATCCTTCCATGAAGACATGCAATTGCCTAAGTGTGGGGGAGTTGATAAACACTCATTTTGAAAATATTTCCCTCTTACAATTAGTGCTTTTGCATTCTTTTTTGCTATTATCTTCTATAATTTTATTAAGATTTAGCAACTAACTCTCCCTATACTCAATTGCATTATGACTTTAATTCAGTAGCTTTACGTAGTTTTGGTTTTGTCACAAACAAATCTTCTTTTTTCTTACAAAGTGACTTGTGGATACCTGAAGGTCACCCTTGAGAGTGCATTGTGGAATGGAGCTTCGGAGCATGCGCTAAAGTGAGGGAGAGAGAGCTGGATGGAGTCTCGGAGCTCTTGGATGAAGAATTGCCCTAAACAGCTTCACTCCAAGCATCAGTCTGAAGTGGCACCAAAAGAGAAATTTGAGGCCACTCATTGTAGTGACTTTTACTCACTACAACAAGCTTTGCAGGCCAAGTCTGAAAGTTTAGTTTTACATTTTTTACCCATTTGGGCCCCTTTTTAGCAAATTTGATGATGATGTAATAGCTGGAGACATGAATTCGGAGGTATTCCTTGCCATTTTGGGAAATAGACTTAGGTTTTGAGAGAGAGCTTTTTTTCTTCTTCTTGTTCCTCTCCTCCTTCAAAGACACACTCATTTACATAGCTTTTGTTATTTTTGCTGGAGATTTCATCTCTAAATCCTTAGTTTTCATCATTCTCTGTTTGTAACCTCCTTTATGGAGGAGTAGTTCTCTTGTTAGCTCAAGGGATTCAAGAGCTAGGGTTATGTTTTGAAACATTTTTTTATCTTAATGCAAATATTTTGTGTTGTTCTCTTTATCTTTGTGTTTCCTTCTCTTTTCATGTTTATTGATTAATATGCATGTTGAGTTAAGTGCTTCTATATGTATGTGAGCATGATTTGTGAACTTGCATATCTTATCTTGTTAATTGAATGCATGCTAGATGATAGATTGGTGAGCATTTAATTAACCAAGAAAATAGAGTTAATTCTTTATTGATAATTGGGCTATAACAATTAGTATTTACTTTAGTTCATACATTTGGGTATTATGATTGCAATTATCTAAGTGTGTGTGCTTGAAATTATCCTCTAGTTAGTTGGCTTTAAGGAGAATTACTAGTTAATTGTGTGATTGCATGGTTAACACATGGCCCCTCACCAGGTGTTTAATCATTTGTTTATGTTGATGATTAACACTCCATAGCTTGAGAATCCCCTAGGCTAGCTTTTTTTATTATTGTTAATTTCAATTACTTGCTATTTCATTTTTGTATGTAACAAAACCCCCTAAACTCCAATTAATTAGTGTCGTTTCCTTGTAAGTGACCCGTGTTGCACACCACTATCTAGGTGTCATGTGTAACTCGGTTTGGGAATTTATTTTCCTTTTAAACTTGGTGTTAACAACAACTAGCTACTAGTCTCCCACCAAGTTCTTGGGTTTAATATCCCTAAGTTAGATGTTTGGATCTCTCAAAGAGGCTAAGTGGCTTTAACCAACACCACTTCTAATTCAGCCCTTGGTGCCATTGATCCCTCATGATAAATCTTCAAGTTGTGTCCATTAACACAGAACCTTGCATTTGAACTTGGGTCCTCCAACTCCATAGCACCAAATGTGTGCACACAAATGACACGAATGGTCCATCCTAACGAGAACGCATTTTCCTAGCATCAAACGCATGTAGGAGTTGTACAATAGCACCAATTGTCCTATGTGGAATTCCTTCCTCAGTATGTTCTTGCCATGGAAAGCCTTGGTCTTTTCCTTGTAAATTCTTGAACTCTCATAGGCTTCCATTCTCAACGCTTCCAGTTCTTGTAATTGGAGCTTCCTCTCCAGGTAAGCTTCTAACAAGTCCATGTTGCATTGTTTCACCGCCTAATAAGCTCTATGTTCCAGCTCTACGGTAAGTGGAACGCCTTTCCAAAGACAATCCTAAAGGGACTCATCCTAATAAATGTCTTGTAGGTCTATACGCCCATAGAGCATTAGGTAAGCACATACTCCAATCCTTTCGATTTGGCTTCAACATTTTTTCCAAGATGCGCTTAATTTCCGTTTGACACTTCTGCTTGCCCGTTAGTTTGGGGATGGTAAGGAGTGGATACCCTATGAACAATCAGTATTTACAGCACGCATCCATGCTCCAGTTACAAAATGAGTGCCTTCGTCACTGATGATAGCACGTTGTGTTCCAAACTTGTAAAAAAAAAATTTCCTAACAAAATCCACAACAACTGGAGAATCATTAATCCTAGTGGCAATTGCTTCCACCCATTTGGATACATAATCAATAACCAAAAAAATGTAAACATAGAAAGAGGACATGAGAAAAGGACCCACGAAGTCAATGCCCCACACATAAAAGATTTCACAAAACAACAAGGGTTGCTAAGGCATCTCATTCTTTCAGGATATATTCCTCGTCCTTTGGCATTGCTCACAAGCCTTGCAGAATTCATACGAGTCCTTAAACGGGAAGGCTAATAGAAACTAGAATCCAAGACTTTTCTTGTAGTGCGGTGAGGCCCAAAGTGGCCTCCTGGTAGCTAGCTATTGTCAACACCAAGTTTAAAAAGGAATTTGGATTCCCAAACCAAGTTGTACAAGGCACCTAGATAGTGGTGTGCAACTTGGGTCGTCTCACAAGGAAACTGAACTAATTAGTTGGAGTAAAAAAGGGGGTTTTGTTGCATGAGAAATTGAAAAAGCAAGTATCCATGTTAAAAGAGAGCTAGCCTAGGGGATTCTCAAGTTAAGGAGTATTAATCATCAACATAACTATGAACACCATATTTTATCTAGATATTTTTATCTTTGTTCTCACAAAAAAAAAAAAAAAATTGCTTCTCATTCACTCTGAAAAGAAAAAACTCTCAACCTATTTCATTTTACTTTTATTATTGTAAAAAAAAAGCCCATTTCATTTTTTCCATTGTAAGCCCATTTCATTATTCTTATTTATTTATTTATTTATTTATTTAAAAAAGCTTCATTCATCGACTTCCTTTTTAATTAAAAATAAAAAAATCTTTACACCGTTTCATTTTTTGTCTTCTTTCAAATCTTCTGCACCGTTTCGTTGACATTAAAGGAGCAAGAGCAGATTGTGAACAAGAAATTCAGAAAGAGCGGGGCGAAATCAGAAACAAATGATCAGTAAAGTTAGCAACAAAGATCCCACAATCAAAGCATAAAATTCGGGAAAATCAATATGGAAAATTGAATAGAATTGGCAAAGCTTGTATAAATACAGGAATTCATCATTAAGAAGAGGAGGGGAATCATCTTTAATCTAGATCTTCTTCCAACATTGAAATTTTTTTCCATCACCATTTTTCATCCAAAAACACATTTACAACAAACACAGAGAAAAGAAAATATCAGAAAAAGGGAGACAGAAAGGTAAACCATTTACAAATCGTTGATTTTATTTATATATTTTTTTTTAGTGTCATCATTTTTCATGTCCCAAACCAAGCTATTTCAGAATCCCTGCAACCAATACCCTTTTTAGCAATCAAAATAAACCAACAACAATCAATCCTAGCCAAAACCAAAATCTAACCATACAAGACCCAGTCATTCCAGCTAAACACAGACCAAATCAAAGTCATCATCATCAATAATCCATTTTAACAAAAACTCTCAGAATAAGAGCCAAAGTTCTCAATTTATCAAAAAAAAAAAGAAAAGTAGAAACTAAAAAAAAAGCAAGCAAAAACAAATAGGAAGCAATCGCAAATTTCATCATCATCGTGTATGGAAGCGGTGCCACCTCTGCCTAGCTACAACCATCGCGGCGCCTCCTCTTCCCTTTCATCGCCCACACTCCCTCTCAGGAGTGCCTGCACCCAGCCCTTCAAATCGGCCACGTAAATGATGATCCAACCACCACGCACCCCATCCCTCCGCTGTGAACCAGTCCAGCCGCTACCACCGCGCTCAACCCACGACTCGCAACCTCCTCCTTCCTCTTCCTCCATCATCGCCTCTGTGAGCTGGCGCGACGTGGAGTTCTCCTCCTTCCTTTGCATGCCGGACCAACCAACCGCGAACCTTCCTCTTCCCTATCGCGCGCACCTTCTTCTTCTTCCTTTGTCAGCCGCTCTCTTCCTGTCTCTCTCTATTTTCTCTCTCTCTCTCTCTCTCTCTCTCTCTCTCTCTCTCTCTCTCTCTCTCTGTATCTGTATGTATGTGTATGTGAGTGTGAGTGGCAGGCTCACTGTAACACCCTAATATTTAACTCAACACGCCTAGGAAATATTTAAGTTAATTATTCGTTATTACTCCTTTGCTCCAGTTCTTAGTGTAGACTCTTGGAAATACTCTAATGAAATTACAAGTAAATTTTTTTTTTTTGAACTTTGAAAAACAAAACGTGAGCCACGCGTACTAATTAAAACCCATTATCCGTCACACACCTATGGAGGAGAAATAAAAACTAGTCATATGTGTGTACAACAATCACATGAATATACCATATCATCATATATAATTATAACATAAGTATTACTATTCCACATCAAGCACCCAAAATACACAACTACGAGGATATTATGCCTACCAATAGAGGTTGGGTTAGGTATAGTCATTCAAAAAGGACATAAATAGTATGGGGATAGAAAAGCACCCACTAACGACACTTACTAATAATACTCCAAAGAAGGGAATAGGTATCTGAGCACACGAGCAAGGTTAGTAGGAGTAGCGAGAAGATCCAGAAAAAAAAAGATGAGGCTGGTTGGCAAGGTCAAAGTGCATCTACCAAGTGAGAGCATCAATGTGAATCACGAACGTCATCATTACCCTCTGAAGACGAGATGGAAAAGAAAAGAAGAGGGAATGAGAAACTTATAAAAGAATCCCAGTAGGGCTTTCACTTCCTAATGCATTATGTCATCATCATCGTCCTCAGGAACCTCGGGTTTCATTATGAAAATGTGAGCATGCATAAATTTTATTTATTAGTTTCCAAATACCTTTAGCCGAGGTCTGTGTCTTTTAGCATGGATCTTAATGTCATGAATGCAACGTACTATATCATGAATGCATGTCTACACCATATGTAACATATAATATTGAATGACAGAACATAACAAATGCAATTTATTCCAACATAATTCATTCTTTTTGGTGACTTAAATTTCTTATTCTCTTTTCCTTGAGGCCACCCTAATACTCTCCTTTTTTAGAGTTCTAGGTTATGAGCTCATACCTAACTAGTCGTCACTAGTTTACACTTATCCTCTTCATAAGCTAAATTCCCAACTCCCAGAGTGTAGTTTGGGGGCATAGGAACACATTTCATAACCATTAATTCATTAAGTCTAAAGGGTCCATTCTGGATTACCTCTCATAACCTTTAATTCGGGAGTCTAGAAGATCATTTCCATATATCTTATGTCACCTCTATCTTAGCATGTTCATTAAAGTACAAACTTGAGCATTATAACATTTTAATTTACGAATTCACATTTCATGCTCATAGAACACATCAATTATACATTTCAAGAATCTTAATCATAATTGCAACTCATGATAACATAATTCACATAAGCATGTTATTATCAACATCTTATTGAAAATAAATATGCTCCTACCCAGGATGCCGGAATCAAGGACTGGGTTTAGCCAATGCACATGCTATGCTTTATCAAGACATTCATAATGCACCAAAGGTCATCACAAACACAATTCTCTTTTTCAACCTCAAATTATCAATAATTACTCGTTAGCCCTTAAACGGGTTAAAATGAATCGGTCTAATCTAATACTTATAATTATTCCTTTAATGCATCACAAAGACCAATAGTGATTATTACAATAATTTTTACTACTTTTAGCCTCATGAATAGTGTCAAACAACATTGAGCAAAGTTTATAAAATTAAATCTTAAGTGTTCTAGAAATTGTGTTTTTGACCCTTTCTAATTACCGGCTTTTCCTAAGGTGCTAAAATTAATTATTACACTAGTTATTAGCAATTCGTACCTAATTAGACAATTCCAAACAACATTCTATAGAGTTTATAAAAGCACATCAGAATCCTTTATTTTAATTTCTAAGAACTTGGAAAATTATGTCATAAATCATTTCTAGTTACTAGTTTTTCTTAGAATTATTTCAAGACAATAAAAACATATGAGATCATAAAATAAAACTCACTTTAAGCCTATCATCATCATGAGGCTGAAATCACATATTGCAAGTATGTCCATGGTGAAAATTTTTGTTTAAGATAAAAGGAGCAAGTCTTGAGCTTTAGAGATTTAGGTGATAATTAGAATCATAAATATGCCATGCAATCTCATTTTTAATCTTAGTCGTTATAAAATGATAACTTGGGAATATAAATATGATATGCAAGGCTTGAAATATAAATATGATATGCAACTCCATTGTCTTGTCTGAAGAATTAAAGTGATGACTTGAAAACATGATTATGCAAAGCTTGGAAATCAAACATAATATGCAAGTTCATTTACTTATCTTTAAGAATTTAGGTGATGACATTGACATATAAACATGATTATGCAAAGCTTGGAAATTAAACATGATGTGCAAGTCCATTTACTTATCTGTAAGAATTTAGGTGATTGCTTGAAATATAAATATGAATATGTAAGGCAAGAATTTAAACATGATATGCAAGAGCTTGAAACATAAACATGAATGCAAGTTCCTTATTATATCTTGTTAAGCTCAAAATGCAAGATTTTTTAAAGAATGAACTCTTTAACTCCAATTAATCTTAACAAAGAGAAAGTGAGCTTTAGAGTTTTTATTACCATGGTTCTACGAACCTTATTCCTTGAACTCATCATCAAGCTCAAAAAGATTCAATTTAAAGGAATACTAACAATTTTTCCATTAATCTTTTGACAACAAAAACTAAACCTTGAGCTTTAGAGGTCCATTACATGATGGATTCACAACCACCACCATGATTCCTCATCATCAAGCCATGGTCATTATCAAGCCATGGTCATTAGCAAGCCATAACATCCAAGTTTTAAGCAAAGAAACAAGAAGAAGAACATGAAATAAACTCCCTACCAAGTTGTTTCTTGTTTACAAGAGATTAAGCTTGAGCTTATATGAAGTAAGAAGAAAGGAAATCTGATGCTATTGATGATAATGGATTTGGCCAAGTGGGGTTAGAGTGGAGGAAGGATTTTTCTTGTGTTTTTGTGTTTGGCAATGGAAAGGTTATGTGTTTAGGAGTTGATTTATGGTTGGATTGTGTATACTTGAGGTTTAGAGCTTGATTAGAGATTGAGAATGGAGTTTCTTGAATATGAATGAGGAAGAAGAATAAAGCTTGAAATATTGAGAGAATTAGAGAACTTTGAGCAAATTTTGAGTAAGAAACTATCAAGAAAGCAAGTACTAAGGCTAAGAGAGTTTGTGTGTGCATTTTGGCAATGGAAGAGCACCTATTTATAGCCTCAAGGGGGCTATATGGCCGCTGGTTTCAGGCTGGAAAAATGGAGTTTTATTTCAATTTTTAATTAAAAGAAACATTAGAAAAAGAAAGCATAAATGGTTGTAATAATTTTGTTTATGTATAATGGATGAAAACACTAAAATATGGTACTAATGGGAGACATTGTGGCTGATTACCTTATGGTGGAAATGGGTGGCTTTTCTTTTGATTAAACATAGCCATAAATGATGGAAAAGAAAGCTAAAGAATTGGTGATAATGTTGGATATATTTCTTTGTTGGAAAAACCATTAAAATATGGTGTAATGGGGAACAAAATGGTGCTGGAATCTGATTGCTTTAGGATATGATTTCTTATCATTTGAGTGTGGTAAAATATGTATTAGATGTTTAATTACTTAGGTAAAAGTTTAGGAATTGATAGATTGGTGAAAAAGGGTAAAATGTTAGGTGTTTAGGTCAAAACAAGACAAGATAAAAAGGATAATTATATACTAGTAAATGAAGTAATTTCAAATGAGCTAAAATCAATTTGTAACATAAGTTCTAAACTTAGGATAAGGAAATGTAATTATACTAGATTTTACCTAAACCAAAATTTTAACCGTAAGCTTAAAATAGTTAATTTTATGAGTTCTTTAAGGAAAGGAAAATTTAATTTTACTTTAAGAAAATCTTAGGCTCTAATTACCTCAAGTAATTATTTTTAACCTTAGATAATTAATTTTTAACTTGAGGTTAATGAATGAAATCAATTCAAAAAGGATTAGAGCCTAATATCGATTTAATTACTTAAGTAAACCCATTAAGCATTAACTAAGGGTAAAAAGATAATTTCACATAAAACTCTCCAAAATTACCTAGACTTGCCAAATATTACTTAGTACCACCATTTTAGGCTTCCCGTGATGGGTTCAAACATTGTTCAATCTCAGGTTAGATTACCACAAGGGTAAAATAGTAATTTCACATAAAAACTCCCTGAAATTACTGGACATTCTCAAATTATGCTTGAAATAGTCATTTTGAACTTTTGGGTGAAAATCAAATTCAAAAATTACATGATTTCATGCAAAAGTTACTTAATGGGTAAAATAGTAATTTTTCATACAATAAAAATTGAGAAATTGAGATTTTTATCTCCAAGGCACATGTAATCCACAACAAGTATTAAACTTATCCTCAAAGATAATCTAGACTTGGTTATCTTTGATTTTCTAGGTAAAAATGACCTAAGGCATTTTGGTCATTTTTCACTCAAAAAAATCGGGGTTTGTGACTTTTGCACAAATCAGGATTCAAATTTCTCATAATATTTTTCTAATGTTATATTCCTTTGTTGATGATTATTCGGCCTTGAATTATGTGCAAAATTACCTAGGGATATTTTGGTAATTTTACATGATAGCAAAAATCCGTTACACTCACCCTCTCCCTTCATCAAAAGAACACCTCTTTCTTTGAATACAAATGCCCACAAACGCCAACCATGCTTCTATTTTTCAAAAGTAAACAAAAAAAAAGGCTAAGCCAATAATTCCCGTACCCCACCATAATTTTTGTTTTCCTTTTCCATCGAAAGTTGTAATACCCATCCTACTATAGTGTTATGCTTGAGTCATAACATTATAGTAAGTAGTTGTTACCCATAACTACCTTATAGACTTTATCTTTCCCATTCATAGGGATTATATACGTATGTGTTGTAATAAATATGAGCATTGCACTAAAAGCTATACTAATTTTTTTTTCTTTTGCATATCGCAATCCTTTCAACATAATAATCAAGGTGTAGGAATAATGGGAATACAAAGCGTATCCTAAGAAGTCGGTCACACGATAATTTACATTTTATACCACATCCATAATAAGTTAAGTCATACAATTATAGTATATACATTCACACCTAATTACATATTTACTTTAAACAACCCTACCATGGTCCTCATAGTGACCACCTAATCCGAGTTAGGGCCTAACAAAATACAGCCAACTATATATATATATATATATAAACCCAACTCCTTCCTTAGCTCATCAAAAAGTCAGACGTAAGAGCCGTGATAGTCAAATAATATGAGGGACTCTAAGTCATACTACGTCTATCAATGAACTGGCTATACCATAGTCGGTCAAGCGAGTGGAGAGTAGTGCCCATTAGGCACATCAGCTAGGTAACCTCCAGTCCCCACTACCCAAGGAGTAGAGGAACCAGAACATGTCTCCTCTGAAGGGTCAGACTTAGGATCAGAGGCTGTGGTGGATGGGTCATATACAGTGGAACATCATAAAAAGGGGACATGGATCAAATGTATGACTCATAATAGTAGTAATGAATGGGCAAGCAAATAGTACATAAATACGATACGAGACTCAATGACCAGGTACAGTGACCCTAGCTCTGGGTCATAATGCCACTGCAGGTTAGGCATCTGAGAAAGAACACGATCGAGGCCATCTATATAAAATACATCATGCAGGAGGAATGAGAATCAACGATTCCAGGAGGAAAACACTAGTCCATTACTCAATGATATTCAACGTAATGCAAGATAAGCAATGTAATATGTGGTTGTTTATGTAATGGTCTCATTAATTAGTGTCATTATTTCTTATGATTTAAGTTCTTATTAGATAATGTTAAACTTAATGGTAGAACCCATAGGACTCTTCTATACTTCTCTGGATCGTACTATCAACGATGTAACGTCGTCGCGTTACAACCTGATATAGTTCACTAGATGGAGTACGTCTACTACATCTCATCTGAATAGCCTCGCTATTCTTTCTCAGGACATCCCTTTTCTCATAACGATGTAACACCGTCACAATTACAATCTGATATAGTTCTAAGGGCATAGCACGTCTACTATTACCCGTGAATCCATGAGCTTACCACTAAGCAATTAACATTACATAAAGCTTATTTCTTAAATTTTCTCTTTTCATAAGGATCTTTAATATTGGCTTAGGAAAATCTCATGATTCTTAAGAGAAATCTCTTCTTAATAATTCTATATCTCATGTAAATCTCCTTAACTCTTATGAGATTTCCTCTATTAGTCTCTGAGTTCCTGGAAGACTTTCCTCTTGAAAATCTTTTGAATTCTTATGAGATTCTTTGTTCAAAATCTCTTGAGTCTTATGAGATATTCCGTTAAAATCTATTAAACTTTCTATGAGATTTTGTTGGAATAACTTGTTACGAGGTTTTCTGCAAAGTTTAGTAATCTTTTATGAGATTTTTTTTAAAGAAAATAGTTCAACATTTACGAGATTTTCTATAAAGCTACTAAACTTCTATGAGAATTTTCTATAGAATATGTTAGATTGTTACAAGATTTTTTGCAAAATCTACTAATTTTTATGAGACCTTTTATGAGATTTTATATCATCATAACTTGTAAAGTTCTTCATGAAATTCTTATAAATTTCAAGGGAATTTCTTGAACAATAATTACTCCTAAATTTTTAAGATACAACCAAGTCTTGTTGCCAATTTTTCAAGCTTTGATTAGTATGTATAGCAAGATTAACAACTCAAGAATTGTTGTAGAAAATTTCAGCACACAAGACTCTAACACATACTCACTTAGAGCACCTCTTATATCTTACAAACCAAGAATTAGTGCTGTAAAATTTCAGCACACTAAAATTCCAGCACATGAAATTCTAATACACAATATTTCATGATAATCCAAGAACTTATAAATTCTTAATTCCTAAAATAAAAATTCTGGTTGTTTGTATACAAAATTTCATTACAACTTAATCCATCATAGATTCTAAGAGTTGGTTTCAGATTTTTCAGCAAGTTCACAAGAATTATTCTTGATGTATTCTTCCATATCTATCAAATTCAATACATGTAGTTGCTGAAAAAATTTCTGGTTCCAATATGCATAATTCCATCACAACTTAAGCAATCATAAATCCTAAAATTGGGTTTCAGATTTTCAGCATCATAACACAAAAGATTCAAGCAATTGTCTTAGCAAAATAGCCAAATATCATGAAGCAAAAGACTAGGATAATTTTCCTACCTTCCTCAAGCTTTTCACCCTAATTTATCAATCCTCAAAACCTCTTTTTCCAGCCCTTATTTGTGCTGCCACAAGGACCTAAAGCAAGGGAAAAATAAAATTTTCAATTGATCTTGATATAGAGAAAATGTTCTTGAAGAAGTTTAGAAGCTTACCTATGAGTATCCTTTGAGATTATGGTGTTTTGATGGAGTTTTACCAAAGAGAAAGCTTGAAAAATGAAGAAGCAAAGAAGGAAGAAAAAGGAACAAAGAAGGAAATGTAAAAATGTGGTTCTGAGAGTGTAAAGAAAGAGTGCATTTCATTACCATTTTTCCTTTTTAAAATTCGGCTACTTGGAGAGAAAGTAAGAGAATTTTATTTCAGATCAATTTGCCCTATCTAGGATTTAGAAATATCTATATTTATTTAATTGTCATAAGTAAAAAATCATTTGGAATCCATAATATGTTATTTTTACTAAACTCAATGTTTTGGTGTACCGATTATTACCACTTTGGTGTACCAATTATTACCATTTTGGTACCCGATTGATACCTAATAATTCTTCCTGGGTTAAAAACATCTATTTAACCTTATCATTATTTTTCGATGTTCTTATACCACTTATAGGTCGTATTCTATATCTCTGGTTATAATATTATTATATTGAATTTTTAATAATATTAAATGAATTTTCATTTTTTTTTTGTGAATCCTTATATTGTTTCAATCATAACCGTCTGTCAAAATTTTTAAAATCCCTCCGATTACTCACAATTAATTATTTTATCAGAGATAAAAAGGTGAGTCGTTACAAAAGTGAACATCCTTATGTCTCTCACCCCACCGTGCCTTCTCTTTATGTGTACCCCAATCTTTCTTTGTTTTGAAAAATCAAAACCATGATGAAACTAAGTTCTTCTTTTCAAGCCACGAGAATGTTCTTTTTTACTTGCTGGTTTTATATTTATTTATTTATTTATTTGCCATTTAGTTTAGATTGGGTGGGTCTTGCTAGTGTGTTTTAGTCTGGACACATTAAAAGTCCAATATTGAGTTTTTTTTTAAAAAAAGCTAAAAAAGAAAAAGGATATTGGTTTTTTTTGGTAATAAAAAAGGATACTTGTTTAAAAAGCCAGTATCGGGTAATGTTTTTTTGTTTTTGGTGTATATATATTGAATGTTTTGGTTAAAATTTGTATTTTAAAGATAAATAAATAAATGATGGAAACTCAGATTTTTTTTTTAAAAAAATTAACATAGTTTTGATGGCTTGTTAATTATGTGTTTTTGGATACCTTAGCGTGACAGCTTACATTCTAAAATCCCTTTTTTAAAATAAAATTAACTGACCTACGATTATTTTCTACAAGAACGACGTGGCTTTGAGTTCCTCATTGAACTAGAGGATACGTCGACATCGCCAACAACTATCAAGCTAAAATTAACTTTTCTTTTAATTTTATTCTCTTTTTATTTAATTTTTTTCTTTTACTTTATTCTTGTATAATTATTATGACTTTTGGGGAAAAATAAATATTATTAAAATTATAATTAAATTGCATAATGAGCTCTAGGGTAATATTTATATGGATGTATTAGGGTGCAAGTGGATTAAGTTTCCACCATCCCTAATCATAAATTCCCAAACCTCAAATCTCTTTCAAAAGACCAGTTTTGATAAAATCAAAGGTTTTCCAATTTTATTAGAATTAAAATTGGTGGCGACTCCCATTTTTATTTTAAAATCGTTGTCATGCTCCGTTCCAGCGTGTACGTTGTACAGTTGGCAACTCCAGGGAATTAGAAAGTGAAGCCTATTAAAGTAAAATATGCAAATAATTATAAATTATTGATATTTATTTTTCCCCTTCACACTACACTTGCTTTTTATTTTTGTAAATAAAAGTCTTCTTTTTATTTATCTGGATATAATTGTTTACTTTATCTAATTATCTTACTCAAACCTTAGGATATATGACTTTTGTGTATTTTGGTTTTGCCTTGCAGGAATGTGTATAGTACATAAGGCTTAAAAGGTTGGTATACTCCTCACACACAGTGCACCATCACTATCTCACACACTTTTTTTAAGCTCTATACCCAAGCTTGTGCAACCCGAGGAATAGAAGGGGTCCCAACATTGTCATTGAAGGGCTTCACCCTCACTTGGCATATGGTATAACACCACCCAAATTGTTACTAGTGTCATGGAATGGTCATATTGAGAGGGTTCATCCCTACTTGTGATTTTTTCATGAGCTAGATCTCTATCTTATGGATAGGGGCAATTTGGGAACCACGACCATGTAGAAGTCTAGACCTTCCTGAAAATCACACACAAATAGAATGACCTTAGTAGCCACCAAATTAAGGTTCTGACCTTAGGAAAATCCTCCCCTAGGACTAACCCGTTTTAGGACACAGAGGGGCATCCTTTCTATTCTCATTCATTCATTGTATATATCTCAACGTACATGCATGCACTTTCTTCCTTTTCTCTAAAAAAAACTCTTTTTATAAACATTTCATTCATAAGCGTTCATAAGGGCATCCATTGCAAAAAAAAAAATCTCATTTTGCACGCATTATGTCTCATGCATATCTAGCATCCATTACATTCTCACATAACTCATGTATCCAGTACATTGATATAATCCATAAAAAAAATCATTTGGCATGCATTTTCATGCATTCATAAAAAATAGTGTGCATTCATGCATAACATGATTCATACATCTTCTTTCACACATAGTCTACATCCATAAAAAATTAAAAAAAGAAACAAAAAAGACATTTGACATGCATTCATATATTTTATTTCATGCATAGTCCATATCTAGTGCATAGAATAAAGGGATATATTTGGCTTTCATACATTTTCCTTCATGCATATCCACTTCCATAGGAAAAATTGGCATCCATTCATGCATAGTCCATATTCATAAAAAGGACATGCATTATTGAACACATCTTCTTTCTCATTATTTCTCATCTTTAGTCTGCATCTAATTGCCATGCATTCATGCTTTCTTTTCACATATCATAATTACATACATACGAAAAAAAAAAAAACATTCGAGCATGCTTTCCTATCTCTTATATATCCATTTCCTAGTTTGCATCATGTTTTTTTTTTTTCACATATAGTTGCATGTATCAATAAACTTAAAAAAAGTCTCTTCTTCCCAAATTGGTCATAGAATACATACCAAAAAAAAGAAAAAAAAAAGCTTTATCCAATATGCATCGATCATGCATCATATAGATAGCATTTTATTTTATAAAAAAAAAATCATTTTGCCTCTAGACATTGCTCATCCAAGCTAAATTTTGTTTAATCCAAGAGGTTTTGTTTGAAAGTAATGAGCAAATAAAAAAAAAAAAGGAAAGTCATCATTTCACACATTTATGCATTTTTCCATACATGTACATTAGCATAACCTTAATAGGAGGGTCTATTTTCCTTTCATTCTTAATTTTCTAGGATAATTTGTTTTCTTTAATTTCAACAGTTTGCAGTTTCCAAACATTATTCCCCAAAGGGAACTTTATCTGATTCCAAGTACCTTTGTTTGAAGAGCCTGTCAAGAAGCCATGGCAGGAGAAAGGAATTTTGGAAAAGAACTTGTCGATTTGAAGGCTATAATGCACGAACAAGTAAGGCGGTCAAAGAAGCTATCACAGCCATGCACCAACCTAGGGGCATTGGAACTAACAACTTCAACCATGAAGAACTAGGATATGACTTAGATGGGAATGACAAAAATGCAAACCCGCATGACAAGTCCAAGAAAGAGGTGGAGCGATTAAAACTCAAACAAGAATTAGAAGAAAGCATGCAAGAACGTTTCGAATGCTACGAGGGCCCAGCGTCCAGCCCAATGAGTATTAATGACCTACGTCTTGCTCCTAGTGTTGTCATTCCCAAGGATTTCAAGATGCCTAAGTTCATCAAATTCGATGGTAGCACCAATCCTATTATATACCTTCGAATTTATTGCAACAAAATGGGAATATGGTCCAAAGATGAGAATTTCCTAATCAGCTTTTCCCTAAAAGTTTAGATTGGGCTGCATGGGAATGGTACATGCAAATGGATCGAACGCAAATTAGATGTTGGGAAGACTTGGCTCAAGCTTTTACCAACCAAGACAAGTTCAATTTGACTATCGCACCTACCAGAGATCAATTAAAAGCGCTGAGAAAGAAAGAGAATGAGACGTTCAAAGAGTATGCCCAAACATGGAGAGCTATGGCCGCTAAAGTTGTCCCACCGATATTAGAGCAAGAGATGTGCTCCTACTTCATTCACACATTAGAGGATCTATTCTTCAAGAATATGTTGGGGACCTATGTTAAGGAATTCATGGACTTGGTGGAAATCAGAGAAAGAATTGAAGCCAATATCCAAGAGGGAAAGTGGAGTTAATAGAAGATGAGTTGGACAAGTCACAACCCAAGCAAGGGCCGTTGTATAAGAGAGAAGACACAGTGAACTTCATACAACCGCAATAGCCGTCCCAACCCTAAGCCTATCTTCCAACCAAATCATTATCCATCTTACCAACACTAACATTACCCATCTTCCATGCCTTATCCATCCTTTACACACTACCCACCTCAGGCATATCAAGTCAATCACATCTCTTATCTTCAACAATATGCATATTTCAAACCTATGCCTTAGGCTCATGCCTCTAAATCACCAAAGAGCCTCTCTCAACACTACTAGTCCTAGACCACCAAGAAACGGTCGCCCGTTGCCCAACTTCAAAGTAAGCAACTTTGAACCATTTAAGAGCTTACGTCATGCAAATCTATTAGCTCTACGTCTAGCTTGTGTCACAACGCCACCATATCCTCATTGGTTTAATCCAAATCATGTATGTGAATATCATTTCAACACTCTTGGACACTCAATTGATGACTGTAAGAGCTTTAGAGATGTTGTGTAGGATCTGATCGATGCCAAAGCTATTGAAGTACAAGATGCAAAAGTAGAAAAAGCCCCATTGGAAGTGGCGATGCTTGAAGGCGTTTTTGAACATTGTTGCAACTTTATTAGATTTGTCCCTATGAGTTTGCTTATTTTTTGAGACTTGTTCATGATTATGTGTGTTTCTTTGTACAATCATTACATCACTTGTTTCCTTTCTTTCTTATCATCATTGTTCTTTCACTTTATTCTCTTTTGCTTTCTCTAAGACTAAGGTAGAAACTAATCATGAAACTGATTAATTGATTGTTGTGTTACAATGAGCTTGAATGACCTTAATCACGATGAAGATCCTAAACTATGTGAATAATCTAAATGTTGGACAATGACAAATCAAAAATCAAAATACCATAATCACTTAATGGAATCACGCAATTTGTTGTCATAATGGCAAGAGCATTTGGTCTTGAATGTTTTGGTCGAATGACTCAGTTTCGAAGTGGATCAAGCAGATGACCCAAGAAAACACACAAACAACAAAGCACTGCAAAGAAGGAGTAGCTCAGGACACTCGTCAAAGTGCACATTTTGGGAAAATAAAGAAAGGAAAAAGGCTCGGATTGGTAATCAAAAAGCAGTCTAGGCAAGAATTAAAAAAAAAAAAAAAAAAAGGGAAAGAAAGAGAAAAGAAAAGCTCGCTAGATTGAAATCTCAATAAGGCAATCTAGGTAAAAGTTAGAGCAAGAAATACTTATTAGGTTGAAAACCCGAAAGGGCAACCTAGGAAAATGCATCAACTAGGAAAGTCTACAAACAAGGATTTTTGGAAAAAAAAAAAGGCCCAAACTGGGCAATTTGGTTTGATGATGAATGATCGATGAAGAAGCATTCAACATAAGACAAGGAGACAACTTTCAAATACAAACTTGTTAGTCGCGTAGCAAAAGGTTGCAATCTTGGTCATGGCTTTTAAGCTCAACGTAACTAAGTTATCAATAAAATAGGTTTATCGATTAAAATCTACATTTTTTCCGATCTTTCATACCTAACTCTCACCCTTCTCCTCCCTTTTCATCAAAAAGTGTGTTCTTTCAAGGAATGCATTTTGTTTTGTCCATCTTTTTCTGAAATCATGCATAATCATAAAAAGTCAAGAGGCATTGAAAAGGTGAAAAAAATAGAAAAAGGAAAAAGAAGTCCGCTAGATCAAAAACTTGAAAAGGTGATCTAAGCAAAAGTTAGGGCAAACAAAAAGAAAAGGCTCGCTAGATTGAAGACCAAAAATGACAATCTAAGCAAAAGTAAGAATCAAGTCAGACTCCGACACAAGACAAGGGCAAGAGTTGAAAATAAAATCCATGAGTACTCTAAAAAAGAAAGATAAAAGTCAGTGGCTCTTTGAACAAAATGGCTCATTTGGAATTAGACTAAGGTTTTCAAAGAAAAGCGATGTTTGGATACAGCAAACTGGGGCAAATGTTTCCTTCTCTTTCCTAAAGCATGTCATCATCACTGTTAACACAAAAAAAAGTTAGGACAATTTGCTTTCTCTCTCTTCTCCCTTTTTAAAGTTTTTGCATTATCATTCAGGTTTCATCATTATCATAGCATTCATCATGCTTAGTTTTCTAAGTTTTATCTATGCTACAAACTAAAGCAAAATGTTTAGGGCATCCTCATCTCGTTTAAGCTTCATCACACCATCAACATGTGTAATTTCTTAAAAGCATTCGTATTCCTAATCATCAAATCATTTAGGACATTTGTCATGCTCATACAATCAACATTTTTCACACCGCAAATTGGGGCAATTTTTGTTTCTTCTTTGTGAAGTTGTCTCATCATGTTAGGGCATTCATCATTTACATTATCAGATCATCTAGGCATAGTGGTCACAAGTCATATCATTCATCATATCATTATTGCATTATTCAATCATCCCTAGGCATCTACTTTTCTGCAACATGAATCACTACATTAAATATCATCTATCATGAGCAAGCATCACATATAATTCGTATCGAGCATCCATTTAATTTTGCATACTTCCTTTTTCCATCCTATTGTATCCTATACTTTTCCATACCATCGCATCATTTACTTTTCAACAATTATCACATCATTTACTTTCTTGTAGTATCACCTCATTTACTTTTTAGCAATTATCACATCATTTACTTTCTCGCAATATCACATCATTTACTTTCTCGCAGGATCACTTCATTTACTTTCTTGCAATATCACATCATTTACTTTCTCGCAATATCACATCATTTACTTTTCAGCAATTATCACATAATTTATTTCTTGCAGTATCATGTCATTTACTTTTCAACAATTATCACATCATTTACTTTCTCTTATTACATCATTTACTTTTTAGTCTCGATCACAATCATTTACTTTCATATTTCACATGCATCTACTATACTTTCAAAAGCTTTATTTTCATATGCCTTTAAATTTCATATTTTACATGTTTTCACAATTTTTACATTTCATAGGTCTTTTAAAGTTTCACATGATACATGCTTTTACAATTTTTACATTTCACAAGTCTTTTAAGTTTCACATTATTCATGATTTCACAGTTTTTACATGCTTTCACAAACCTTTACTCCGCTTTCACAAATTTTAAATTTCACATCTGTTACTCGCTTTCACGAGTTTACTTTCACATCTATTTACTCTGCTTTCACACATTTTAAATTTCACATATGTTTACTCTTGCTTTCACAGAGTTTAAATTTCACAAGCCTTTACTCTACTTTCACATACATTTACTTTCACAAATTTTAAATTTCACATGTTTTTATTCCGTTTTCAAAGATTTTAAATTTCACAGGCCTTTACTCTGTTTTCACATACATTTACTTTTGCAAATTTTAAATTTCACATGTCTTTACTTTGCTTTCAATGATCTAACTTTTACATGTTTTTACATTTCACATGCATTTGCTTTCATGGATTCCATTTTCTCATGCTTTTACATTTTACATGTGTTTGCTTTCACAAACTTTTAAATTTTACATCCTTTTTCCACATGCTTTTAAATTTTACATGCATTTCATTCCCTACTTGACATTAGTTGTTTGCGTTCAACATGAGGTCATCTAGCATCATGTATTAGAGCATTGTCATCATGCATCCATCCTCTTCATATTATCATCTAGCATCATTCACTATATCATTTTACGTTGTCATCATGCATACATCATGCATTGGTCATCTAGCAGGATCCCTAAGAACTTTTGCATTGTCATTATACATTCACCATTTCTATCACATACTTAAAGTCATCAACATCACTATCATGCATCATGTATCTTGCATCATCTGGACAAAAATATGTATTCATATTTTTACTTGTCTCTAAAGCAAAATGTCAAAGCCACAATCCGTATATTTTTCAATAAGAGACAAGTAAGAGGGACAACTGTGAACACTATATTTTGTCTAGATATTTTTATCTTTGTTTTCACAAAAAAAAAAAAATTGCTTCTCATTCACTCTAAAAAAAAACTCTTAGCCTATTTCATTTTGCTTTAATTATTGTAAAAACAAAGTAAGCCCATTTCATTTTTTCCATTGTAAGCTCATTTCATTTTACATTTTTATTTATTTATTTATTTTAAAAAAAGCTTCATTCATGACTCCCCTTTTGATTAAAAAAATAAAAAATCTTGCACCGTTTCATTTTTTATCTTCTTTCAAATCTTCTGCACCGTTTCGTTGACATTAAAGGAGCAAGAGCAGACGCGAATAAGAAATTCAAGAAAGAGCGCAGGAAATCAGAAACAAATGATCGATAAGTCAACAAAGATCCACAATCAAAGCATAAAATCCGGGAAAATCAATATGAAAATTGAATAGAATTGGCAAAGCGTGTATAAATACAGGAATTCATCATCAAGAAGAAGAGGGGAATCATCTTTAATCTAGATCTTCTTCCAACATTGAAATGTTTTTTCCATCACCATTTTTCATCCAAAAACACCTCTGCAACAAACATAGAAAAGAAAATATCACAAAAGGGAGAGAGACAAGGTAAACCATTTGCAAATTGTTGATTTTTTTTTTTAGTGTCATCATTTTTCATGTCCCAAGCCAAGCTATTTCAGGTTTTACAACCAATACCACTGTTAAATAAACCAACATGTTTAATCCAAGCCAAAACCAAAATCTAACCATACAAGACCCAGTCATTTCCAGTTAAACACAGACCAAATCAAAGTCATCATCATCAACAATCCATTTTAACAAAAAATCTCAGATTCAATTTATCAAAAAAAAAAAAATCAAGAAATAGCAGGGAGCAAGCGGAAATTTCATCATCATTGTTCACGGAAATGGCGCCACTTTTACCCAGCCACAACCATCGCGGCGTCACTTCCCCTTCCCTTTCATCGTAGCCACTCCCTCTCATTAGCGCTAATACCATAGCCCCTTCAAATCGACCACCGCAAATGACGATCTAGCCACCGCACACCCCATCCCTCTTGTGACCAGTCCAGCCGCTACCATCACGCTCAACCCAAGACCCGCGACCACCTCCTTCCTCTTCCTCCATCATCACCACCGTGAGTTGGCGCTGGTAGCCCCAGGCGGAGCTCTCCTCCTCTTCCTTTGAGCCGTTGGACCAGCCAACCTGAGCTTCCCTCCTCTTTGTCACTGCTACACCCTCATCTTCTTCCTCGTCCGTTCTCTTTCCCTGCCTCTCATTCTCTATTTTTCGTTTCCCCCTCTCTCTCTCTCTCCTTGTATCTGTATGTACATGTATGTGAGTGTGAGTGGCGGTCTCACCCTCTCCTTTCATCAAAAGAACACCTCTTTCTCTGAATACAAATGCCCACAAATGACAACCATGCTTCTGTTTTACAAAAGTTAAAAAAGAAAAAAGGCCAAGCCAATAATTCTTGTACCCCACCATAATGTTTTGTTTTCCTTTTCCACCGAGAGTGAACATCCTTGTGTCTCTCACCCCACCGTGCCTTCTCTCTACGTGTACCCTAATCTTTCTTTGTTTTGAAAAATCAAAACCATGATGAAACTAAGTTCTTCTTTTCAAGCCACGATAATGTTCTTTTTTTACTTGCTTGTTTGTTTGTTTGTTTTTTATTTTTATTTTGCCATTTAGTTTAGATTGGGTGGGTCTTGCTAGTATGTTTTAGTCTGTGTACATTAAAAATCAAATATTGAGTTTTTTTTTTTTTAAAAAAAAGCTTGAAAAAGTAAAGGATATTGGTTTTTTTTTGTAATAAAAAAGGATATTTGTTTAAAAAGCCAGGATCAGGTAGTGTTTTTTTATTTTGTTTTTGTGTATATATATTGAATGTTTTGGCTAAAATTTGTATTTTAAAGATAAATAAATAAATGATTGAAACTCATATTTTTTTTAAGAAAATTAACATAGCTGTGATGGCTTGTTAATTATGTGTTTTTGGATACCTTAGCTTTGAGCTTAACATTCTAAAATCTCTTTTTTAAAATAAAATTAACTAACCCACAATTATTTTCTACAAGAACGACATGACTTTGAGTTCCTCATTAAGGAGAGGATAAGTCGGCATAGCCAACAACTATCAAGCCAAAATTAAGTTTTCTTTAAATTTTATTCTCTTTTTATTTAATTTTTTTCTTTTACTTTATTCTTGTATAATTATTATGACTTTTGGGAAAAATAAATATTATTAAAATTATAATTGAATTGCATAATGAGCTCTAGGGTAACCGTATTTATACATATGTATTAGGGTGCAGTGGAATTAAGTTTCCACAATTCCCTAATCATAATCAGAACTCCGAACTTTAAATCTCTTTCAAAAGACCAGTTTTGATAAAATCAAAGGTTTTCCAATTTTATTCAGAATTAAAATTGGTGGCGACCTGCCATTTTTATTTTAAAATAGGTTGTCATTCTCCGTTGCGACGCCTTCCGGATGTATGTGGCAATAACAAAATATCAAACACCTGGTGAGGAACTATGTGCTAATCATGCAATCACACAATTAGCTAGCAATTCTCCTTAAAGTCAATCAACTAGAGGATAATGTTAAGCACATACAATTAAATAATTGAAACCACAAAACTTAAATTTATGAACTAAATAAAATGCCAATTGCCAAAGCCTAATTCTCAATCAAGAATTACCTCTATTCTTTTGGTTAACTAAATGCTCACCAATCAATGAATTAGCATGTATTCAATCAACAAGCTAAGACATGTATGCTTACAAATCATGCTCACATACACATAACAACACTTTACTTAACATGCATATGAATCATAAACATGAAACGAGAGGAAAACACAAAGAGAAAGAAAACAACACCAATGATTTGCATTAAAATCAACAATGTTTCCAAACACAACCCTAGCTCTTGAATCTTTCAAGCTAGCAAGACACTACTCCTCCATGAAGGAGGTTACAAATAGCGAAAGAGGAAAAATAAAGAAATCAGAGATGAAAATCTGCATAAAAATAACCCAAGCTATGTTTATCAATGTATTCTTCAAGGAGGAGAGGAAGAAGAAAAGGAGAAGAAGAGGAGGAGAAGAACTCTTTAAAGCTAGTTCTATTTCCTAATTTGGTAAAGAATGCCTCAGACTTCATGCTTCAGAGCCTTACATCATCATGAAAATTGCTACAAAAGGGCCTAAGTATGTAAAAATTATAAAATTAAACTTCCTGGTTTGGCCTAAAACTCGCTACAGTGGGTAAAACTCACAGAAGACGAGTGGACTTAAATATCTCCACTAGGGCCACTTCTTAGGCTCGCTGAACAATTGATGTTTACTGGAGTGAAGTTGTCTTTATTCCTGATCATGCTTTATCTTCCAAGCTCGCTGATGATGCTCACTGCGAAGTCCTGGTAAAAACTTCCATCTAGCTCTCTCTCTTTCTTCCATGCACACTCCAAGCTTCATTCTACAATGCACTTTCAAAGGTGACCCTTTAGATGACCATGATTCACTCTGGAAGAAAGAGAATATCCTAGAGACAGAAACCAAAATTGTGCAAAAGCCACTAAATAAAAGTCACAAAGCATAATTGAGTGCATAGAGGATTGGATTCAAAAGCTAACAAACTCATGGAAATTAAGCTAAAAAAGAATGCAAAAGCACCAAGTATATGAGGGAAAATATTTACAAAAAGAGTGTTTATTAACTCCCCCACACTTAGGCAATTGCATGTCCTCATGCAAGGAGCGTCAAAGAAAAAAGAAAAAAAGAAAACGAAGGAAGAAAAAGAAAGAAAAGGACTTTATTGAAAAAACACGAAAATAAGGGATATAAACAATGATTTGGAGTTTAGTAGACAATGAGATTCAAGTGGTCACAATTACAAGCACCAAAAATCAAAATTAGCAACTCAATCATCCAACAAGAGCTTCAAACAAACATGGATTAGATAAGAAGATGAATAATTGGATTGAATTCTCACATGGATGTGTTTCACTCAGTTCACTCAAGTGTGTGTGGGAATGCAACACTCAAACACTTCACAATGCAATGCCTTCCATAAGCTTGCCCTTCATCTCAATCACCACAATTCAAACACAATCATAAACATGCATCAAGAGGCCTTATTCGGGGTTGTAGCCGAGCTAAGGTTAGGGAAGGATAAAATTTAGGATTTGTGGGCTAAACTTATATCTAAAGAAAGTAAAGGTATGTGCCTACATGATGGATTTGTGAATGAGAAACCAAAATTAAACCAATGGTGATTCCACAAGGATTCCTTATTGTGGTGCACCCTTAAACCAAGAGTTACAACTCTTATTCAAAGCAAGCAGTGAATTGGTTGATTTCTTTTTGTTTCCTTCATTTTTTTATTTATTTTTTATTTTTTTAGGATCAAACTAATCACAAAACTTTCACTAATTCACCATTTATTCACATGGAGTTCTTTTTCAAAAACCACAATCAGTTCACAGGGCTTCCTCCACACTTAATTTCTAGCACAACAACTTTAGCAATGCTTCCTAGACTCAAGTTGGGTATTTTTCATTGTTTTTCACTTACGTTATGATGGACAGGTTAAGACAAAGAAAGGGTGTTAAAGGTTCAAAAGGGGTTATGCAAGGGTTCATGAAAGAAGGTAGGCTTTTTAGACCAAGTGGTTAAAAAAAAAACAAAATAAATGCCTTAATCACACACATGCCATGCAATGCATTGAAACTGCTTAAAAAGAATCAGGCAAGTTCTAGAATGACTAACAATGCGAGTGTCTACCTAAAAAAAAAAAAAAAATAAGAGTAATCAATTTATGTAATCACCAATTAGGCTCAAAAGCTCACAAGCTAATTCCAACCAATCAATCAAAACCAAGATTAATCTCATGCTTATTCCTCAAAATGAAAATTGAGTGCCTAACATTCCAACAAGTGCTACCTCGAGTTAAAGGATATGTTTAACCAAAATGACTTATTAACTTAGCAAATTACCTAACTTATATACATACATATATATATATATATATATATATACACCCCCCCCACACACACACACACATGACTTATCTATAGCTAACTAGAAATCAAGTAAAACAAAACGTAAATGCTCAGATTTAACCATAGAAGCAACACGTAAGTGTCGAAAGTACTGTGAAAGCATTCAAAATAAGTTCCAAGCATATAACATGATAATAACTGAACAAGAAAAATAAAAATAAAAACATAAGAGATAGAAGGAGAGGAAAGAAAGGTCCTGGAGAGAAAATCACCCCCCACACTTATCTAAAGAACTGTCCTTAGTGCTACAAAAGGTGTGACAAACATAGTATAGAGGGGAAGAAGAGAAACATGGTTCAATCATCTAGGTCTCCTCCTCATAATCTATGTATTTGGATCCTCTAAGTCTAAGCCTCCTCATCAGCACCTGATTCTTCTGATGCTCATGTAATCTCCCACCATCTGTCTCTAGCCTGGTGATCCTCCACATGATCCTATGGTCAAAGGTGCCACCATTCTCTGGAATGTGCGGAGGCTCCGCTCAGCCCTCGAGCTCTCTCGCATCTAGACCTTCAGCTCCTCCATCCTAGTTAGCAGTGCTCCAAAGGGTTGTCTATGAGGAGCCCCACTGGCCTTTTTATTGTCCACGACATCCTTTGGTATGAGACTAGCAATAATAAGATAAGGGAATCTGGTTTAGAGAAGGTCATTTGGGAGCGCTAGACTTCATAAGTGGTAGGCATCCTAGTAATCAGGATAGGGTATGGTAACCTTGCTCTAAGAGCCAAAAGAACATCTCTCATATGGGCTAATATCCTAACAGGGAGGTCTAGCTTGCCTTCCACTAGGCAATAGAGAAGGAGAGCATTGTCCAACTGAGGTCGTTGACACATAGGAACATGGGCTAGTATGAGAGAAAAGAATGTGGATCCATGCCTGAGCCTCCAATGTCAGGTGAGCACCCAAGAGCAAGTGCGGTCCGTTTTGCTCATTATACACCCACTCACTCCCTGGGTAAGTCAGCTGGTCCTTGATCTCTCCTAGGTCGACGTTTCTGATATAGTCTAGAAGCAACTGGTACTCATCAGGCTTTCCTTCCTCAGGGTCTTCAGGTAGGGCCAAGATAGTACTGATGCTGGCAACAATGACAGGAACCTCCTCCTTCTATATATACAATCTAGGAGACGATCCCATAAGTTCTCATAGAATTCGTGAACCCATGAGATGTTGGCCGGCATAGCCTTATCCAACAATAATCCCCAGCTTCTGGCCTCGATATTATCCAACACCTCTGAGCTGATGTTCTTATAGGTCTTAGTATAGGAATTTGTTCTTAAAAGTAGGGCCTTTTGTACAAAGCACTCTCGAAAGCTCTTTCTGGAGCAATGTTCTAGAAGCGGAATGGGTCAGGAGGGTGGGAGAGCAACTCTCATTTGAGGAACTCTGGGCGGGTGCTGATGGGTGGGAGCCATGGACCTATAAAAGAGCATGAACATAGCTTAGAACAAGCCATAATGCAAAGGAAAAGAATATAGAGAAGTGCAAGGAAGTTAGGGATGAAAAACAGGAAAAAGATGCAAAGTAGGGAAAATAAAGTCACTGGAGTGAGGTATACTCGCTACAGTGACAATATGTGTAGCAAGTTCACTTCAACAATAAAGATTCACTACATCAAATGAAAGTGAAACAGCTCACCACAGTGACTAGGGTTCACTGGAGCAAGTGATGACAGGAGTTGGCAACTAGAAATGAGAGCTCTAGTGTTATACAACTATGCATATTTCAAGTGATTGGGGAGGAGCTTCAACTCAAGGGTAGATGATGGTTGTGATGGTGAAGTGTCTGACCTGCAACTTCATACAAACTTGAAACAAGCACATCATCATACCTAATAAAAGAAGGAATAACAAAAAAATTGGGATTTATGTTAGCAAGAGGGAGTGAAGGAAGCGAATTTTGTGTCTCAAGGTCAAAATTTGAGTTAGAGGTGCCCAGGACCCAGATATTTCCCAGTTGTGCAATTCCTAGAATCCTGAAGATACACTCACTGGAGCAAGACAATGTTGCTGGAACGAGTATGCTTGTACCGAGTTATTCTCTGAACGAGTCTATTTCAGACTCTAGTTCTGGAGAATTCAGAAATAGTAAGAGGTGTGCTAGAGTTATGCTTTCTACTCATTAGTTCAACAGTGTTTTCAGCGAATTTTCAATCAAAGAAACATCAACTTCAGCACACTCCTTACACAAGTTCGATATTCTATCACAATTGGGGCATTCAAAGTCATTTCAAATTCCAACATCCTAAAAGATTTTCCAACTAGATCACTACATGCATTTTCTATCAAAGAATCAACAAAATCAATTGCAAAAGTGGAATGGTTCTCTAAGGGAAAATTCGTGGCATCATTCAAATTAAATTGCTTTCAGTCACCACATTCCAAGGAAAGTGTGCCAGCAACCACATCAACCTTGGCCTTTGCTATTCTAAAAAATGGCCTTGCTAGTATCAATGTATCTTGGTGCACTTCATCATTATTGGCCATCTCTAAAACATAGAAATCAGGAGAAAAGATAAGATCATTTACCCTCACAAGGACGTTGTCGCAACCGGATCGTGATGGGGATGACAAAAATAGTGATTGAAAAATAGAGTCGCCACCAAGTTTATTTAAATTGAGAAAACATGGAAAAACCCATATATTTTAAAGAAATGACCTTTGAAACCAGATTATGAGTTCGGAGTCGTTTATGCATAGGGAAGGTAAGAACTTAATCTTACAGGACCCTAGTACACCCGTCCTTAGATGGTACCTTTAATTGATATTGTGCAAATTATTAATAACCTTTCAAAATATTTATTTTATCATTTTTATTTACAAGGACTTTAAAAACAATCTTTCTTAAAGAGGAGAAATTTTGGAACACCAAGTTGTCATAACTCAGATATCCAAAATACTAAGTTAACAAGCCGTCACGGCTAAATTAACATTTTATTTGAAATAAAATATTTGACAAATAAGGGGCTAATTTAAAATAAAAAAATTAGAAATATATTTACAAGTATGACGAATAATTATGAAAAATTTAATTTTGACTTAACAGGATGTCTGCTCCTACGTATCCCTTGGTGTAATAGGGAACTCAAAGTCATATAGTTTTGTAGAAAATAATTGTGGGTTGATTGATGTTATTTTTGAAAAGGAATTTTAGAATATTAACCTTTATAGTGAAATATTCCAGAATATAGAATTAATAAGCCGTCGTGGCTAAACTAACTTTATGACAATTATTCGTTTATTGTTTTTTAAAAGAGATGTGAAAACAAGAATATAAGAATTCAGGGTTAAAAGTGATGATGAGCTTTATTCACAAACTATTAAAAATATGCCAATTTTTGGGGTTTTAATTTTATGGGCCGACAAAATTAGGTGCTCACAGTTGCCCCTCTTTACTTATTTCTTATAAGAGAATACGAAAACATAAGTTTTGTATATTGTCTTCATAAGGAATGAGTAAAGATATGAACATTGATTTTGTTCCAATGCATGAAATTGAGAATGCAAGTAAAATCGAATTCAAACAGCAAAGAGCCTAAACATTCATGAAAGTTATGTTCAATGCGAGTCAAAAATCATGAAACTGAAAGTGTCTAAGCCATGCAAGAAAGAAAGAAGCAAATTAATTTGAAATCAATTCATGGGTGACATGTGGGAAAACTCGCTAACAACTAGACATGGATTCTCAAATGACACGAAAAGAAAAATTCATCTGGAACAAGAAATGTAAAAGCTAACAGCAAATATAATAGTTGACATAGGTTGATAGGCCTTCTAGGCTGATTGAAAAAGTAAAACAATTTGAAGCCGACTAGAAATGTAAATGGCAATCTAGGCCGACTGAAAATACAAATGGTAACCTTAGGCCGTTGAAATGGCAATCTAAAGCCGACTGGAAAAGTAAATGGCAATCTGAGGCTGACGAAAAAGTAAAATGGAAATCTGAGGCCGAATAATTGGCAATCTAAGGCCAACTGAAAAATAAATTTTGCAATCTTGAGGCCGACTGAAAAAGTAAATGGCAATCTAGGCCGACTGAAAAAGTAAAATGGGAATCTGAGGCCTACTGAAAATTAAATTGGCAATGTGAGGCCGACATAGAAAGATAAATTGGCCATCTGAGGCCAACATGGAAAGATAAATTGGCCATCTGAGGCTACTAAAAGTAAATTGGTAATAACATAATTGACATGGAAACCAATGATTTGCAGTTTTTATTTTCATTATTTTTCAACAATATTCTTATGAAATGAATTATACCATATTGAAACAACCCTTGAGGAAGACTTTAACTGATCAAACACGTAGCTCATGAGGTGGATTCTCTGTGCATATGATACCTTCTTCTTTTCTCTGGAGCTTCACTCACTTCCTTCCTTATTTCTTCTTCCTTTTAGCTTCTTTTTAGGAGATAATGATTCATTCGCATATAATTGTTTTTCTACCAAGCTCAATCGAAACTTCCAAATTCCCTTGGTGTAATGTTATCATTGATATATTGCTACAAACACTATTGTATTGTATAGTTTAAATTTAAATTTATGCTTACTTGAGACATCGTAAATAAACATGAGTCAAAAACGAAATGAAGAGATTAACTGAATAGGCATCTTTATTGCTTGGTGTATTGGATCACCAAATGTTTGGAAGGAGGCAACAACACAAAAAACGAAAGACAAGATTGCAAAACAAACATGAAATTTTGCCCCAGTTTAGGATCTTTGTGGCTCATTCAATCGATTTTCACAGCATGTTGAATACCATAGCCATGGTCTCCGATGATACATCTTCAAACTCGTTTCTTTTTAATTCCCCCTAGAAATTGCCCCAGTGTCAATCCGCTTGGCCTATAGGACTAATTCAACATGGAAAATTGCCCCAGTGTAGGTTGCTTGAGATGCGTTATCTTTTTCCTCTAACTTTTGCTTAGGCCACCTTTTCAGTTTTCAACGTAACGAGCACCTTTGTTTTTTTTACCCTAAGCCTTGCAAGTTTTCGACCTAATGGGTTTTTTCAGCATTTTTCAAGCATAAAACCTTTTGACTGCATTAGTGTTGATTGGTTTAGGCAATTCTTGTCCATTCATGTTTTGCAAAATCAATGCCCTACTTGCGAGCGCTTGCTTGACAATGTAAGGACCCTCATAACTTAGAGCCCATTTTCCCCGTGCGTCCTCCTAATTAGGGAGATTTTTCTTCAGAACCAAATCTCCTGATAAAAATCTCTAGGACGGACTTTCTTGTTAAAAGCTTTAGCCATTCTACTTTGGTTCAATTGGCCATGGCAAATAGCGCTGGTCTCTTATCTTCTATCTTGTTCAACTGTTCATATCAAGCCTTCACCCATTTAGATTCTTTTAACTTAGCCTTGATTAAAACCTTTAATGATAGGATTTCCACTTCTATGGGGATATAGCTTCCGTTCCATATACCAATGAGAAGGAAGTCGTCCCTGTGCTTGACCATGTATTGGTATAATATGCATGTAAAGCATACGTAGCATCTCATGCCAATTTTTGTAATTCACCACCATTTTTGTGATGATTTTCTTGATGATCTTATTTGTTGCCTCAACCGTGCCATTCATTTGAGGCCTATAAGGAGCTGAGTTGTGGTGCTTGATTTTGAAAGTCTCAAAAATTTCTGAACTTCTGCACCATTGAGATTAGGAGCATTGTCTGTGATGATTCTTTCTGGATTCCCATATCTGTAGATAATGCTCCTTTTGATGAATCTAAGAAACACCTTCTATGTGATGTTGGCATATGAAGTAGCTTCCACCCACTTAGTGAAATAGTCTATTGCCACCAAAATGAAATGATGACCATTTGATGCCTCTGGATTAATTAGGCCGATGACATCCATTCCCCACATCGAGAAAGGCTAGGGAGATACCATGTTGTTCAATGGAACTGGAGGAGCATTGACTCTTCTCATATATTTGGCACTTGTGGCACTTCTGAACATAATTGATACAGTCATTCTCTATGGTGGACCAATAATAAACACTTCTTAGGATTTTGCATGCCATCATGTGTCCATTGGCATGAGTTCACAGATCCTTACATGGACTTCAGTCATGATTATTCAGTTTCATGAGCATCTACACACCTGAGGAGAGTGTTGTCATGATTCCCCTTGTAAAGGACTTTGCCATTTAGGAAAAAGACCATGGCTAGTCGACGAATCGTCTTTTTATTCACATCGTTTGCTCAGCTTGGTGTTCTCCCTTTTGAATATAATGCTTGATATCACGATACCATGGTTGACCGTTGGTTTAGTCTCTACACTACCACAGGATACGGTTCACTTTGCACCTCTACATGGATAGGTTGGACATTGGCATGGACTTCCAATTTGGTCATTACAGCCAAAGTTGTAATACTCTAAAAATTATTTAAAAATTAATTTCAGCTTTGTTAGTCGTAATTCCAAAAATTTGACAGTTTAACAATGATGAGGATAGCCCAACGGATGTTTTTTTAAAAAAAAAAATTTCGGACTGAGGTGAATAGTAAACTTGCGGGCCCCGCTCGTCGGATAGCTGAAACCTAATCTGGAGGAAATGCTGGACTGAGAAAAAGAGGATTGAGGTTAGAAATAGTTGGGAATAAGGATTTTATACTTGGAATTGATTTTCAGCCGATATTTGATTACTCAGGTACAATGTTTTACCCGTTCTGAGAGTTTCGATGTGCGATTTTTGACACTGGACAAGTTACTTGATGGCCAAGTAACCTTTACCAACCACTTTATGCCAAGTGGATGGTAAGGATTGAAACTTGAAAAGTAAGTTTCAATCATGGCCTTTCATTTATTATATTTACTCGGGAGCTAATATCTCATCCGCTCAGGAATTTCGATGTGCAGTTTTAACATCAAAAAAGCTACTTGCTCCCCAAGTTAAAGAGAGCCGCTTATCTTAAGTCAAGTGGATGGACAAGATTCATTCTTTGACCAACAAAACAAATCCTAGCCATTCATATAATTTCATTTCCCAAAAAGAAAGAAAATTATACTTTACTACATAAATACTACATTTATATCAAGATAAACATAAAACAATCAACCTTATCACTCCATCATTATCAATTTCAGCCAGACCTCTTCAAGGACACTTCCTCCATTGTTATTTCTCTCAAACTCCATTAACAAGCTTCAAGCTTCAAAAACCTAGCTCAAAATCACTAAAACACCAAGATCCTTTCACAAAACTTGTTCTACTCCTCATAATCTATCAATCCAACCGATTAAAATCTCAAATCTTCATCAATCCTCACCTTGATACCTTACTTCCACACCGATTTCATAAGGGTTTGGACTTGATTTGGGAGCTTTGGAGTGAAGGAATCAATCTTGGAGTCAAGGATCCATTAGCCACCACAAGTAGGGTTTTCTTTGCCTTTTCTTTTCAAATTTATTCTAATGATTTTTGATTGAGTTAGGTCTAAAATTTTAGATGGTATAGGTTGATAGTACATGGATATTGGTGTATAAATTTTGGTGGTGGGTTTGGATGATGTTAGAAATCATTTTTGTCAAAAGGAATTTTGGTCTATGTTGCTGGAATTTCGATTTTACTATGGGTAGGACTGAACACAAATTTTCTAGTATTATTGTGGGTATTTTCATTTGCTAGAAAAAATATATGTTGAAGCCAACATCATAGGATAGTTCCAAAAATTTTCTTGGGCTCTGATATTGACTCCTAATGCTTTGAAAAAATCAAGAACCGATGTGTCTATGCTGCTTGGATAAAACTGAAGCCTAATTTTGTTAATTTTTTTAACATAGAAAATAATTGATTTTTCCTTTGAAATTTTTACAAACTTTTGAGAACATATTGAATTTCAACTGTGATTTTTATTTTGAATTGATTTAATCATGTGCTAGGGTTAAAAATTATGAATTTCGGGTTTTGAGCTGAGGTTGAGTGATTTCTGACCACCAAATGTGTCTAATTTTGTTATCAACTCTTTTTCCCTTGAAATTTTTATGGAACCTTGTGAACACATTGAAGTTTCCTTGAGAATTTTTATAGCCTCTGAATTGATTGTTTGATGGGCAAATAAATTTGTGCTACAAAGGTATGAAATATGCCATTGTGCTGGAAATGCAAAAATCTTTGAATTGATGAACTAATGGCATTTTTTATTCTAGTATGACATGAATACTTGATGCTACCTATTTGGCTATGTAACTTGTGACATATAAATGCATGCTAGAGGAAGTAAAGAGTGGTTTATGAGGCATGATTGAGATTTCATTGTGAATGAAATGCCTTTATGTGCTTTATGCATGCATTTGGAAAAAGAAAAGAGAATGTACAAAGTTTACTTGTGCGTGTTCTGACATATGGACAAAACAGAAACAAGACTTAGGTTGAATGAGGGGAAGAAAATAGAAAAGAGGAACTCCCCAAATTTATAGTTGGTGGATGTATCGGCTAGGAATAGATCTGTGTGTGATTCAGAAATGGAAAAAATGAAGTTTGATGATCACGTATAGGAATGAGTCCTGAAGGCTTTATTTCCCTTGTGTGTGATATCCACTACAAATACCATTTGGTATAAATTATTTATTGTGGAATTGTCCACAAAAAATATCCGTTGGGTATAAACTAAGTCTTTCCTATGTCAATGAAAAGAGAAAATGCACTGATTTGATTCTATGGCCATAAATGAAAGAGGGTTACTTTGAGATAATTTCACCACATTTGACATATGCATAATCATAGCGTATGCAACCTCTTGATTAGAGTTACTTATTATGTGTTTGGGCTTCATGATATATGTGCATTAAGTGAAGTGAGTGAATGCTAAAAGGAATCCACTTCAGAAAAATGGTTTTTGAACTTTAAAATGAACCGTTGATATGTGTTGCATGCTCACATTTTCTTAATAAACCGAAGTGGCTATGATGACGATGACATGGATTTTTAGTATATGTTCAGGGATGCCCTAGAATTTTATAATTCTCACCCTTATGTGTTTGTGTTCCTGTCGTCTCCAGGTTGATCCAGAAGACTATGAGGCTACACCACGAGGAATTGGGTTGCAGGAGCTTAGTAGTTAGTGTTTTATTATCTTGTACTTAGTTGGAATCATATGTATGTAAATGAAATAGAGAATGTATTGTATTAAAGCTCTTAGAAAAGTTCATCTTGTACTTAGCTATGTATTCAATAAATGTTGTATTTCTTTGTTATATATATTTCAATAAAATTTCGCTTAGTTATTACACACGTTAATCGAGCTTTCTATAGATATTTAAGAAAGGTCTGCTAATTAATAAGTAACAACTCTCAAGTACAATGTCATGACTTAAGAGTGAGGTTGTACTTGGGAAGATGTTACATTATGGTATCAGAGCTTATCCTTGTAGGACCTTGAGGAATGGACTAACTATGCTTCCAAAGTGTAGAGAAATTATGCCTTGAATCTTATCTATATGATAGGATATAGGGTTTAGATACACATGATAGTCTAGTGGTGCTGTTGTTGGTTGCTATCACACTTAGCATAGTGTTGAACCTAATCAACTCAATATCTTTGTTTGGTGTGTTCAGGAACCAATGGTAGACCGTGGACGTACTACGAATGAGGAACCTGAATCGGACTACATGATGAGTACCTCTGGAGATGGCCGTCGATATGAGAGCACAAGCCACAATGGCCAACTGGATGATGGAAAGATTAAATCAGAACGCAAAGGAGCTGGAGTTCATGGCACTTAAGCAAGAGTCAAGACCGGTGGTAAGACAAGAGTGCCCTAAATGTGGAAATATCACGGAAAGGCCTTGTTGGACAATGCAAAATTGTTTGCTTCGGCTATGGGAAACCAGGACACAAGATATTCGAATGTCCTGATAAGAAGAATCAGCTCGTCTCCAGGTCACAATACCAATGGCATACTCTTACTAGAGTGCTGAGGAGCTTCTCCACCTGCATATTCGATTCGATGGTCCAATAGGAAGCCAGCAATTCCCAAATCCACTAGGGACAATTCTAAGAAGAGACTAGCACCTGAAGATCAAGAATATGAGGATGCCCTGCCCCAAAGAAGTAGTTTAAACCTAATCTGTCTAAGGATAAACCACAACAACGGTCAGCCATGAGGAAAAATTGCCCGAAATGTGGGAGGAACCATGGGGTAGACCATGCTTGGCTGGATAAAAGGTATGCTACCGTTGTGCAAAACCAAAACATAAGATTTGGGAGTGTCAGAGGTATACAAAACTTGCTGAGAAGCCACCACACAAGAGCACTAGGAGTTAAGTAGACCTCGCAACCTGAGAATTAATTTGAGGTAGGAACATTTAGGATTCAATTTTTGTCTTTTGTTTGCCTGTGTGTGGATTGCTTGTTCAATTTATGAAAACTGTCTTTTGGAATCATTTTCAAATGAATTTTGAGGGCAAAATTCTTTTTAAGGTGGTGGTAATATACACCCTAAAAATTATTTAAAAATTGATTTGAGTTTTATTAGTCGTAATTCCAAAAATCAAGTTAGCAATGATGAGGATAGCCCAATGAACATTTGTTTTTTAAAAAATTTCCTGTAAAGTGAATAGTAACCTTGCGGGCCCTATGGGCCCGTCCTGAGCTTAAACCCTAGATAGGACAGGAAATACCTGGACTGAGAAAAGAGAGGATTGAGGTTGGAAATAGTTGGGAATAAGGATTTTATACTTGGAATTAATTTTCAGCCGATGTTTGATTACCTGGGTACAATGTTTTACCCATTCGGAGAGTTTCGATGTACGGTTTTGACACTGGACAAGTTACTTGGTTGCCAAGTAACCTTTACCAACCACTTTATGCCAAGTGGATGGCAAGGATTGAAACTTGAAAATTAAGTTTCAATCATTGCCTTTCATTTATTATATTTACTCTGAGCCAATATCTCATCCGTTCGGTGGAATTTCGTGTAGTTTTAACACAAAACAGCTACTTGCTCCCCAAGTTAAAGTGAGCCACTTATCTTAAGCCAAGTGGATGGACAAGATTCATTCTTTGACCAACAAAACAAATCTTAGCCATTCATATAATGTCTTTTCCAGAAAGAAAGAAAATTATACTTTACCTACATAAATACTACATTTATATCAAGATAAACATAAAACAACCAACCTTATCACTCCATCATCATCACTTTCAGCCAGACCTCTTCAAGGACACTTTCTCCATTGTTCTTCTTCTCAAACTCCATTAACAAGCTTCAAGCTTCAAAAACCCTAGCTCAAAATCACTAAAACACCAAGATCCTTTCACAAAACTTGTTCTACTCCTCATAATCTATCAATCCAACCGATTAAAATCTCAAATCTCCATCAATCCTCACCTTGATACCTTACTTCCTCACTGATTTCATAAGGGTTTGGGTTTGATTTGGGAGCTTTGGAGTGAAGAGAATCAATCTTGGAGCCAAGGATCCATTAGCCACCACAAGTAGGGTTTTCTTTGCCTTTTTTTTTCAAATTTATTCTGATGATTTCTGATTGAGTTAAGTCCAAAATTTTTTATGGTATTGGTTGATAATACATGGATATTGATGTATGAATTTTTGTGGTGGGTTTGGATGATGTTAGAAATCATTTTTGTCAAAAGGAATTTTGGTCTATGTTGCTGGAATTTCGATTTTACTATGGGAGGAACTGAACACTTAACATCCTCCCAAGTACAACCCCATCCTTAAGTCATGGCGTCATACTTGAGAGTTGTTACTTATTAATTAGCGAACCTTTCTTAATTATCTATAGAAAGCTCGATTAACGTGTGTAATAACTAAGCGAAGTTCTATTCAAATATATATAACAAAAAAATACAACATTTATTTAATACATAGCTAAGTACGCAAAGCTCTTCTAAGAGCTTTACTACACTACATTCACGTTTCATTTATATACATACAACTCCAACTAAGCATAGTAAAGTAAAAACATCAACTAATAAGTACTATGATTCCGAGTTCTTCAAGTTGCAGCTCCATTGTTTTTTGGATCAACTTGGAGGCGACACGGAACACAAAAACATAGGGGTGAGAATTACACAATTCTCAGGAGGGCAACTCCCAGTTACACCATCATAATGTCATCGTCATCACCCCAGCCACTTCGGTTTAAAGAAAATGTGAGCATGCGACATATATCAAAGATTCATTTTAATGTTCAAAAACCATTATTCCGAAGTGGGTTTCTTTTAGCATTCAATCACTTAAAGCATATATCTCATAGTATTTTAACATTGAATAAATCATCCTAAGCAAACAATTCAGAGTAAGTTGAGTAGCATATAATACATGCAATGAACTTATCTCAAAGTGACATGGTTTCACTTATGGCCACAAAGATCAAATCAGTGCATTTTCTCTTTTCATTGACATAGGAAAGACTTAGTTATACCCATGGGTATTTGTCGTGGACAATTCCACAATAAATAGTTTATACCAAATGGTATCTGTAGTGGTTCACACCGCACAAGGGAAATAGTCTGCTAGAGGACGAGTCCTATACGTGATCATCGAACTTCATTTTTTCCATTTCCAAATCACACATAGATCTATTCTTAGCCGCTACGTCTATCGACTATAAATTGGGGGTTTCTCTTTTAATTTCCTTCCCTCATTCAACCTAAGTCTTGTTTCGTTTTGTTCATATGTCAGAACATGCACGATTGAAATTTATATATATTCTCTTTTCTAAAATGCAAGCATAATGCATATACAGGCATTCATTCTAACGCCCCAATTTTTACTGTCATTAGGAATTACCGAATTACCGTAGGTAAATATTATATAAAATTTGAGACCAAACAATCCTTAATAAAGGAATATAACGTTAGAAGAGAAGTTAGGAGCAATTCGTGCAAGTATTGCAAACCCAAATTTTCTGTACGTGTAAAATGACCAAAATGCCCCTGAGGTTATTTTACTCAGAAAATGAGGATCGTGGGCCCCACCCATCCTCAAGGGGATGTTTTGATAATAATAAGGGATTGTTTGTGTTATGTGTGTTAATAGAGGAGAAGAATCATAATTTGAGCTTGACGCGAAATGACCAAAACGCCCGTTTTAACCCGATTGCGTGCCGACTTAGCCCGAACCTCACTAAAATTTTAAAACATGTTTTTAAGCTATGATTAACCATTTGTTAAGCTCGGGTGGTCTGGGCAATTTTTAGTAAAATGACCATTTTGCCCCCTTTTGTAGTTTTGCAATTTTTGAGATTTTTGATTCGTCTAATGAAACCTAAGCAATATTAGGCTCAAATTAAAGCTTATTAAATTCTAATTACTAATCTAGAGTCAAAATTATTTATTTAAATTGATTAGAACCTAAAATTGCTTAAAACACTTAAATTGCTTACTAATTCACCTAAGCCCTTAATTGCAAATTCTCTAATTTGCATGAATACCTTGCCTACACCTAAATAATACATGGAACACACAAATTTCCTCCTCCTTGGGCTGTAATGCACGAAATTATATGGCCTCCATGCATTAGATTATTGGAAAATTTGGCACAAAGCTTCATGTAAAGAAAAAAACAAAAAATTCCCTAAAACATGGCATAAAACATGCCTTAAACAAAAATATGATTTTCCTCCCTTTGTTCCCCCTCAAAATTAGCCACCCATGCCTCCTCCATTTGTCCATTCATGAGCTCCAAAATCTCTATAAATAGGCATGCTTAAGGAGTCTTAGAAGCCTTGCTCATAATTGCACAATTTCAAGTTTTTCCAAAGCTCAAAAGCTTTCTTTCTTCCTTCCCCTTGGCTGAAATTCTTTCTTCAACTTTTCAAGGAGATTTTCTTTCATTTCACTCAAAGAAACCAAGTTCTCTTCCTTTCCTTCAAATCAAATTAGGTAGGGAGTTGTTTTTAAGTTTATTTCTATGCTTTGCTAAGTGTTGTTCTTGGTTCAAAATGATGATTTCATGGATTTTCTCTAGTTTTTCCATTTGGTTTTCTTCTTTTTTTCTTTAACAATTCGGCCATATGGCCTAGGTGGGACTAAGATGATGGCTTGATGATGAGGACCTTGAGGGTGGGTTGTGAATCCATCACAAGTTAGGCCTCTAAAGCTTGAAAGTTCCACTTGATGCAAAACTTTAAAGAATAATATTTTTATGATGTTTTTATGATCTTGAGTTTAGAACTTTAAAGATGTATTTCTCACTTTGTCTTGCTAAGATATATATATATATATTGGATTGAATTTGTATTTCTATAAAGTCTTGAAGGAGCTCTAGTAAAGAAATCAAATGAACTTGCATCCATGTTTAAGTTTATGCCTTGCATAATCATGTTTACTTTCTATGTCATCACTAAAATTTCAAGAATGAATAAATGGACTTGCATACTCATGTTTAAATTTCCAAGTTTGCATTTCATGTTTATATTTCATGTTGTCACTTAATCTTTAAAGATAATAAAGAAGTTGCATCTCATATTTATTTTATGTTCTCACTTTATTTTATAATGGCTAAAAGAATCAACGCATGACATGTTTATTTTTATGTCATCACCTAAAGATCCTAGAGCTTAAAGACTTGCCCAAGTATCACAAGCAAAGAAATAAGATTATTGGAGTTAAAGAATTGATTCTTTAAGAAGTCTTGAGATTGGAGCTTAAAAAGATGTAATAATAATTCTCTTCTCCCTTCACCGGTGCGGATTACCGCCGCTCCCTTCTTAAGATTCTCTTCTCCCTCCACTGTCCTGCGGACTACCGCCACTCAGTTTCTTGCATCATGTTTATATTTCAAGCTCTTGCATCATGTTTAATTTTCAAGTCATCACCTTAAATCTTAAAGATAAAGAAATGGATTTGCATATCATGTTTATAATTCCAAGTTATCACCTTATAATGACAAGATTAAAATGAGGTTGCATAGCATGTTTATGATTCTAAGATATCACATAAATCTCTTAAGATCAAGACTTGCTCCTTTTATCTTAAGTGAGAATTTTAATCATGAAGATTCTTTCAAGTTTAGCAAAAAGAATTAGTTTCTAAAAGAAATTTGAGGCCTTGCAAAGACTTTACAAGAAACTAGTATTCCATGTACACTTAAAATGTGATTATGATAGGTTCATGATTCAGCCACTAATCTGGGTTTATTACCAATGTATGATGATGATTTAATATTTTTAAAGTTGTGATTATTATGTTTATTGATGAGGGAACAATTATATGCAAGTTAGAAGAGAAACTAGCTATATAAAATAACCGTAAAGCAAGATTTCTAGAACTCTAGATAATGAAATTTATGCAATCTGTCAGAACCTTTAGTGGCCTTAAGAACCAGATTTTATTATGTTTAGATAAGGGAGAATGATTCATAATTGGGTTAGTAATTAATTTTGGCATCATAGGGAAAGACGGTAGTGAGAAGGGTTAAAAACAACTTCTAGCACACGTAAAACCTTAAGAATGACTTACTGCCTATGCTGCCCCATATAGTCTAATAATGTTCCTAAGGCTTATAATTAATGGTAATGATGGTAATGAATCCCTTAGATGCATAATTAATTAGTTCAATAATTGAGGTTGCCCGATTCTAGAGTTTCGGTTGTTGAGACGCTTTCGGTAAGAATTGATGATGATGCCTCCTTGATTTTTTAAATGATAAGTCTATGTAGAGATTTGATGCTTATTAAGTATTTGATAATATTAAATGATTTCATGGCTTGCATGTTATAGTTGCTATTGCAAACAATGAGAATACTTACGCATGAAATAAAGAAATATTCTTTGTTATTTAAAAAATACCCTTGTTCCTGGAAGAAAGTGTACTATTGTAAAAGTGTAATTTGGAAAGGTTCTGGCTAGGAAAGACTTGGTATTTAAGCATGTCCATTTGTGACCCACCTCTCTTTCCTGGAATCTCCTAGATGCATGATTACAGTTGGTATATATTATTTCGGCATAAGACTATAAATGAGAAAATGTTATGATGATTATGAATGAAGAATTGTATTATGATATAACATACAAAGATTTAATGGTGACTTAAACTTATGAGAAAATGATCCTTTGGACCCATCAGACTATAGGTGGTGAAAAAGTGATTCTTGCCCCCTAGCCGTTCTCTCAAAAGGGTAGAGTCGGGATTTTAACTTATCAAAAGGGATAAGTATATGCTAGTGACGACTAGTAAGGTATGAGCTCATAACTTAGATTACTCCCAAAAGGGTGGAGTATAGGGTGACCCAGGAAAATGATGATGAAAGTAACTTTAAGTCACCTAAGGAACTAAGTAATGCATGATGTAAATATGATGTTCTTCTATGCATAATATTTATGATATGATGATGAGAAATATGATGTTCTTCTATGCATAGTATGCATAGTATTTATGATTTGATGATGAGAAATATGATGTTCTTTTATGCATAGTATTTATGATATGATGATGAAGAATATGATGTGTTGATAAAAGGAAAAGTTCATTATAAATATGACATGTTAAGTTACATTGCATTATAAGACGCATGATTAAAACCGATGAACCTTGATAAAGTATATTTTCGAAGATTAATAAATGAGCCTTAACATGCTCACATTTTCATAAAAAACCGAGGTTCCTGGGACGATGATGATGGCACAATGCATCATGAGGTGAGTACCCTACTGAGATTCTTTTTATAAGTTTCTCACTCCCTCTATTTTTTTTCTTTCCATCTCGTCTTCAGAAGAAGGAAGTGTTCGTGAATCACGTTGAGGCTTTCACCTGGTAGCTGAACTTGATCCTGCTAGTTTCACTCGTATATTTCAGATATCTATCCCTATCCCTGGAGTGTTATTACTAGGTGCCATTAATGGATGTCCTTCCATCCATATATTATTTATGTTTTGTTAGATTGCCTACACCTAGTCTTATTCTTTGGTAGGCAAAAGATCTATGTGATATGTAATTATGGATGTCATATGATGGAGCCAATATGATGTGTTCTTCATGATATGTCTATTCGTTTTCTGATTTATCTTGATTATCGTTCACGTTATGTGCAGCTCACGTTTTCAATTATGTTTTAAAAAAAAATGGCTCGTAATTTCACTAAGTATTTTCAAAGCATGATTAAGGAACTGAAGCAAAGAGTAAAGTCTAGTAATTAATCAGATACAACCTAGGTGTATTGGGTTAATTATTAGGGTGTTACACATTCACAATATAATCTCAATCATGCCTCTAGCATACTTTTATATGTCACAAGTCACATGGCCAAATAGGTAACATCGAGTATTCATGTCATCCTAGCACCAAAAATTCCATTAGTTCATCAACTCACAACATCAATCCATTTCCAGCACAATGGCAGATTTACTGCTCTAGGCACAACATTTAATTACCACATCAAACAGCCATTCCAAGTACCACAAAAATTCTATATGACACTTTGACATGTCTAGAAGAGCCTGTAAAAATTTCAAGATAAAAAGAGGTCTATAGCTATTTCAGTAAAATGTACAAATTTCGGGGTTAGGGGCCACCAATTCACAGCCCAACCAGTTCCAAAATTTTTAACCCTAGAAAATAATTGAATCAATGCACAATAAAATTTACAGTTAGACTTCAAATGTTATTAACTTCTTCTAAAATTTTCAAGGGCTAATTCAATCATTTGCTATGGTAATAAAATCGGGCAACTTTATTGCTTCAGTTTCAACAATCAAGATAGCATCAGTCTCATTTTCGTTTCTGATTTTTTTGAAGTAGTAAACCTTAAATTCAACACCCACAAAAATTCATGTAGTTAGTTTAAGATGTTAAATATAACATATAATTTTTATAGCTCATTAAATTACCCACAACTACACCATAAAAATTGTGCATAATTACTGCTTCAGGACAACTAGGAATCCAGGCCTAGTCCCAATTTCCTTTGAGAAAAACCCTTTTCTAACCCCATCCAAACACACCATAAAAATTCACACATTAATATCAACATATTATCCATCAATACAACTAGAAATTTCGGACTTAGGTCATGCCAAAACAGATCAGAAAAATTTGACAAGAAAAGGTAGCATAAACCCTACTTTGAGTAACCTATTAGCTCCTTGGCTTCAAGATTAACCAAGCTTGCTTCCTTCTCCTCCAAAGCTCCCAATCCAACTTCAAACCCCTCTGATATCAGTGAGGTATGAGGTACAAGACAAGGCTTTTATAAGGAATGGAAATTTTATTCGGTTAGATTGGTAGAGAATTAGGTGTAGAATAAGTTTAATGAAGGAACTTTGAGGTTTCCACAACTTTAGGCTAGGGTTTTTGGGCTTAGAACTCAAGATCAAGCTCTTGAAGATGAAAATGGTGGTTGGTTCTTTCTCCTTGAAGGCTGCATGAAATTTTGAAGCTTAATGATGGAGGATTTGGCTTCTTGAAGAAGATTAGAACATGTGTTGATATTATAATGGATGTATAAAGATATTTTGTGATAAAGCAAAATGGATGGCTAAGATTTAATCTTGGATCCCAAGACTAAATCTTGGCCTTCCACATGTCCTAACTAGATGGATATTACCCATTGGTGGTGATGGAAATATCTTCGTGTTAAAATATCGCACACGAAATTTTACCGAACGAGTAAACACCATACCCGATTGAACCGATATTGCCCGAAAATTAATTTTAAGTACAAAATTATCATTCCCACCTATTTCTAACCTTATTCCCAGGTTTTTCCTAATTTCAGGCACTTTCGAACCCGAATCTAGGGTTTTAGCTGCCGGCGGGTAGGGCCCGCAAGTTACTATTCACCCGCCCGAAATTTTTTTTTAAAACGTCCGTTGGGCCACCCTCATCGTTTTTAAACTATTATATTCTTAAAATTACGACTAACAAAACTTCAATTAATTTTTAAATAATTTTTAGGGTGTTACAAACACGAATTTTCGGGTACTATTGTGGGTATTTTCATTAGCTATAAAAAATATATGTTGAAGCCAACATCCTAAGCTAGTTCCACAAATTTTCTTGGGCTCTGATTTTGACTCCTAATGCTTTGAAAAAATCAAGAACGGAAAGTGTGTCTATGCTGCTTGGATTTGTGAAACTGAAGCTGATAATTTTGCTAATTTTTTTAACATAGCAAATGATTGATTTTTCCTTTGAAATTTTTACAGAATGTTGAGAACATATTGGCGTTCAACTATGATTTTTCTTTTGAATTGATTCAATCATGTGCTAGGGTTAAAAATTATGAATTTCAGGTTTTGAGCTGAGGTTGAGTGGTTCTGACCACCAAATTTGTCTAATTTTGTTATCTAGTTAGACAACTCTTTTTCCTGAAATTTTTATTGAACCTTGTGGACACATTGAAGTGTCCTTGAGAATTTTTATAGCCTCTGAATTGATTGTTTGATGGGCAAATAAATTTGTGCTACAAAGGTATGAAATCTGCCATTGTGCTGGAAATGTAAAAATCTTTGAATTGATGAACTAATGGCATTTTTGGTTCTAGTATGACATGAATATTTGATGTTACCTATTTGGCCATGTAACTTGTGACATATAAATGAATGCTAAAGGAAGTAAAGAGTGGTTTATGAGGCATGATTGAGATTTCATTGTGAATGAAATGCCTTTATGTGCTTTATGCATGCATTTGGAAAAAGAAAAGAATGTACAAAGTTTACCCGTGCATGTTCTGACATATGAACAAAATAGAAACAAGACTTAGGTTAAATGAGGGGAAGGAAATAGAAAAGTGGAACTCCCCAAATTTATAGTCGGTGGACGTATCGACTAGAAATAAGATCTATGTGTGATTCGGAATTGGAAAAAAATGAAGTTCGATGATCACGTATAGGAATGAAGCTTAATAGCGTCTATTTCCCTTGTGTGGTGTGATCCACTACAAATACCATTTGGTATAAATTATTATTGTGGAATTGTCCACAACAAATACCCGTTGGTATAAACTAAGTTTTTCTATGTCAATGAAAAGAGAAATGCACTGATTTGATTCTATGGCCATAAGTGAAAGAGGGTTACTTTGAGATAATTTCACCACATTTGACATATGCATAATCATAGCGTATGTAACCTCTTGATTAAAGTTACTTATTATGTGTTTGGGCTTCATAATATATGTGCATTAAGTGAAGTGAGTGAATGCTAAAAGGAATCCACTTCGGAAGAATTGTTTTTGAACTTTAAAATGAACCGTTGATATGTGTTGCATGCTAACATTTTCTTAATAAACCAAGTGGCAGGGACAATGACGATGACATGGATTTTTAGTATATGTTCGGGGATGAACTACTGAGAATTTTATAATTCTCACCCCTATGTGTTTGTTTCCTTTGTCGTCTCCAAGTTGATCCAGAGAACTACAGGCGCTACACCACAAGGAATTGGGTTGTAGTTTAGTAGTTAGTGTTTTATTATCTTGTGCTTAGTTGGAATCATATGTATGTAAATGAAATAGAGAATTTATTGTATTAAAGCTCTTAGAAAGCTTCGTCTTGTATTTAGCTTTGTATTCAATAAATGTTGTATTTCTTTGTTATATATATTTCAATAAAATTTCGATTAGTTATTACACATGTTAATCGAGCTTTTTATAGATATTTAAGAAAAGCCTGCTAATTAATAAGTAACAACTCTCGAGTACAATGTCATGACTTAAGGATGAGGTTGTACTTGGGAGGATTTTACAAAAGTTGCCAAAGCATCTGCAAATTGGTTCTTGTCTCGAGTTAAGTGAGAGAACGATATATCGTCAAAGTGCTCAATTAGTCGAGACAAATGCTTCTAATAAGGTACCAATTTTGGATCCTTTGTATGCTATTGTCCATTAACTTGGTAGATTATGAGTGTCGAATCTCCAAAGACTTTTAATTCTTTGATTCCTAAGTCAATTATAACTTGCAAACCATTTGCACATGCTTCATACTCAATGTTGTTGGTACATTCAAAGTGTAGTTTGATGGAAACTGGGTCCTGTTTCCGACCGGTGGCACTACTACAGCCCCTACTCCACCTCCATTCATGTTGATAGCCCTATCAAAGTACATCTTCCACGTATTCTCCTCTTCTACATCTTTTCTTTCTCCGACAACACCTCGTTATCGAGGAATTCAGCTGTGGTGGGTTGTCCATCCTCTAAAGGGTTTTCAGCTAGATGATTAGCAATTGCACCTCCCTTGACAAACTTTTGGGTCACATACTTGATATCAAATTCTACAGTATCACTTGCCACTTTGACATTCTCAACGACAATGAGGACTATCAAATATGTATTTCAAAGAATCCATTCGAGAGATTAACCAAGTGGTGTAGTATAACATATATTGTCTGTCTTTGGAGGTCTATGCCAATGCACAATAGGTCTTTTCGATCGCTACGTAGCGAGATTCATGGTCATTAAACTTCTTGCTCAGATAATAAATAGCATGTTCCTTCTTTCCGTACTCATCATATTGTCCAAACATTGCCCCAAGTGACGTAGGCAGCACTGTGAAGTACAATATTAAAGGACAGCCGGCATAGGTGGGGTCAAAATTGGAGGTTTTATTAAATAAGCCTTTATTTTGTCAAAGGTTTCTTGGCATTCTTCATTCCATTCTTCAGGTTGATGTTTTCATAACAGCTTGAATATAGGCTCACAAGTACTAGTCAAATTGGCGATGAATCTAGCAATGTAGTTGTAATACCCTAATATTTAACTCAATACACCTAGGACGTATTTAAGTTAATTATTAGTTATTACTATTTTGTTCAAGTTCTTTAATTTAAACTCTTGAAAATACTTTAATAAAATTACAGGTTAATTTTTTTTTTTTAAACTTTGAAAGCAAAATGTGAGCTACACATATTAAGTAAAACCCATCATCTATTTTGCACATAGAGAGGAGAAATAAAAACTGGTCATATACGTGCACAATAATCACATGAACATAACAACATCATCATATATAATTGTAGCATAAGTATTAACTGTTCAGATCAAACACCAAAATACACTATCCACCAACAGAGCTTAGGTTAAGTACAGGAATCCAAGATGAACAACAAACAAACAAATACAAAATAAACTAGCATAAGATCCCCCTCTCACTAGTCCTGCCTAGCATAAAATCCACGGATCAACTCGTCTCGTGTGGCATAAAGTCCCATGGGTTGGACATGGGCACCTCGACGAGGACGGGTAGCGCCTCTACGTGCTGGCTCCACTCCTCTCGTTGGCTGCATAACCATGGTCTCTCCATCATTATCACCCCCTACTTCCATAGGGACAACAGGGACAAACCTACCTGAGGGTGACGGGAGGGTAGATCTTCTGAGGGGTCCGACCATGACCCAACAGAACAAAGTGATGATCGAGGTGTGTAATTTGGGAAGTCTTGAATAGATGATGCAGTGGAGTGAGTATGGAAGGCGAGCTTGCGGATGCGAACGCTCCAAGGAAAGATCATCCGGAAAGGGGCAATGGGGAGAACCAGTTACTAGAAACGGGATGTGTAAATGGACGATCTATAAAGACATACAAAAGAACTGTACAATGACCCACAAAATGGTAAGACCAATTGATCGAGTCATAGTGCATTTCCCATGTAGGGCATCAGCAAAGATCACGGATGTTGCCATCAATATCTGAAGACAAGATGGAAAGTAAAGAAGAGGGAATGAGAAACTTATAAAAGAATCTCAGGAGGGCTTTCACCTCTTAATGCGTTGTGTCATCATCATCGTCCTTGGAATCTCGGATTCATTATGAAAATGTGAGCATGCATAAGCTTCATTTATTAATTTCCAAATACTTTTACCCGAGGTTCGTGTCTTTTAGCATGAATCTTAATGTCATGGATGCATAATATTATGTCATGAATGCATGTCAATGCCATATGCCAATTATCATAACAATATCACAATCAATGAACATAATGAACATAAACCTTTCTAACATGATTTCTACTCAATATTCTTTTAGGTGAATTAAATTTCTTGTTCACTTTTCCTTGGGGGCCGCCTATATCTTCTCTCTTGAGAGTTATAGGTTATGAACTCATACTTAACTAGTCATCACTAGCTTATACTTATCCCTGGGATAAGCTAAATTCCCGACTCCAAGAGTGAAGGTTAGGGGGCAGAGGAACACCTTTCATAACTATTAATTCCTGGAGTCTAAAGGGTCCTTTTTGGATCACCTCTCATAACCTTTAATTCAGGAGTCTAGATGATCATTTCCACGTGTCTTATGTCACCTTAATTTTAGCGTGTTCATTAGAGTGCAAACCTGAGCATTACATCATTATAACTTATGAATTCACATTTCATTCTCATAGAACACATCAATTATCATAATTGCAACTCATAATTCACATAGGCATGCTATTATCAACATCTTCTTGAAAAGTAAACATGTTTCTACCCAGTATGCCGAAAATTAAGGACCGGGCTCAACTAATGCACATGTTATGCTTCAACAAGATATACATAATGCACCAAAGGTCATCACAAACACAATTCTCATTTTCAACCTTGAGTTATCGGTAATTACTTATTAACCCTTAAACGGATCAAAGCTACCAATCGGTTTATCCTAACACTTGTAATTATTCTTTTATGCATCAAATAGACCAATAGTGATTATTACAATAATTTTCACTAACTTTTAGCCTCATGAATAGTATCAAACAACATTGAGCAAAATTTAAAAAATTAAGTCTTGAGGCATTCTAGAAATTGTATTTTTGACCCTTTCTAATTTCCAGCTTTTCCTAAGATGCTAAAATTAATTATTACACTAATTATTAGCAATTCTTACACAATTAGGCAATCCCAAATAGTATTATATATAAACAATAATCCCAATCAGTAGCCAAAATTTACATTACTAGAAGCTTTCAAAAATTGCACTTTTGCACATTTTTAGTTACTAGTCTTGCCTAATGTGTCAAGGATGATTTTTATATCAACTAATAGTAATTTTCACCATTCTAAGCCATTCTAAACAGCATGTTACAAAATTTATGAAAGCAAATTAGAATCCTTTTTTTTTTAATTTCTAAGAACTTGGAAAATTGTATCATAAATCATTTCTAATTACTAGTTTTTCTTAGAATTATTTCAAGACAAAGACCTATGAAATCATAAGATAAAACTCACTTTAGGCCCATCATGTAACATCCAATTTTCTATTGAGTATAAATGACCAAAATGCCCCTAAGGTCATTTTTACCTGGAATTCGAGGAAGTCGACTGGGCAGTCCTCAATGGGTCAACTCAATGTTTGAAGAGGATTATACCTTATATGTTTGAAATCTGAGGTGAAAATCTCGTTTTCTAAACTTTCAGCTCAAAATGACCAAAATACCCCTAGCGTTTTATGCGGGTAAAAGTGCCGTTTGAGCCTGGAACTTTTCCAGGAAGTTCAGAATGATGTTTATGAGTGGGTTTTGATGTTTAGTTGGCAGGAGGTCCCGGGCAGTTTTAGTGTAAAATTACCATTTTGGCCCTAGAATAATGTACAGTGAGCCTAATGACGTAATTAAGCAAATCTAAGCAATATTAGGCTTTAATCGAAGATTAATTTATTTTGATAATTAATCTAGAGTCAAAATAATTTATTAAGGTTAATTAGAACCTAAGATTGCTTGGTTAAACTCCAAGTACATTCTTTGATTCAAGATTCCTAGTCATGGAATCTTGAATAACATTTCTCTCTCCAATTCCTTAAATTAAGGAATTGTGCCCATACCTCATTTGACTAAGAAAATGGTTTTAAATTGTTAATCTAACAAGAACACTCTCCTAATCAAGTCTTGACAACCTTAATTACCCATTTTCTCACCTAAACACTTACTTACAACTCCTAATCCATGGCCTAACCAAATTACCTCTTAAACACACACATAAAACAACATTAAAATGAGAATTTTTCCTCCCCCATTGGCCTTAATTATGACCGGCCATTCCTCCCCAATTAATCATCCATCACATGTTTCATTTCCAATAAAATATGCTTAATGAAACTTGTGTGCCCATGCCTTGCCCATGCTTTCCACCATACCTCACCATGCCTCATAGAACAAATTCTCTCACCTCATGGAACATGAGGTCAAGGCCTTCTTCCCAATTAGCCACATGGTTGCAATTTCTCTATAAATACCATGCTTGGATGAACTTGGTTGCATTTTTGTTCATTTGCCAAGTTTAGCTTCAAAGAGTAACCTTGAGTTCTTTCTTTTCTCTCAAAGTTCAAGAGTTCTACCATCCTTCTCATCTTCTTTGCTCACAAAGAACCATCACAAAACACCATAAACCTTCCATTAAACACATAGACTTTTCATTCCCAAGCTCAAAAACTCAAAGCAAACCTTTCTCCCTTTTTTTTTTCTTGGCCGAATTCCTTTAAGCATCAAGGAAGGAGTTGTTCTTCTCATTTTGTTTCAAGATCAAGCTTCCATCTTCAAAAAGAAAATTCTTTGGTAGGGGTTTTTTTTCAAAGTTTTTCTTGTTTTCTTCAAGAAAGGTTCTAGTTTTTTCTTGGTTCAAACTCTTTTCTTTTTCGGCCATGAGGCCTTTTCATGAGAAAAACTTTGGCTTGATGATGAGGTTTCAAGATAATGGCTTGTTGTTGTCATATGAGAAACCTCTAAAACTTGAAATCTTGGTCTTGGACCATACATGTTTCAGTTTTCCTTTTTCCTTCCTTGATCAAGTTTTGGTTTTATTTCCTTCTTCCTCATCATGGTTTCAATTTCCTTTCCCTTTATTTGAACAAAGTTTGTTAAAATGTTAAGTAGATCACTAAAAGTTTTGTTAAGAAAATTAATCCTATGTTTTCAAAGAGCTCTAAGCTTACCCTTGCCAACCTTAAAGTTGGTCAGCCATTCTAAGAGTTTTACTCTAGATTGAAGCCCATGAGCAATAAAATAAAGAATATGACTTAGTTCTTTGTATGCTTGTTTAGACAAAGTGTTGAGTTTTGTGTCCATTTTCTTGAGCTTGATGATGAAGTTCAAAACCAAAGCCTTCTTTGAAGACTTGGTGCTAAGAACTCTAAAGCTCACTTTATGTTGTTAAAATACATATTGGGTTAAGGTTATAATGTTCCTCTAAAGTCTTGTAAGAGCTCTAGTTAAGATAAAATGAGTTGCATTCATGTTTATGTTTATGCCTTGCATAGCATGTTTATTTTGATGCCATCACTAAACTCTCAAGAATAACTAAATGAACTTGCATTATCATGTTTAAATTTCCAAGCTTGCATTTCATGTTTATATTTCAAGTCATCACTTAATCTTTAAAGATAATAATGAGGTTGCATCTCATATTTATTTTATGCTCTCACTTTATTTTATAATGAAGAGTAAAACAAGTGCATAGCATGTTTAAGTTTATGCCATCACTTAAATATCCTAGAGCTCAAAGACTTGCCCAAGTATCTTACATAAAGTTTTAGAAAATGGAGGCATTTCAAGAATGCCATTTTGGCCTTGTGATGATGATGATGGACTTGAGATGAGTTCATCTAATCATAAGTGCCCATAGTCTAAGTCTTGGAATTTTTCTAAGCTTAGGTGTACTTAAAGAATATTATGAACAAAGTTTTATGTTTTAAATCTATTCCTTGAGCTAAATAATTTAGCTACTGACCTTACTTAGATATATGTGATTTTAATGAGATAAATTGGTTTCTAAAAGAGTTTTGAGTTCCTAAAATTATTCCAAGAGAAAGCTAGTAACTTATATGCTTTTAAATCATGAAATTATGTGATTATATGAGCTTTGCATTTCGGTTCTGCCCTTGGTGTTTGGCCACTGTATAAATTCTGTTTTATGGTGTTAAAATGTGTAAAATTATGTTTGAGTGAAGCAAGGAACGATTTGGGGAAGTTAGGAAAGAATAAGTAACTAGAAAGGACTTAAAATGAGAATTCTAGAACACTTAGATGCAAGAATGGTAAATTCTATTCCAGCATAATTGAACTTAAGGAAAATGGTTTATAATTAGTGGATATGTGTAGGAATCCCTCATAATTGGTTTAGGAGTTGATTATAGAGCCTTAGGCAAAGATGGAACTTAGAAAGGGTCATAAACGGAGAATCTAGGACCCGCAAGCATATGATAATTTTCTGCCTAAGTGATGCAATGCCATTTGGATATGTTAGTAGGCATAAACATTAGAGAAATTATAGGTGATGATCCCTTAGGTGTGATAATGATCTATAATGGGTGTTAGGATAACTAGAACATAAGTTTAAAGTCCATGAGGGCCAAAGCATAAAATATCTTAGGGTAGGGTGATGTGATGTGAGAATGAGATCGAATAAGTATGGTTTTGATGTATGTGAATGATTCAAATACCATGAGTATGAAAATGTATGGATGTGTGGCATGTTGCTATAATGATGTGGTATGCTATATTTAAAATGCATGAGAATGCAAGATATGAGTAAAAGATATGTTATATGATGTTCTATGGTTGTATGCTCATGTTGCATCCATACGAGATATGATAATGTGGAAATGATCCCATTATGACTTCTCGAGTTAAGGGTTGTAGGGTGATCCAAGAAAGAGATATGATTCCCCTCTTTCCCCATATGAATCTAGCAACGGCTAGTTAGGTTTGAGCTCATTCCTAGGCGATGGGTGTATTTGGAGTTTTGGTGACCATGAGAAATCGCGGGCGCAGGTTGGGTGGATTTTGGTGACCATGATGAGGGTGGAAAAAGTTAAGAAAGGAACTCAAAGAGTTCATAAATGATAAAGTAAAAGACACACATGCATATATTTCGTGAATGTTCCATTGGTGCTTATGATTAAGTGATACATGTTGATGTACGTGACTATCATGCTCAAGCATTGCCATGCATACATGAAATATCTCTGCATTCATACCATCAAGACTCATGCTAAAAGAAACCCACTTCGGATAATGGAATTGAGAAATTAAAACTGAACCTATGCATGAACACCTCTTTTATAACGAAACCCGAAGTGGCTGGGGTGACGATGATGACACTTGTGTTAAAGTCGGGAGCCCTCCTGAGAATCTTGAATAAGTATTCTCACCCCTTTTGTTTTCCCTCCCGTGTCGTCTCCAGAGGATTGATGCGGATGTTCGTGATCTTCCTTGAGGTGTGGGCATAGGAACCACATCGTCTAGTCAGATCAGAGGGCAAGCGGAAGCATGAAGACTAGTCTAGCCTTGTTAACATTTTGTTTTGTGTTAGTTAAAGTTGTTTAGTGTAATCGGTACCCCTAGGTGTCCTTATATTTATGAGGGCATCGTTGTTATGTTATGATTATGATATGCTACTATAATTTATGTTGTGATTATTCTATGGTTTATTCATGGTTGTTATGATGACGTATATCTGTTTGTTATGTTTATGTTTAATAGTCGGTATCTATGCACACGCGCGGCTCGCATTTTAAGTCTTAAGTTCAAAAAAAAAAATTTAGTCGTATTTTATTAATCGTATTTTAAAGAAAAGTAAGTCAAGATCTGAAACAAAGGCGTAACGACTAATAACTACCGGAATGCGACTCGAGCATATAAGGTTAAGAGTTAGGGTGTTACACATCATCATCATGAGGCCGAAATCATATATTCCAAATATGTCCAAGGTGAAAATTTTCATTAAAGATAAAAGGAGCAAGTCTTAAGCTTTAGAGATTTAGGTGATAAATAGAATCATAAATATGCCATGCAAATCTCATTTGTAATCTTGGTCATTATAAGGTGATAAATTGGGAATATAAATATGATATGCAAGGCTTGAAATATAAACATGATGTGCAAGTCAATTTCCTTATCTTTAAGATTAAAGTGATGACTTGAAATTTAAACATGATGTGCAAGACTTGGAAAATTAAACATGATATGCAAGTCCACATTATTATCTTCAAGAATTAAGGTGATTGCTTGAAATATAAACATGATTATGCAAAGCTTGGAAATTTAAACATGATATGCAAATCCTTATTATTATCTTGTTAAGCTCAAAACTTAAGACTTTTTAAAGAATGAACTCTTTAACTCTAATTAATCTTAACAAAGAGGAAGTGAGCTTTAGAGTTCTTATTACTATGGTTCCAAGAACCTTATCTCTTGAACTCATCATTAAGCTCAAAAAGAATTAACTTAAAAGAAACTAACAATTTTCCTATTAATCTTTTGACAACAAAAACTAAACCTTGGGCTTTAGAGGTCCATTATATGATGGATTCACAATCACCACCACAATTCCTCATCATCAAGCCATGGTCATTATCAAGCCATAGAAATCGAAAATTAAAGGAAGAACAAAGAAAGAACATGAAACAAAATCCCTACCAAGTTGTTTCTTGTAACACCCTAATAATTAACCCTATACGCCTAGGTCGTATCTAATTAATTACTAGACTTTACTCTTTGCTTCAGTTATTTAACCATACTTTGAAAATACTTAATGAAATTATAAGCCATTTTTTTTAAAACATGATTGAAAACGTGAGCCGCGCATAACGTGAATGATAATCGAGATAAAGCGGAAAATGAAAGACATATCATGAAGAACACATCATATTGGCTCCATCATATGACATCCATAATTACATTTCACATAGATATTTTGCCTACCAGAGTTAAGCTAGATGTAGGCAATCAAACAAAACATAAATAATATATGGATGGAAAAACATCTTAACGGCACCTATTTATAACACTCCAGAAATAGGAATAGATATCAGAGTTCATGCTCAAGGTCTAGCGATATGTTCCTCAAGGATAATAAGCTGGTTCAATAGATCACGTGCATCTACCAGGTGAGAGCATCAACGGGAATCACGAACATCACCATCACTTTTCTGAAGACGAGATGGAAAGAAAGAAAGAGGGAATGAGAAACTTATAAAAGAATCTCGTAGGGCACTCACCTCATATACATCGTGTCATCATCATCGTCCCAGGAACCTGGGATTATATGAAATAGTGAACATGCTAAGATTAATTTATTAAGTTTGGAAATATACTTTACCGAGGTTAGTTTTAATCATGCATCTTGTAATGCATCATAAACTTAGCATGTCATATTTATAATGGACTTTTCCTATCATATATCTCATCGGCATATCATAATAACACGCTATGCATAAGACCATATAATATTCCTCATCATCATATCATAAATACTATGCATAGAAGAACATATTTCTCATCATCATCTCATAAATGCTATGCATAGAAGAACATCATAATCACATAATACGTTACTTAGTTCCTTAGGTGACTTAAAGTTACTTTCATCATCATTTTCCTGGGCCACCCTATACTCCACCCTTTGGGAGTAATCTAGGTTATGAACTCATACCTTACTAGTCGTCACTAGCATATACTTATCCCTTTTGATAAGTTAAAGTCCCAACTCTACCCTTTTGAGAGAACGGGCTAGGGGCAAGAATCACCTTTTCACCACCTATAGTCTGATGGGTCCAAAGGATCATTTCCTCATAATTTTAAGTCATCATTAAGTCTTTGCATGTTATATCATAATACAACTCTCAATTCATAATCATCAGGATGCATAAACATTCTCATTGTTTGCAACAGCAATTATAACATGCAAGCCAGGAATCATTCAATGATATCAAATACTTAATAAGGATCAAATCACTACATAGACTTATCATTTCAAACTTCAAAGAACCATCATCATAAATTCTTCCAAAACTATTAAACAACCGAAACTTTAGAATCGGTAACCTCAATCATCAAACCAATTAATCATGCATCTAAAGGATTCATTATCATCATTACCCTTAATTATAAGCCTTAAGAACATTATTAAACTATATGGGACAACATAGGCAGCAAGTTATATTTAAGGCTTCACGGTGTGCTAAAAGTTGCATTTTTAACCCTTTTCGTTACCGCTTTCCTTATGGTGCTAAAATTAATTACTAAACCAATTATGAATCATTCTCCCTTATCTAAACATAATAGAACCTGGTTCTTAGAGCTGCTAAAAGTTCTGACAGAACGCATTAATTTCATTCTCTAGAGTTCTAGAATCTTGCTTTTACGATTTTTCTGGAAGCTAGTTTTATTTCTAACATGCGTAAAATCGTTCCCTCAGCAATAAACCATGATTATCACAACTTCAAACATATTAAACCATCATCATACAGTAGTACTAAACTTAGATCAATGGCTGAATCATGAACCTCACATAATTTCTTAAAATCACATTTTTAAGTACCAGTAAGATACTAGTATCCGTAAAATCATTGCAAAGCCTTAAAACTCTTTTAAAAACTAATTCTTTTTGTTACTCTTGAAAGAAATTTTAGAACTAAATCAGTAGCTTATTTAAAATCACTTTAGGCCTACCTTAATCATGAGGCCGATTTATACATTGAAAGAATCTTCACAATTAAAATTTTCACTTAAGATAAAAGGAGCAAGTCTTGAGCTTTAGAGATTTAGTGATAACTAGAATTATAAACATGCTATGCAACCTTATTTTAATCTTGTCTTTATAAAGTGATAACTTGGAAATATAAACATGATGCAAAAACTGGAGCGGTGATAGTCCGCACTGGACCAGTGGAGGAGAAGAATCTTAAGAAACTAAGCGGCGTAGTTCAGAGGGTGAAAGGAGAAGAGAATTCTTATTACATCTTATTAAGCTCCAAACTCAAGACTTTTTAAAGAATGAATTCTTTGACTCCATAATCTTAAGGAAATTGAAAGTGAGCTTTAGAGTTCTTATTACCATGGTTCCAACTTTGCTTGTGATACTTGGGCAAGTCTTTGAGTTCTAGGATTCTTAGGTGATGACATAATAATAAACATGCCATGCTTGATTCTTTTAGCCATTATAAAATAAAGTGAGAGCATAAAATAAATATGAGATGCATCCTCTTTATTATCTTTGAAGATTAAGTGACAACTTGAAACATAAACATGAAATGCAAGCTTGGAAATTTAAACATGAATATGCAAGTTCATTTATTCATTCTTGAGAATTTAGTGATGACATTGAAAGTAAACATGTTTGTGCAAGGCATAAACATAAACATGGATGCAAGTTTATTTTATTTCTTTACTAGAGCTCCTTCAAGACTTTAAAAGAATTATAATTTCAACCCAATATATATCTTAGCAAGACAAAGTGAGTTTTAAAGATTTCATTATTAAGCTATCCTAGAAAACTTTCTTAGGCCTTGGAAATGAAATGGCAAGAAAAGGAGAAGTTCAAGAGTCATCTAGAAATGAAAAATTGTTAAACATCATTAAAAACAAAGCTTAACAAGAAATGAAACATAAGTGTCAATATATTTTTCAAATTCTAAACTCAAGACTTTTATCATAAAAACATAGTTGCTTCAAAACTTTGAAAACTAATGAAACCTTCAAGTTTTAAGGTCTATCTTGTGAAGGCTTTGCAACCAAGACTCAAGAACCTCATCATCATACCATGGTCTCATCATTACAAAGGCCACAAGGCCAAAATATACAAGAAGAAAAGGAGAAGGAAAACCAAAATATGAAGCAAAAAGAAAGTACATAAAATCATTTTTAACCAAGAACAACACTTATCAATACTTGAAATTAAGCTTAAAAACAACTCCCTACCAAATTTTATTTGAAGGAAAGGAAGAGAACTTGGTTTCTTTGAGTGAAATGAAAGAAAATCTCCTTGAAAAATGCTAAAAGTTTCACCAAGGGAGGAAGAATGAGAGCTTTTGGTGTTTGTAAAAACTAGAAATGTGTAACTATGATTCAAGGTTTCTAACACTCCTAAGTATGCCTATTTATAGAAGAATTCAAGCTCATAAATGGACAAGAGGAGGAGGCATAATTGGCAGATTTTTCATGGGGAACAAAGGGAGGAAAATCATTTTTTGTTTAAGGCATGTTTTATGCCATGTTTTAAGGAATTTTTGGCTTTTTCTTTACATGAAGCTTTGTGTCAAATTTGACAAATTTTCTGATGCATTGTGACACCAATAATTTGGCTATTACAGCCACAAAGAAGAGAAATTTGTGTGTTCCATGTATTATGTAGGGTGTAGGTAGGGTATCTTTGCAAATTAGAGAATTTACAATTAAGGGCTTAGGTGAATTAGTAAGCAACTTAGGTGTTTTTAAGCAATTTTAAGTTATAATCAATCTAAATAAATAATTTTGACTCTAAATTAATAATTATAATCTAATAACCTTTAATTTGAGGCTAATATTGCTTAGGTTTCCTATACGAATCAAAAATCTCGAAATTAAAAACTGCACAAAGGCGGGCAAAATTGTCATTTTACTCAAAAATTGCCCGGACCATCCGACTTAACCAATGGTCAATCATGGCTTAAAAACATCTTTTAAAACATTTTAGTGAGGTTCGGGCTAAGGACACGCTAATCGAAGTTAAAGGGCCGCATGGGCGTTTTGGACATTTCACACGTAGGAGCTCAAAATTAGGATTCTTCCTCTATTAACACACATAACACAAACAATCCCTTATTATCATCAAAACATCCCCTTGAGGACAGGTGGGGTCCACGATCTTCATTTTCTAAGTAAAATAACCTTAGGATTTTGGTCATTTTACACGTATAGAAAATCGGGGTTTGCAATTCTGACAAATTGCTCCTAATCTTTCTTCTAATGTTATATTCCTTTATTGAGGATTGTTCGGTCTCAAATTATATGAAAAATTACCTAGGGTAATTCGGTAATTCTAAACGACAGTAAAACTTTAAGTAAAAATTGGGGTGTTAGTTCTTGTTTACAAAAGATTAAGCTTGATCTTTTATGAAGTAACAAGAAGAAAATCTGATGCTAATGGTGATAGGACTTGGACCAAGTGGAGTTAGAGTGGAGGAAGAATTTTTCTTGTGTTTGACAATGGAAAGGTTATGTGTTTAGGAGTTTATTTATGGTTGGAAGATGTATGCTTGACATTTAGAGCTTGATTAGAGGTAGAGAATGAAGTCTCTTGATTGTGAATGAGGAAGAAGAAGAAAGATTGAAATCTTGAGAGAATTAGAGAACTTTGAGCAACTTTGAGTAAGGAAACTATCAAGTAAGCAAGTGCTAAGCCTAAGAGTGTTTGTATGAACATTTTGGCAATGGAAAAACATCTATTTATAGGCACATGAGGGCTGTTTGGCCGCTACATCATGGCTGGAAATGGAGGATTTATTTCATTTTTTAATTAAAGAAAACTTTAGAAAAAGAATGCTTATATGGTTGTAATAATTTTGTTCATGTATAATGGATGGAAATACTAAAATATGATGCTAATGGGAAACATTGTGGCTGATCACTTCATGGCTAAAATGGGTGGGCTTTCTTTTGATTAAACATAACCATAAATAATGAAAAAGAAAGCTAAAGAAATGGTGATAAGGTTGGATATGTTTCTTTGTTGGAAAAACCATTAAAATATGATGAAATGGAGCAAAAAGGGCGCTAGTTTCTGATTACATTGTGATCAGATTTCTCATTATTTACAAGTGGTGAACATGTATTAGATGTCTAATTACTTAGGTAAAAGATTAGGAATTGATAGATTAGTGAAAAATGGTAAAAGGTTAAGTGTTTAGGGAAAATCAAGACAAGGTAAAAAGAATAATCATACACTAGTAAGTGAAGTTAATTTCAAATGAGTTAAAATCAATTTGTAACATAAGTTCTAAACTTAGAATAAGAAAATGTAATTGTACTAAATTTTACCTAAACGAAATCTTAACCTTAAACTTAAAATAATTAATTTTGAGTTCTTGTGATTAAGGAAAGGAAATTTAATTTTACCTTAAGCAATCTTAGGCTTTAATTACCTCAAGTAATTATTATTAACCTTAGGTAGTTAATTTTTAACTCAAAGCTAATGAATGAAATCAATTCAAAAGGATTAGAGCCTAATATCACCTTAATTAGTTAAGTAAACTTATTAAGCATTAGTTAGGGCTAAAAAGGTAATTTCACATAAAAATTTTTGAAATTACCTGAACTTTCAGATATCACTTGGTACAACCATTTTAGGCTTCTCGGGTGATAACAGGTTCAAACATTGCTCAATCTAAGTTAAACTCAGGGTAAATTGGTAATTTTACATATAGTAAAAATTGGAGTTGAGATTTTTACCTCAACATCAACATATAACAATAATTCCCTTCAAACATAAATCTAACCCCTTGAGGATACGGGGATTGACTATCTCTTATTTCAGGGGCAAAATGACCTCAGGGCATTTTGGTCATTTTGCATACGAAAAATTGGATTTGCAATTTTGCACAAATTGTTATCCAAGACTCATATAATGTTATTTTAATGTTAAAATTCCTAATTAAGGATTGTTCAACCTCAAATCTAATAAAATTACCTAAGGGTATTTTGGTAATTTTGCATGATAGCAAAACCGAAGCGTTACAATAGTTCAGCCTTCCAAGAAACTTCTCACTTCCTTTTCAAGTTGAGGCTGACATCTCTTGTATTGCCTTCACCTTGTCTGGATCTACCTTTATCCCTTCTTCTAATAATGAAATTGAGTAATTTCCCTGTAGATGCTCCAAAGACGCATTTATTTGGGTTAAGCGCAACTTATATTTTCTAAGCCTTTTGACGGCTTTCTTAGAACTGCTACATAACTTTCTCCCTCTTAGACTTGGCGACCATGTCATGCACGTACACTTCAATCTCCTTATGCATCATGTCATGGAATAATGCAACCATGGCATGTTGGTAGGTGGCACAAGCATTTTTCAATTCGAATGGCATGACTTATAGCAAAATGTTCCCACGGCATTATGAAAGTAGTTTTTCCTTTGTCATGAATATCCATGGGAACTTATTATACCTGGAGTACCTATCCATAAATGAAAAGTTGTGATTTCCAATTGTATTATCAACTAAGACATTAATATGAGGGAGCGAAAAATCATCTTTTGGGCTAGCCTTATTTAAATCTTGATAATCTACATACATTTTGACTTTCCCATCCTTTTTAGGCACAGGTACAATGTCAGCCACCCAATCAGTGTGCCTTGATACTTCCACAAATCCAACCTCTAGCTGTTTAGTCACCTCTTCTTTTATTTTTAATGACATTTCAAGCCAACCTTCTCAACTTTTGCTTTTTTGGCTCAGCTCCTGGATATAAAGGGATCTTATGTGAAGCTATTTTTGGATCTAGCCCGGAATATCATGGTAAGACCATGCAAAGATATCTAAGTATTCTTTCAACAATGCAATCATTTTTTAGCGTTCTAGACTTTCCATTATTTTCAACTCCTTCTTCTCTTCTTCAATGCCCATGTTAACCAACTCGATCACCTCATTGTCTAGACCAAATCCTTTTTCTATATGTTCTAGAGGTCTAAAATTACCTAACATTTTCTTCATCTTCTTTGGATTTATAGTTATCGCAATCAAGTGCAGCAAGAGAATCAATTGATAATCTTCCAAATTTCGTTTCATGAGGCAAAATTTCTATAGCATTTAGATTCCTGGAAAGCAATTGTGATGGGTTGGAATACCAAAACAAATAGTGGGTAAATGCAAAATAAAAGAGGAGAAACATGAATTAATGAGCTAAAAAATGGTGGTAAAGATAAAAAGAGAAAGCAAATAGAAGATAGAAGCAAGGAAAATGAAAGACATGAAGAAATGTAAAAAATAAAGGGAATAACAAAGAAAGATTGTTGAATAAACACACAATTTCATTTAAATGATGTCTTCAAAAAGCATAAACAGTCTTTCCTGATACAACACAAATGATTACTTTGTAGCAATAACATCAATCATTGGTTTAGTCGTCTAGTTCATTAGTACTTCGTTATTGTTGGCAGCATACTTTGTTGCTTTCTTCAATTGTCTCCACGTCATTGATGGTGAGACGGAGCAAGGGAGCAAACTTTTCTAGCTATATTCACTTTAGTTGACCAGAAATGTCTCCTTAAGGTGAGGGATCTACTTTATTTTCTTCTCATATTTCTTCTGTTGGAGGGCCATGGCACCCATCTCCTCTTCTAATGGTGCATCATATCCCAAACCAAATCGATTGGGTTTCTTGAGCCAATATAGATATTCTGATACCTTGCAATTGTGGTCCTAACCCTTTACCCTGTAGATATCTATTCTTATCCATGATATGAGCTAGTATTTGATTAACATTTTGCATTATGGACCCACTTGCACTCATGTGTGGGCTTTACCAACTCCAGGCTATGCCACAAATTATTGTCTATTGGCTCCACACTCTCCACATAGGGCAGTGAGACGGCTTGGATATAATGATGTCCCTTTCTCCATGGATTGTGACAACTGATCCATTCTCAATATATTTAACCTTTTGATGCAAGTTTGAAGGGACAACACTAATATCATTAATCCACGGTCTTTCTAGTAGCATGTTATAATCAGCCGATCTTCATCACCTAATAACACTTCTGATTTGCTTGGTTCAATCTCTAGTGGCAACACCACCTCCCCAGAATGTTTTTTGTAGCCCTATCAAAAGCTTTTACAACCATCACTTAAGGCGATATATCATCTACACTCATTGATAGTTGTTTCAAGGTTGACACGGCAATACATTTAACATTGATCCACCATCAATAAGGACTTAGGCGCTATATGGCCTTTGCATTTGAAGGTTACATGTAGTGCTTATGGATTAGCCCGTGACACCACTTCTTCATCTAAGAACATGATATACGTTTCACCGGATCCACCATATTTACCATGTTCTCCAATGAAATGTCGGGCTTGACATAGGCTTCCTTTAAGACCTATAATCCTGCCTTTTGATGAGATTTGACGATAGGATTAGTGACAAAAGAGATATTTCAGAGTCTTTTAATTATTCCAAAATATCATATTTGTAACGCAGGACGGCAGGGAGTGATCAGGTGTAAGAAGGCACGGACAAGGAGCTCCTCCTCTAAGCGAAGGGGTACATGAATGAAATCGATTGCACACCCGAATGAGAGGATCCTAGACTGTATAAGTATGGCACTATACAGTTAAGGAAGGCTTATATGAATTGATTGGTACTACCTATGCCACAAAGATGCATCTTTCTTTCATAGCCCATCACGAAGAACTCTAGTTAAGCGTGCTTGACTTGGAGTAATTTTGGATGGGTGACCTCCTGGGAAGTTTCCAGGAAGCGTGTGAGTGAGGATAAAGCATGAAAAGACCTATGTTGGTTTGTAGGGACAGTTGTCAATCCATAAAGTAGTAGGGGATGTTACAAATGGTATCAAGAGCTACACCTCTCCAGTATGGTGTGGTTTGGGGATAAACTAAGTGGAAGCTAGTAGGCATGTAAGGGGAAGGAAGAGTGACCGATGCGAAAAGGCATAGACAAGGAGCGGCTCCTGCCTCTAAGCATAGGGGTACATGAATGAACCGATTACACACCCGAATGAGAGGAATCCTAGTTGTATAGGTATGAGACTACAGGTTAAAGAAGACTTATATGAATTGATTGGTACTACCTATGCCACAAAGATGCATCTTTCTTTGGTAGCCCATCATGAAAAAACTCCAAGTAAGCGTGCTTGACTTGGGGTAATTTTGGGATGGGTGACCTCCTGAAAGTTTCCAGGAAGTGTGTGAGTGAGGACAAAGCACATGAAAGACCTTGCTGGTTTGTGGGACAGTCGTCAATCCATAAAGCGGAGGGATGTTACAATATTCATTTTGTTTCATGATCTTTAGGAACTTTTCTTCCTCATCTTCCTTTTCCTTTCTTCCTAACTCTGAACCTTTTTCAACATTCCCTTCGTCAACAAACTTCCTTTTTTCAAGCTCTTTGGGTCTATACACCCTTCCACTTCTTGTTATTCCTTTTACCTCCATAATGCCAGACCCTTACTTGCTTTGGCTTTTTGAGGTTTCCCTATGTCTCCATTTATCTCTACTTTGGTTTCATAATTCCAAGGCACGCACGTGTATTCTCATACCCAAAAAGTGTGGGTTCTTCATAGTGATCACCACTTTTTCAGGCTTAGGAGCTGATTAGGTTGAGGAACTTGAAAGACAAAACATTCAATCACATTCACCTCTTCGGGGATATTTAGCCCCTTTTTTACTTGTATCACACCCAAGTTGAGTAGTCCCTATATACAAGCTTTGAAATCCAGCAATTTTCTATATCATGGAAGGCCTCCAGTGGTATGCACACTTGAATTCATATCATACTTCTCAATCCCTTTTATTGCGAGGCAGGTGCCTGTAAGTCTAACCAGCCTTCAAGCCGGTAAAAGTTTTCCATAGGAGTTCGAAGATTCAAAACCTTCTTGATCAATGGTTTTTCTTCCTCTAAAGCATTTATCTAACTTCCTCCTTCATGGTTTAGAATTGGATTGTGGACAATGTCTGGTTTTGACTCCTCTTGAAGGTCTAATCTCCTACAAGCAATTAGTTTTTTCATTGCTATCTTGAAACCTTCACAATCCTCAATGGAATGCCCTGCTATATCCATGTGGTATTTATAAGTAAGGTTCGGGTTGTACCAAGCTGGGTATGGCAGTTCTAATAGCACACAGGATAAGTGTAACCCAGGAATTTCCGTTGAGTACAAATGACCGAAATGCCCTGAGGTCATTCTAGAAATTCGAGGATTGTTGCCCTGACAACCATCGAATGGGTCAACTCGATGTTTGAAGGGGATTATGCTGTTATGGATGATATTGAGGAGAACTCGTTTTCTAAACTTTCGGCTCAAAATGACCAAAATACCCTCCTGTGTCTACACGGGTAAAAGGTGCCGTTTGAGCCCAGAACTTTCCAGGAAGTTTAGAATGATGTTTATGAGCAATGTTTGATGTTTAGTTGAGCCCAGAAGGTCCCGAATAGTTTAGCACAAAATTACCATTTTACCCCTAGAACAGTGTACAGTAAGCCTAATGACAATTAAGCAAACCTAAGCAATATTAGGCTCTAATCGAAGATTAATTTATTTCGATAATTAATCTAGAGTCAAAATAATTTATTAAGGTTAATTAGAACCTAAGATTGCTTAGATAAACTCTAATTGCATTCTTTAAATTCAAGATTCCTAGTCATGGAATCTTGAATAGTGTTTCTCTCCAATTCCTTAAATTAAGGAATTGAGCCATACCTCATTTGACCAAAAGAATTATTTTAAATTACTAATCTAATAAGATTACCCTCCTAATCAAGTCTTGAACCACCTTAATTAACCATTTTCTCACCTAAACACTTGCTTACAAACTCCTAATCAAAAGCCTAATCAAAGAAACACTTAAACACATCTTAAACCACAATTACATGAACAAAAATCCCTTCCCCTTGGCTGATGTGTTGACCGAAAATTCCCCCTAAAAATGGTGCCACATGTTGATTTTTGATGCACTCCAAGCCCATGCCTTAGGCCATGCTTTGCCCATACCTTGCCCATACTTCCAACCATGCTTGCCATGCCTAAGCCCATGCTTTTTTAAGAGATATTTTCCTCCTCCCTTGACCTTGAAAAGCCATCAGCCATTCCCTCCCCAAATCAGCCAACATGTCTCACTTTTTCTATAAATACCAAGCCTTTGAAGACTTGGTTGCTCTTTGGATCATTTGCCAAGTTTAAGCATTCTTACACTTTCTCTCATTTCCTCTCAAATTCCCTCAACTTGGCTGATTTCTTCCTCAAGACTCCAAGAGGATTTCCTTCTCCTTCCATCAAGAAAACAAAGCTTTCTTACATCTCTTCAAGACTTCTTAAGGTAGGGGTTAAGTTTTGATGATTTTTGTTTGTGTTCTTCAAGAAAGTTCTAGTTTTTCTCTTGGTTTCAAACTCCTTTCCTTTCCCTTTTCTTTTTCGGCCAAGAGGCCTTTTTACAAAAAGAATGTGAGCTTGATGATGAGGTTTCAAGATAATGACTTGTTGTTGTCATGTGAGAAACCTCTAAAGCTTGAAACAACTTGGTCTTGGACCATACATGCTTGGATTTCCTTTCTTTCCTTGGCTTAAGTTTTGGTTTTCCTCTTCCTCTTTCCCTTAAGGATTTCAGTTTTTCTTCTTTGGATTTGAACAAAGTTTGTAAAATATGTCTAGTAGATCACAAAAGTTTTGTTAAGAAAGTTAATCTTATGATTTCAAAGAGCTCTAAGCTTACCCTTGCCAACCTTAAAGTTGGTCGGCCGTTCTAAGAGTTTTACTCTAGATTGAAGCCCATGAGCAATAAAATAAAGAATATGACTTAGTTCTTGTAGTTTTGTTTAGACAAAGTGATGAACTTTGGGTCCATTTCCTTAAGCTTGATGATGAGTTCAAACCTTAAGATTTCTTTTGAAGTCTAGGTGCTAAGAACTCTAAAGCTTGCCTTATGATACATAATGGGTTGAGGTTTATGTTCCTCTAAAAGTCTTGCAAGAGCTCTAGCTAAGATAAAAACAAGTTGCATTCATGTTTAAATTTATGCCTTGCATCTCATGTTTATTTTGATGCTATCACTAATTTTACAAGAGTAAATGAATGAACTTGCATTACCATATTTAAATTCCCAAGCTTGCATTTCATGTTTATATTTCAAGTCATCACTTAATCCTTAAAGATAATAATGAAGTTGCATCTCATATTTATTTTATGCTCTCACTTTACTTTCTAATGAAGAGTAAAATAAAGTGCATAGCATGTTTAAGATTTTGTCATCACCTAAATACTCTAGAGCTCAAAGACTTGCCCTAAGTATCCTAAAAAGGAACTCTATTAAAAAAGAAATGGATGAGTTTTGGTATGATTCAATAATGTTTTGATTTTGTAAAATACATGAATAATTTCTAGAAATGTTGGAAAACTGTTTTGTGAGGTCTCAAGATGTTTAAATAGTTTGGAATGTGTCAAAATCATGTTTTCTCAAATTCCGGCTCTGGTAATCGATTACCACCCATGTAATCGATTACCAAAGGTTTTGAAGGACTTTTGGTTTGGTATCGATTACCAGAGGCGTGTAATCGATTACCACGGCTTTTTCATGCCCAGACCTTTGGAAACCATGTAATCGATTACCTTATAGTGTAATCGATTACCTATGTTCTTTATTTTTCGAAAATTTAACCCTAAGTAATCGATTACCATTATGTAATCGATTACCAAGTTGTTTTGAAACCCAGAATGAATTAGCCCTGGTAATCGATTACTAGGAACATGTAATCGATTACCAGAACACCTTTGTTTCAGAAACACCCAAGAGAAAACTAGTAACTTATATGCATTTTAACCCAAGAGATTATGTGATCTTATGGGTTCATGATTTGGTTCTATGTTTGGCTCCTGTATAAATGCTGTTCTAAGGTGTTAAATGTGTAAAATTATGTTGAGTGAAGCAAGGATCGATTTAGAAAAGTTAGAAAGGAATAAGTAACTTAAAAAGGGATTTGAGATGAGAATTCTAGAACACCTTAATGCAAAGAAGTGCAAATCTGTTCTAGCATAATTAATTCAAGGATAAATGATTCATAATTAGTAAGACATGTACAAGATCCCTTCATAAATGATTAGGTGCTAATTTCTAAGTTTAAGATGATGATAAGAGATCTAAAGTGGTTTATAACTTAGAGAACATGCCTAGGAATCCCTCATAATTGATCTAAGAATTAATTATGGAGCCTTAGGCGAAGATGGATCTTAAAAAGGGTCACAAATGGAGATTTTAGAGCCCTTAACATATGATATTTTTCTGCCCTTTTATGATAAGTGCTGATTGAAATTTTGATAGGTTCAAATCTTAGAGAAAAGTTTAAGTTCCAACCCTTGAGGGTAATAATGATGCAAATAAAGTTTAAAGCCCGTAAGGGTCAAAGCATAAGATACTATGAGATAGGTGGACGAGAGAGTATGATTATGATGATGAACCTCGTGCACACTTATGATGATGTGATTATGTTAGTTCCTTGAGCATGAAACTTTATGTGCCAAATTTGATATGGTGATATGATGAAATGTTGTGTTTGAGATGCATAATGTTTCAAAGATATGAATGAAATTGAGAAATATGCTCATGTGAACTAGAAAGTTTTGCAATGAGAAAGTTCCATGAAAATGATGCATGTGATTGAAATTATGTGGCATGACTCAAATTTGAGGAAATTCGAGAAGTAGCTGTTATGCCGCGAATTTCCGTCAAATTTGAGGGACAAAAAGAAAGTTTTTGAGAAATATGAAGTTTAAAGTTATATGCCAGACGCATTTCTCCTACTAGGTGAGAGAAAGTAAACAGTGGGGGTATGGACATCGAGCCAATACCGAAGCGGACAAAGTCGCTGGTCTTAAGTAGTCGATGCGTTTCGAAGAATGAAAATATATGATGTTAAGGTGACACACCGAGACGTACTTCTCCTGCTCCGGTGAGGAGAAGGTAAAACCGTGAGGGCATAGACATTAGCCTGCCAAAGCGGACAAAGTCGTTGGTCTTAACCAGTCGATGCGTTTCGAAGAAGGAAAAAGTCCCATGATGGGTGATCCTTAGGCCCCCTACCCGTACTCTTGGAGTCGGGATTATGATGATTATGATTATGTTTATGATTCGCTTATCAAGAGGATAAGTAAGAACTAGTGACGACTAGTTAAGGTATGAGCTCATAGCCTAGTTAAGGGGTGCGGTTACTATGATTGGTGTCACAAGTATGAGAAAGGAAAGATGTTCAAGAGAAAGTTACATGCCACAAATATGTTGTTTGTTATTTGTTTGATTTACCTAAAGTGCTGCCATGCATCCATGAACTATTATGTTGCATACATGCATTAAGAATCATTATAAAAGACATGGACCTTGGATAAATACCTTTGTGAAAACCTCATAATGAACTATGCATGCTTAACCTTTTCATAATAAACCCAAGGTTCCTGGGACGTAACGATGACACTAGGATAGAGGTTGTCCCTCCTGAGATTCTTTAGCAAGAATTCTCACCCCTCTCTCTCTTCCTTTCCGTTACGTCTTCAGATATCGATGGCGTCGTTCGTGATTTTTGTTGATGCACCCGTGTGGGAGTTGCACTTGATCCAAGATCACGTCATACCACTTTGAGGGTCGATGTGCTATTCGCATTTTTGCATATGTGGACGCCTTTTGCCTTTCCAGTCTCCAGCTTCATTTACCCGACCTCCCTTTGGCGACGACATGATTTTTGAGAGGAGCGACCCCGTGACGAGCGAATCGTCGCCCATCCGCATCTTCAGCGATACGAGGTTACCCCGAGTACGTGCCTCGCCAGAGACGTTCGAGACGGACCCTCAGAGGATCCCCCTTCCCATCCTTTCTCGGAGGTTCCCCTTGCGGCACCCATGGATATCGGGATGGGTAGCGAGGAGACGGTGACCCAGCGGAGGTCGACACGATGTTCGGAGGTGCGCCCACATCATGGAGGGCACACTCATCCATCCTTCCGTCTTCATGCACCCGAGGAGCTTGCCCAGTTCATTGGTTATGTGCCAGAGAATGAGTAGGAGCGTCGTCCATAGCTCGAGGGGGAGTCTTAGCTTAGGAGTATCTTTTGGGGTGGTTCCATGTATTCGTTATCATGTTTCTTATTTTATGTTATTGTCCTGCAAGCTCTCCACTAGTATGGGTAAGACTATGTTTCTTTATATTTATATTGTGATGTACTAAACTATATTATCTAATGTGATGAGGAATGATGTTTATGATGGATGTGTTCTTTAATGCTTATGTTCTGAATGTTTTATTTATTCTTCCGCTTCACGTTGTTTATGTTACACGCAAAGGCTCGCACTTTGTTTTATATAAATCATTTCAAAAAAAAAAATTTACCGTATTTTCCGCTAAGTATTTTATAAATGAATTTAAAGAGAAGTAATAACTAATAATTAGTCTTGATACGTCCTAGGCGTATTGGGTTAAATATTAGGGTGTTACAATAAGCCGAGTGAGATGGGCATTGTCCCAATTTTATCTTAGAGTGCAAATGACCAAAATGCCCTGAGGTCATTTTTACTGGAATTAAGGACAGCCACCCGGCACTCTCCTAATGGGTCAACTCAATGTTTGAAGGGGATTATATCTGTTACATTTGATATCCAGGTGAAAATCTCATTTTCTGAACTTTCGGCTCAAAATGACCAAAATACCCTCCTGTTCTATAGGGTAAAAGGTGTCGTTTGAGTGGAATTTTTCCAAGAAGTTTGGAATGATGTTTGAGTAATATTTGATGTTTAGTCGAAGTTGCAGGGCAGTTTTAGTGCAAAATTACCATTTTGCCCCTAGATGTCCAGTGAGCCTAATGACGCAATTAAGCAAACCTAAGCAATATTAGGCTCTAATTGAAGATTAATTTATTTCGATAATTAATCTATAGTCAAAATAATTATTAAGGATAATTAGGACCTAAGATTGCTTAGTTAAACTCTAATTGCATTCTTTAATTCAAGATTCCTAGTCATGGAATCTTGAATAGTGTTTTCTCTCTCCAATTCCTTAAATTAAGGAATTGTGACATACCTCATTTGACTAAGAAAATGAATTTAATTTGTTAATTTAGTATGACCACTCCCTAATCAAGTCTTGAACAACTTTAATTACCCAATTACCTCACCTAAACACTTTCTTACAACTCCTAACCAAAACTTTAATCAAAGAAACACCTAAACACATCACTCAACCACAATTACATGAGCAAATTAACCTCCCCTTGGCTGCAAAATTCTGGCCGAATGCATGCCCTAGGATAGGTGCCACATGTTGAAATTTTCTTCACTCTAAAGCCCATGCCTTGCCCATACTTTTACCCATACTTCACCATGCTTGAACCCATACTCAAAGCCATACCTTGTAAAAGATATTTTCCTCACTTTTCCTTCCTCTTTGTCGTCGGCCTTCTTCCCTTTGTGCAGCCTCCATGTTGTCAAAATTCTATAAATACCAAGCTTGAATGAACCTTGATACACTTTAGATCATTTGCTAAGTTTAGTTGTCTTGCACTTTCTCTCATTTTCTCTCAAATTTCTCTTCATCTTCTTCTTCCTCTCAAAGAACCTTGCCACCACAAACAACCATAAACCACCACTATCTCACCTTAAACCATCTCCCAAATACTTAAACTTTCCATTCCCAAGCTTAGAAACTCAAGGAAAAATCATCTCCTTGAGTTCTCTTCTTGGCCAAACACATACCCACTTCCAAGAGGAGATTTTGTCTTCTAACACTTCAAGAACTCAAGCTTTCTTTCACCTCTTCAAAGACTTCCTTAGGTAAGGGTTTGTTTTAAAGTTTTTACTTGTTTTCCTCAAGAAGTTCTAGTTTCCTCTTGGTTCAAAACTTTTTCTTTCTCCCTTTTTCCTTTTTGGCCATGAGGCCTATTCTAAGAAAAACTTTAGCTTGATGATGAGGTTTCAAGATAATACTTGTTGATGTCTTGTGAGAAACCTCTAAAGCTTGAAACAACTTGGTCTTGGACCATACATCTCTTGATTTCTTTCTTTTTCTTGGCTTAAGTTTCAGTTTTTCCTTTCCTTTCCCTAGCTAGAGTTTTGATTTTTCTCTTCCTTTTTCCCTTAAGGATTTCGATTTTCTTCTTCTTGGTTTTGAACAAAGTTTGCTAAAAAAATTAAGTAGATCACAAAAGTTTTGTAAAGAAAATTAATCCTAAGTTTTCAAAGAGCTTTAAGCTTACCCTTGCCAACCTTAAAGTTGGTCGGCCGTTCTAAGAGTTTTACTCTAGATTGAAGCCCATGAGCAATAAAATAAAGAATATGACTTAGTTCTTGTATTTTGTTTAGACAAAGTGTTGGGCTTTGTGTCTATTTTCTTGAGCTTGATGATGAAGTTCAAAATCAAAGGCTTCCTTGAAGTCTTGATGCTAAGAACTCTAAAGCTCACTTTATGTTGTTAAGATGCATAATGGGTTAAGGTTGTAATGTTCCTTTAAAGTCTTGAAAGCTCTAGTCAAGAATAAAATGAGTTGCATTCATGTTTAAGTTTATGCCTTGCATAGCATGTTTATTTTGATGCCATCACTAAGTTCTCAAGACTAATTAATTGGACTTGCATTATCATGTTTAAATTTCAAGCTTGCATCTTATGTTTATTTTTCAAGTCATCACTTAATCTTTAAAGATAATAATAAGGTTGCATCTCATATTTATTTTATGCTCTCACTTTACTTTCTAATGAAGAATAAAATGAGTGCATATCATGTTTAAGTTTATGTCATCACTTAAACCTCCTAGAGCTCAAAGACTTGCCCAAGTACCTTGCATAAAGTTTTAGAAATGGAGGTATCCCAAGGATGCCATTCGGCCTTATGGTGATGATGATGGACTTGGATGAGTTCATCTAATCATAAGTGTCCATAGTTTAAGTCTTGGAATTTTCCAAGCTTAGATGCACTCAAGGAGCTTTATGAACCAAGTTTTATGTTTTAAAATCCATTCCTTGAGCTAAATAAAATAGCCACTGACCTAGCACGTTTTCATGTGATTTTAATGAGTTTAATTGGTTTCTAAAAGAGTTTTGAGTCCCTAAAGTAATCCCAAGAGAAACTAGCAACTTGCATGCATTTAAATTCATGAGATTTTATGATTTTATGGGCTTTACATTTGGTTCTGCCCTTAAGTTTGGCCACTGTATAATTTCTATTTTATGGTGTTGAAATGTGTAAAATTATGTTTGAGTGAAGCAAGGATCAATTTAGGGAAGTTAGAAAAGAATAAGTAACTTGAATGGATTCAAAATGAGAATTCTAGAACACTTAAATGCACAAGATATGCATTCTGTTCCAGCATGATTAATTCAAGGATAAATGGTTCATAATCAGTAAAACATGGATAAAAACCCTTCATAAATGGTTAGGTATTAATTACAAAGCTTAAGGTGATGATAAGGACTTAAAATGGGAATTCTAGCACACTTAGGCATGGTAAAATGTAATTCTGTCCAGCATAGTTAGATTGAGAAAAAGTGACTTATAACTTAGTAAACAAGCCTAGGAATCCCTCATAATTGGTTTAGGAATTGATTATGGAGCCTTAGGCGAAGACGGATCTTAAAAAGGGTCACGACGGAGATTCTAAGAGCCCATAAGCGTATGATATTTTTCTGCCCTTAAAGGTATAATGCTGTTGGGAATTTTTAGTAAGCCTAACTCTTAGTGAAAATTATAAGTGATGATCTCTTGGGTGTAATAAGATGTAATATGGGTATCAAAATGTTTGGAACATAAGTTTAAGACCCTAATGGCCAAAGCATAAGACAATATGAGATAGGAGGTGTGATGTGAGCATGAGGACGAGTGAGTATATTCGCAATGGTGTGATTATGTTAGTATCTCAAGCATGAAACTTTATGTGTATGATTGGCATAATGATATGATGAAGTGTTGTGCCATGTTTTGAGATGCATGAGGTTTCAAAATATGAATGAGTTGAAGAATATGCTCATGAGAACTAGAAAGTTTATTTATTAAAAAGTTCCATGAGAATGATATGCATTATGTGAGTTATGTGGCATGACTCAAATTTGAGGAAATTAGGTGTTTTGCCTGCCGAATTTCCGTCAAGTTTGAGAGACTTAAGAAAGTTTTGAAAGTAAGATGTTTAAAATGACACACAAGACGTACTTCTTACTCCTGAGGAGAAGGCAAACCGTGAGGGCATTGACATTAGCCTCAAAGCGGACAAAGTCGCGGTCTTAACCAGTCGATGCGTTTCAAAGAAGGAAAAAGTCCCATGATGGTGATCCTTAGGCCCCCTACCCGTACTCTGGAGTCGGGATTATATGATGATTATGAATATAATTATGATTATGATTCGCTTATCAAGAGGATAAGTAAGAACTAGTGACGACTAGTTAAGGTATGAGCTCATAGCCTAGTTTAAGGGGTGCGGTTACTATTATGATGTTGGTGTCACAAGATTGAGAAGAAAGAACAATGTTCAAGAGAAGTTACATGCCACTTATATGTTGATTGACTATTGTTTGGTTTGCCTAAAGTATTGTCATGCATCCATGTTCTTATGCTGCATACATGCATTAAGATTCATTATAAAAGACACGGACCTTAATAATTATCTCTGCAAAAACCTCATAATGAACCCTTGCATATTTAACCTTTTTATAATAAACCCAAGGTTCCTGGAACGTAAATGATGACACTAGGATAGAGGATTTCCCTCCTGAGATTCTTTAGCAAGATTCTCACCCCTCTTTCTTTTCTTCCTGCACGTCTCCAGACTTGATGGTCGTTCGTGATTTTTGTTGATGTGCCCGTGTAAGCTGCACCATGATCCGGATCATCAGTCCTATCACTTTGAGGGTCGTTGTGCCATACGTATTTTTGCATACATGGGTCGTCCTTTTGCATTCCTAGCTTCAGTTTCCGCTTCACCCGACTTCTCCTATGGTGATGACCTGATTTTTAGAGGACGCGACCCCACGACAAGAAACCGTCATGCTGCCAGCATCTTCAGAGGATACGTGATTCGGAGTACATTCCTCGTCCAGGCATTCGGAGACGACCTGTCGAAGGATCCCCTTCTCATCCTCTCGGGAGGTCTCCCTGACGGTTCCCATGGATATTGGGGGAGGTAGCGAGGAGACGGTTACGCAGGAGAGGCTAGCGACACCTAGAGATGCGCCACGTCGTGGAGGTCACGTTCGCCCACCTTCCGTCTACATGCACCCGAGGAGCTTGCCCAGTTCATTGGGTATGTGCCATCGAGGGACGAGGAGGAGCATCATCCATAGCCTCGAGGGAGGGGGTAGCCTTAGTTGGGGATGTATCTTTTGGGACTTCTCTTGTATCCGCTATTTGTATGCTTTCTTGTATTTTATGTTTTTCTATATTGAAAGCTCTGCCCACCTATATGGGTAAGACTTTATGTTTTCTTTTATGATTAAGTGGTTATGTACTAAACTATGTTAACTAATATTATGATGGATGTTATCATGATTAAGGTGTTCTTTATTGCTTTTGTTTTGTATGATCTATTTGCTTTACTTTGCATGTTTTAGTTGTTCTTCCGCTTTACGTTTCGTTTACGATGTACGCAAAGGCTTGCACTTTGTTTTATGCACATGTATTTCAAAAAAAAAATTTATCCGTATTTTCCGTTAAGTTATTTTACAATCAAGGATTTAAAGGAAGTAATGACTAATAATTAATTTTGATGCGTCCTAGCGTATTGGTTAAATATTAGGGTGTTATAGGCATAAACTAATATTTGAAAAAGGTCAGCATTTGAAATGGACAGCTTTGGAAAAGGTGGAAGGTTGGGAAATTGATTGCAATTCTTGTTTTGGAAATTTGGTCGAGGTGTGGGTAGATGTTGGGTGAGTTGGTTGATATGGTCGTATGTGGATATTGTTAACTTGAGGTTAGGAGTATGGGGTAGTGTTTATGGTTGGTATGGTTTGGTAAAATAGGTAAGGAGGGATAGAGGTTGGTATGATGGTATTGGGTCATGGACGTGTTGGTGCATACCTTGGTATGAAGGATTACTGACCATGTACATCATATCCGTCTCCTTCTTCCTGTTAGAGACCTTTTCTTGTGTCCTTACCGCTCATGCAAAGTTTGGCCTTAGCTAAGATCTCAATCCTTTCTCCAAAGTTATTAACTCAGAAAAATCCTTGTATGCTACTCCTACCATTGCCCCAATATAAGGGGATCCCAAGGTTCCCAGAAGTATGAACATTTCAGTTCAGGATAATTTGTATAACTTGAGGCTAAGACTCTCCACCTTTGAGCGTATTGCTTAACGTTCATCCTTCTTTTTCTGCATTCAGCTTAACTCCGTAGGCACCACTTCAAGATTGAATTTGTATTGGCTCATGAATAGGTCAGCCAATTCTCTCCAACTAGTGATTTTTGAATGGTCTAGCTGAATGTACCATTCTAAGGCAAGTCCAGTTAAGCTTTCATGGAAAAAGCTAATAAGAAACCTTTCATCTTTGGACCATATTACCATTTTAGTACAGGAACTCTTCAAGTAGAACAAAAGGTTACTGGTCTCATCATACTTCGAGAGATTAGGGACCTTGAAGTCTTTGGGGATTATCAGGTCTATAGGAGGGCACAGTTGCTTAATCTCTACACAGCCATAGGAGCTAGGACCTTGGATAGCCTTAATTTGTTCCTGTGTTTTCTTCATCCACTCTTCTTTGAACTTGTCTTTTTCCGCCTCTGAATGATTATTCCCTAAGGAAGATGATTGTTTTAGGATAGTAACACGAGGATGCTCCCAAACAAGGGTAACATGCTCATGTCCCTTTACATATGCATTATCCAAGGCATGTTAGCCTTCTCTGACAGGGATTATCAATGGCATCATGGGTGGTGGCTATCCATGAGAGTTGTTTGGGATTTCACCCATGTCATTCACCGCCTGGGTGATGCCCAGGGTCTCGTTTAGCATCATAGGTATAGTGGCAACATTAATTTGCTCTGTCAGGCATACCCATTCTATTTTCTCCCCATAAGTCAAATGACTCTTTCATGGCCTTTATCATATCCTCCAATCTTGCTTGGTTATTTGACATTTCATTCAGCTTTCCTCTTATTACATCAACCTCCGTGCTCATATTTCTTCCCAGTTCAAAAGTAGTTGCGGTTGGGATAGTATTTCCTAATTCAGCATTACCTCTGACCATCTTCAGTCTGAGCTCTAGTATTGTGAATACGAGTTTGATCGGTATCCGTCTTCCTTGGGCACCCAATGGTTGCAAAGGTTTACCTTTAAAAAACAATTTTAGTAAAAAGAAAGAGACAAAAGTATAGTTATTTGTTAGAAACCGTCAATCGAACTTAGTCTTGATGTCAGTTTCTTTGATTATAATTGTTCCCAGAACGTCTCATTCAAAGGTACAATTTGTTTCATCCTTCCTGATTGTTTGGTCTCATGTTTGCTTCCATTTTCTAAAGATACTCACAACAAGATTTCAGTTCGAATTCTCTAACAAATTTGTCATAACAAAAATCTTGATTTAAAAGAAAGAAAGAATAATAAATGATTTAGGCAATAAAAGAATTTATAAACAAAGAACAATTTAGGCAATGAGAAGAATTTATATACAAAGAAATGAGTTAAGGAAGATGCATGCACTCTTTGTGTCCTATTTAAGGTGAACTCTGAGGTTAATTCTATTGTCCTATGGTTGTTCTACTTTGTGAACACTTTCACCAGGTGGGTCTATATTCTTCAATTCTACAGCCTCTAGAGTTAAGGCTCATCTTAGAATGTTATCCACAATAGCAAGTGAACCGCTAGGTGTAGGACATTCACGAAGAGTCACACTCTAGATGAGATTTTCGCAATAACCAAACAGGATGAATATCCAAAATGGCTATCACTACATAATCTCTTACCTATCTCAAGTTGTACTCAGACCCGGGTATAAGGCCCACTCGTGTATGATTAATGTGTTAATATTGTGTGTGAAGAGAGCATACAAACCTGAAATCCTAAAACTACCCATGGTAAACACCTGCAAAATCAATCCAGACAACAAATATATACAAAACCAATAACGTATATACCTAAGGTTTTAGCAAATAGAGCATATATTATAACTGAACATAAAGATACAACTTTACGAAAGGAAATAAAGGAAAATTATGTACAAAATAAAGCAAGAAAAGGAAAACAGAATTCAAAAAGCTATTTTTAATTTGCACAACTAACCATGATAGGCCTGACTTCATGGAAGTCCCAGTGGGGTCGCATCTGTCGCAACAGGATCGCAACGAGGACGGCGAAAATAGTGATTGAAAAATGGAGTCACCACCAAGTTTATTTAAATTGGGAAAATATGGAAAAACTCATTTATTTTAAAGAAATGACCTTTGAAACTAGATTATGAGTTCGGAGTCGATTATGCATAGGGAAGAGTAAGAACTTAATTCTACAGGACTCTATACACCCGTCCTTAGGGGTATCTTTAATTGATATTGTGCAAATTATTAATAACCTTTCAAATTATTTATTTTATCATTTTTATTTACAAGGACTTTAAAAAAAAATTTCTTAAAGAGAAGAAATTTTGGAACACCAAGTTGTCACAACTTAGGTGTCCAAAATACTAAGTTAACAAGTCTTCACGGCTAAATTAACATTTTATTTGAAATAAAATATTTGAAAAATAAGGGGATAATTTAAAATAAAAAAATTAGAAATATATTTACAAGTATGACGAATAATTATGAAAAATTTAATTTTGACTTGATAGGGATGTCCCTTACATATTCCTTGGTGCAATAGGGAACTCAAAGTCACGTAGGTTGTAGAAAATAATTGTGGGTTGATTGATTTTATTTTTGAAAAGGAATTTTAGAATATTAAATTGTCACAGTTAAAATATTCCAGAATATAGAATTAATAAGCCGTCGCGGCTAAACTAACTCTATGACAATTGATTTTTTTTATTGTTTTTTAAAAGAGATATGAAAACAAGAATATAAGAATTAAGGGTTAAAAGTGATGATGAGCTTTATTCACAAACTATTAAAAATATGCCAATTTTTAGGGTTTTAATTTTATGGGTTGGACAAAATTAGGTGCTCACAAACGTCCTCAAGGAGTCCATCTGGCTGCTAAATGCTTCTGTTTGCAAATTGCAAAATCACTCAAATAGGCTTCAGCTTACCACATGAAGAGCACTGTAAATAACGAGGCATGACATTGATTCCCGCCCTAAGATCCGTAGAGTTTCCCAAACTTCATGTTCCCAATAGTGCAAGGAATAGTAAATGTGCCTAGATCTTTGCACTTTTGTGGGAGGCTTGGATTGATAATGGAGGATACATGCACTCCCAAGCTCATCTTCTCATTACCCTTAAGTCTTCTTTATTTGTGCATAATTCCTTAAGAAACTTGGCATATTTTGGAATTTGCTTGGTAGCATCAAGGAGAGGTATATTCACCTCAACCTTCTTGAATGTCTCCAACAAATCCTTATCTAGCGCAACTTAAGTTAGCCTTTTTGATGAAGTGGCCTTATGAGGAAAAGGCAGTGAATAGGATTGTCTTCCAAGCTCAGTCACCATTGGTTGCTTTTTCTCATGAGTGATGGGCGTATCCTCTTCAACCACTTCCTTTGGTTCCTCTTATTTCTCCTCCTCATATGGGTTCTTGACTTCAGGTAGACCGTCCCAGACCTTAGGGTGAGAGAACTAACATTTCCCCTAGGATTTGGGATAATTTGAGGTAGGATCTAGGAGGAGTTAGGTTGCTGACCCTCTGAAGAAGAGTTTTTGAACTGATTAAGTTCCACCCGCATCTCCTACATAGCAAGGTATATAGCATTAGTCTTCTTCTGCTGATCTAATAATAACTTCATCAACTCTTGCATGGTTGGTTAATCTGAAGGTGGTAATGCAATAATCTGAGGTGGTGTTGGAAGCTGTTATTGTTGATGTTGCTATGGTTGTCTCTAAGGTGGCTGTATCCTGTTGTTGCTGAAATGGGGTCTGATTTTGAAATTGCTGGTTTGAGGAGTTCCCCATATTTAGGTGATCTCTCCACCCTGGGTTGTGTATGTTGCTATAAGGGTTGTATTGCGTTGTGACCAATTTTGAGGTTTCCAGGAAAAACATTTACAGCAAAAAAATTTGTTGGATCTTCTTGTAGCTGAGGGCAAGTATCTGTGTGTGAGTAGCAAGAACATATGCCACATGCCATAGCAGGTGTAGGATGGTTTGGGAGTTGTACTTGGCCCAGAGTTAACTACTTCATGAACCTGGAAATCTCCTAAAGTGTTTGCTGCAAAGTTAGATAATCTATTTTGGCTACCCCATTCACACTCCTAGTACTTGAGATGGCTCTAGACCCAAACTCCTGAATTCTCTACCATGTTCTCAATCAATGCCCTTGTTGCAGCTGGAGTCTTGTCAACCAAAGCACCTCCACTAGTGGCATGAATCATACTCTGATCCATAGACATCAAAGCCTCATAGAAGTACTAGATAAGAAGCTGAATTGGATCTGGTGATAAAGGCAACTGGCACACAACCTTTTGAACCGTTCCCAATACTCATAGTGTCTCCCCTTGCGGTTGCCTTATACCGCATATGTCCTTTCTGATGGCAGCTTCAGATAGTGGGAAGTACTTCTCTAAGAAAAGCCTTCTCAACCTAGCCCAACTGTTGCTACTCCATGTGGAAGGTGGATATGCCAATCCTTAGCAACCCCCTCAGAAAGGGAATGCTCGGGCTTCACCTGGTCTTCATCCACCCAAGTGGCCTCATGTTTGAACAAATGACATGGAATTCTTTAAGTTGCTTATTTGGATCTTCACCCGCATGGCCATGAAACTTTGGAAGTAGATGTATGAGGCTAGATTTAAGCTCAAAATCCACTTCCAACTCAGGATAGACGATTCCAAGTTGGAACATGTTAGCTGCAAGCTTCTTAAGAGTCCGTTGGTACCATGAAGTCTGAGCTCCCTGAAACACTAACAATGAAAATAGAAAGTTCAGCAGAAGTATAAATAGTTTCTAAATAAAAATTAGAATTAAAATAAAAAACTTTAGATGGTTCCCCAATAATGAATAACTGTCTCCTAGTTTGTCTCAATTGCCTAAGAGTCCTCTCAATAAGGATCAAACAGGCTAATAGAGAATCAGGCTGGATCCAATCATGCATAGGAACCAACATAAAGAAAACTAAGAGAAAGATAAAACTAACTACTATTTTTGGATTTTTCTTAAAATGTAAGGAATAAAATAAACAAGATAACAAATATTAACAAATGCAAAATATAAACACAACTAATTAGTGCAAGTTTCCCTTGCAACCGCAAAAACTTAGTACCTAGCCGTTGTCAACACACAATTTAAAAGGAATTTGGATTCCCAAACCTAGTTGCACAAGCCACCTAGATAGTGGTGTGTAACCCGGTCGTCTCACAAGGAAGCTGAACTAATTAGTTATAGTAAAAAAGGGGGTTTTGTTGCATGAGAAATTGAAATAGCAAGTAATTGAAATTAACAATGATAAAAGAAAGCTAGCGTAGGGGATTCTCAAGCTAGGGAGTGTTAATCATCAACATAACAAAATATCAAACACCTAATGAGGAACTATGTGCTAATCATGCAATCACACAATTGGCTAGCAATTCTCCTTAAAGTCAATCAACTAGATAAGCACATATACTTAAATGACTGAAATCACAACACATAAATGTATGAACCAAATAAAATGCCAATTGCCATAGCCCAATTCTCAATCAAGAATTATCTTTATTCTCTTGGTTAACTAAATACTAACCAATCAATCAATTAGCATGCATTCAATCAATAAGCTAAGACATGTATGCTTACAAATCATGCTCACATACATATAACGCACCTTACTTAACATGCATATGAATCATACACATGAAAAGAGAGGAAAACATAAAGAGAAAGAAAACAACACCAAGGATTTGCATTAAAGTCAATAATGTTTCCAAACACAACCCTAGCTCTTGAATCCCTTGAGCTAGCTAAAGCACTACTCCTCCATGAAGGAGGTTACAAATAGTGAAAGGAAAAATAAAGAAATCAAAGATGGAAATATGCATAGATATAACCCAAGCTATGTGTATCAATGTATTCTTCAAGGAGGAGAGGAAGAAGAAGAGGATGAGGAGAGCTCTCTAAACCTAGTTCTATTTACTAGTTTGGCAAAGAATGCCTCAAGAACTTCGTGCTTCAGAGCTTTACATCACCATGAAAATTACTAAAAAGGGGCCTAAGTGGGTAAAAATTATAAAATTAAACTTTCATTTAGCCCGCTACTCATTCCTAATCATGCTCTGTCTCCAAATCATGCTCTGTCTCCAACTCACTAATGACTATGCTTGCCTTGAAGCTGTTCGAGCAAAAACTTCCATCCAGATTTTCTTTCTTCACACTCCAAGCTCCACTCCACAATGCACGTCAAACGTTACCCTTCAGATGACCACAATTCACTCTAAGAAAAGATGAATCATGAGGGACAGAAACCAAAATTGTGCAAAAGCCACTGAATAAAAGTCACAAAGCAAAATTGAGTGCAGGGAAGATTAGATTCAAAAACTAACAAACTCATGGAAATTAAGCTCAAAAAGAATGCAAAAGCACCAAGTGTAAAGGGGAAATATTTACAAAAAGAGTGTTTATCACCTCCACATGCAGAAGAATTCAAAACTGCAAAATGGAGTTGAACTTCCGTGTCAAACACATATCTCTTAATTACTAGGTCTAGCAAAATTTCCACAAGTACGGTCATCCCACACAAAAATATTTACAATCACTCTTCAACTTGGCAACTTAAGATTTTGTGAAGTATGGTGCAATGGACGACGGACCAGATATTAGCAATGTGGCAAACCAAGGTGTAACATCCACATGCTTCAATTGTTCATAAGGAATTGCATTATTCAGGAGAATAGGGTCATGCTCTAACCTACTTAGATGGTCAACAACCAAATTCTTAGCTACACCCTATCTTTAATTTCAATATCAAATTCTTGAAGGATAAGCATCTAACTAATAAGGCGAGGCTTGGCCTCAGATTTTTTCAAAAGGTACTTTAATTGCATGATCCAAGAACACTACCACTTTTGCTCTAAACAAATTAGACCAAAACTTGTCTAGAGCAAAAACAATTGCTAAAAGTTCTTTTTTAGTGGTAGTATAGTTGGATTGTGCATAATCTAAAGTCCTAGAAGCATAATAAATGCCATAAGGGACCTTACCAACCTGTTGTGCAAGCACAGCACCCAAGGCATGGTTGGAAGCATCACACATCAGGTCAAAAGGAAGACTCTAATCAGAAGGCTAAATGATAGGTGATGTGGTCAATGCCGTCTTCAAAGTCTCAAAAGCCTCGTTGCATTTATCATCAAACAAAAATTCTATATCTTTTTGCAGCAATGAGGTGAAGAGGAAGTTGTTAAAATCTATAATGAATCTCCGAAAAGCCAACATGCCCAAGAAAGGAATGAATATCCCACACACATGCGGGTAAGGTAGAGATGAGATAACATCTATCTTAGCTTTATCAACAGCAATTCCATAAGATGAAACGATGTGTCATAAAGCTAAGCCTTGTTGAACCATGAAATGACATTTTTCAAAATTAAGTACAAGGTGAGCTTCAACAAAACGTTTCAAAACCTTAGTTAGGCTGTCCAAGCATGAGTCAAAAAAGGACCAAAACTAGTGAAATCATCCATAAAGACCTCTATACAACTCTCTAAGAAATCAAAGAAAATACTTACCATGCACTTTGAAAAGTACTTGGAGCGTTGCATAAACTAAATGGCATGCACCTGTAAGTGAAGGTACCAAATGGACAAGTGAAGGTAGTCTTCTTAGTTCAGGAGCGATGTGGGTTAGAAGTACCCAAGAGAAACCATCTAGAAAATAGTAGTGGGATTGGCTGACTAGGAGCTCAATATCTAATCTATGAACGTAAGTAGGAGTTTTCGATTAAATTACCAAGTGTTTTGAACCCTTGTCATTAGCATTCTGACATTTTTCACCAGTGATGTTGGGTGTAACGCCCCAATTTTTACTGTAATTTTTACTGTCATTAGGAATTACCGAATTACGTAGGTAAATATTATATAAAATTTGAGACCAAACAATCCTTAATAAAGGAATATAACGTTAGAAGAGAAGTTAGGAGCAATTCGTGCAAGTATTGCAAACCCAATTTTCTGTACGTGTAAAATGACCAAAATGCCCTTGAGGTTATTTTACTGAGAAAATGAGGATCGTGGGCCCCACCCATCCTCAAGGGGATGTTTTGATGTTAATAAGGGATTGTTTGTGTTATGTGTGTTAATAGAGGAGAAGAATCCTAATTTTGAGCTCGACGCGAAATGACCAAAACGCCCTTACCTTTTTTAACATTTGCATGCCGACTTAGCCGAACCTCACTAAAATGTGTTAAAAGGTGTTTTTAAGCCATGATTAACCATTGGTTAAGCTCGGGTGGTCTCGGGCAATTTTTAAGTAAAATGACCATTTTGCCCTTTTGTGCAGTTTTACAAATTTTGAGATTTTTGATTCTCTAACGAAACCTAAGCAATATTAGGCTCAAATTAAAGCTTATTAAATTCTAATTATTAATCTAGAGTCAAAATTATTTATTTAAATTGATTAGAACCTAAAATTGCTTTAAAACACTCAAATTGCTTACTAATTCACCTAAGCCCTTAACCGTAAATTCTCTAAATTGCATGAATACCTTGCCTACACCTAAATAATACATGGAACACACAAAACCCTCTTCCATGAGGCTGTAATGCACGAAATAATTGAGCCATAATCATTAGAATTATTGCAAGATAATGCACTAAAACAAAATGCCAAAAAATTCCCTAAAACATGGCATAAAACATGCCTTAAACAAACAAATGATTTTCCTCCTTTGTTCCCCATGAAAAATTTGAAAATTATGCCTCCTCCTCTTGTCCATTTATGAGCTTGAATTCTCTATAAATAGGCATGCTTGAGGAGCCTTGGAAGTCTTGCTCATAACTTACACAAATTCTAGTTTTAGGAGCACCAAAAGCTCTCATTTCCTCCTCCTCTTGGCTGAATTCTTTCTTCAAGTTTTCAAGAATATTTTCTTCATTTCACTCAAGGAAACCAAGTTCTCTTCCTTTCTTTCAAATCAAATTAGGTAGGGAGGTGTTTCTAAGTTCATTTTATGCTAAGCAAGTTATGTTTCTAGCTCAAAATGATGTTTTCATGAGCTTTCTTTTAAGTTTTCATTTTCAGTTTCTTCTTCCTTTCTTTTTAAAGTATTTTGCCATATGGCCTAGCTTATGATGAGACCATGGTTTGATGATGAGATTCTTGAGTGTTGGTTGCAAAGCTTTCACAAGTTAGATCTCTAAAACTTGAAGGTTTCACTAGTTTCCAAAGATTCTAAAATTTCAGTTTTTCTTTCCTTATTTTCCTTTCATGGTTTCGGCCAAATGGCCTAGGAAGGAATGAAATGATGGCTTGATGATGAGGACCTTGAATATGGGTTGTAAATCCATCACAAGTTAGGCCTCTAAAGCTTGAACATTCCATTTAATGCAAAACTTTAAAGAATAATGATTTTATCTTGAGGTTTGAATATGAAATATGTATTTTTACTTTGTCTTGCTAAGATACATATATTGGGTTGAAAACATAATTCTCTTAAAGTCTTGAAGGAGCTCTAGTAAAGAGATCAAGTGAACTTGCATCCATGTTTAAGTTTATGCCTTGCATAGCCATATTTATTTTATGTCATAACTAAATTCTCAAGAATAAATAAATGAACTTGCATATCTCATGTTTAAATTTCAAGCTTGCATTTCATGTTTAAATTTCAAGTTGTCACTTAATCTCTAAAGATAATAAAGAAGTTGCATCTCATGTTTATTTTATGCTCTCACTTTATTTTATAATGGCTAAAAGAATCAATGCATGGCATGTTTATTTTATGTCATCACCTAAAAATCCTAGAGCTCAAAGACTTGCCTATGAATCATAAGCGAAGAAATAAGATAATTGGAGTTAAAGAATTTATTCTTTAAGAAGTCTTGAGAATTGGAGCTTAAAAAAAAATGTAATTCTCTTCTCCCTCACCGGTCCTATGCGGACTACCGCGCTTCGGTTGCTTAAGATTCTCTTCTCCCTGGTCCCTATGCGATTACGCCTTCAGTTTCTTGCATCATGTTTATATTACAAGTTCTTGCATCATGTTTAATTTTCAAGTTATCACCTTAAATCTTAAAGATAAAGAAATGGAATTGCATATCATGTTTATAATTCCAAGCTATCACCTTATAAAGATAAGATTAAAATAAGGTTGCATAGCATGGTAATAATTCAAAGATGTCACCTAAATCTCTAAAGCTCAAGACTTGCTCCTTTTATCTTAAGTGAAAGATTTAATTATGAACATTCTTTCAAGTTATAAATCGGTCCCATGGTTAAGTTAGGCCTAAAGTCCTATGACTTCTTTCAAGTTTAACAAAAAGAATTAGTTCTAAAAGAGTTTTAAAACTTTGTAAGAATTTTATGGGAAGCTAGTAATTTATGTGTACTTAAAATATGATTTGATGCTTATTAAGAATTTGGTGTCATTGATTGATTCCCTGGTTTGTATGTTATAGTTGCTTTGCAAACAATGAAAACTTATGCATGAAATAAAGACATATTCTGTTAGAAGAAAGTGTATTCCTAAGAGTGCAATTTGGAAAGATTCTGGCTAAGGAAAGATTTGGTATTTAAGCGTGTCCATTGTGACCCACCTCTCTTTCCTGGAATCTCCAGATGCATGATTACAGTTGGTATATATTATTTCGCATAAGACTATAAATGAGAAAATGTTATGATGATTATGAATGAAGAATTGTATTATGATATAACATGCAAAGACTTAAAGGTGACTCAAAATATATGAGAAAATGATCCTTTGGACCCATCAAACTATAGGCGGTGAAAAGGTGATTCTTGCCCCTAGTCTGTTCTCTCAAAAGGGTAGAGCGGAATTTTTACTTATCAAAAGGGATAAGTATGTGCTGGTGACGACTAGCAAGGTATGAGCTCATAACCTAGATTACTCCCAAAAGGGTGGAGTATAGGGTGGCCCAGGAAAATGATGATGAAAGTAACTTTAAGTCACCTAAGAAACTAAGTAAATGCATTATGTGAATATGATGTTCTGCTATGCATAGTATTTATGAGATGATGATGAGAAATATGATGTTCTGCTATGCATAGTATTATGAAATGATGATGAGGAATATGATGTGATTTTATGCATAACTATGTTATTATATATGAAAGGAAAAGTTCATTATAAACATGACATGCTAAGTTTATGATGCATTATAAGACGCATGATTAAAACGACGAACCTCGGTAAAGTATATTTTCAAACTTAATAAATCAATCTTAGCATGCTCACTATTTCATAATAACCCAAGGTTCCTGGGGACGATGATGATGACACAATGCATCATGAGGTGAGTACCCTACTGAGATTCTTTTTATAAGTTTCTCACTCCCTCTATTTTTCTTTCCATCTCGTCTTCAAAAAGAAGGAAGCGTTCGTGAATCACATTGAGGCTTCACGTACTGAACTTGAATCCTGAGTTTCACTCGTATATTTCAGATATCTATCCCTATCCCTGGAGTGTTATTACTAGGTGCCATTAATGGATGTCCTTCCATCCATATATTATTTATGTTTTATTAGATTGCCTACACTTAGTCTTATTCTGTTGGTAGGCAAAATATCTATATGATATGTAATTATGGATGCTGTATGATGGAGCCAATATATTATGATGTGATGTTTGTAAATTCCTATGTGTCTTTTAAATTTTGCTAAATCATTCACGTTAAGCGCGGCTCACGTTTTCAATTATGTTTAAAAAAAATGGCTCGTAATTTCACTAAGTATTTTCAAAGCATGATTAAGGAACTGAAGCAAAGAGTAAAGTCTAGTAATTAATCAGACTTAGGTGTATTGGGTTAATTATTAGGGTGTTACACGGGCTATCAAAAATTAGGTATATGATACTTGGAGCCAATAATTTTGTGACCTCATTTTTGACAACATCCAATATGAGAGGATTCAGTGTTGAGGCTATCTCATGGGCTTAGCACTTTCCTCTAAGAAGATCAATTAATACATATAAAAGGGCTAATGCCTGTAAATGAGCTGAAGGACCAACCAATGGCCTTTTATGGCTCTTGAGAACTCCAAGCAACTTCTCCTCTTGATCCTCTTTGAGGTCATTGGCAATTATCACTAGAAATTTTTTACCTCCCCTAGATATGCATGCTTTAAGTTATTGGGGAATGGCTTCAAGTTCAAGGGTGGATGATGGTTGCAATGGTGAAGTATCTCCTAACTTCATACAAACTTGAAACGAGTGCATCATCATACCCAATAAAAGAATGAGTAATAGGAAAATTGGGATTTGCATTTGCAAAAGAAGTAAGAGGGAAATCTTGTATTTCAAGGTCAAAAGCTAAATTGGGAATGCCCAACACCCAAAGACTTCCCAGTTATGCAATTCTATAGAATTCTAGATAGAGTTACTGCTAAGCAAGGCAATCTCACTACAACAAGTATGTATGTATCAAGTTGTTTGCTCAGCGAGACTGCTCACTATAGCGAGTCTATTTCAGGTTTTGACTCACAGATTTGTAACACCCTAATAATTAACCCAATACACCTAAGTTGTATCTAATTAATTACTAGACTTTACTCTTTGCTTCAGTTCTTTTGATCATATTTTGAAAATACTTAGTGAAATTACAAGCCATTTAAGAAAAACATAATTGAAAACGTGAGCGCGCATAACGTAACGATTAACGGAATATAACAAGACATATTAGAATTTAAATACATCACATCACATTACATTGGCTCCATCATATAACATCCATAATTACTTAACACATAGATATTTTGCCTACCAACAAAGTTAAGCTAGATGTAGGCAATCAAACCAACATAAATAGTAAATGGATGGAAAAATATCCATTAACGGACCTACTAATAACACTTCAGAGATAAGTAGATATCCAAGCTCACGCGCAAAATTTAGCAATATGTTCCTCAAGGATAATAAGCTAGTTCACCAGATCAAGTACATCTACCAGGTGAGAGCATCAATGTGAATCACGAATATCACCATCACTTTCTGAAGACGAGATGGAAAGAAAAGAAGAGGGAGTGAGAAACTTATAAAAGAATCTCAGGTACTCACCTCATATGCATCGTGTCATCATCATCGTCCTCAGGAACCTCGGGGTTATTATGAAATAGTGAGCATGCTAAGATTGATTTATTAAGTTCGAAAATATACTTCCGAGGTTCGTCGATTTTAATCATGCGTCTTATAATGCATCAGAAACTTAGCATGTCATGTTTATAAGAACTTTTCCTTTCATATATAATAACATAGTTATGCATAAAACCACATCATATTCCTCATCATCATTTCATAATACTATACATAGCAGAACATCATATTTCTATCATCATCTCATAAATACTATGCATAGCAGAACATCATATTCAAATAATGCATTTACTTAGTTTCTTAGGTGACTTAAAGTTACTTTCATCATCATTTTCCTGGGCCACCCTATACTCCACCCTTTTGGGAGTAATCTAGGTTATGAGCTCATACCTTACTAGTCGTCACTAGCATATACTTATCCCTTTTGATAAGTTAAAGTCCCAACTCTACCCTTTTGAGAGAACGGGCTAGGGAGCAAGAATCACATTTTCACCACCTATAGTCTAATGGGTCCAAAGGATCATTTTTTTATGTAAATTTAAGTCACCATTAAATCTTTGCATGTTATATCATAATACAACTCCCAATTCATAATCATCAGGATGCATAAACATTCTCATTGTTTGCAACAGGAACTATAACATGTAAGCCAGGAATCATTCAATGATATCAAATACTTAATAAGCATCAAATCATTACATAGGCTTATCATTTCAAACTTCAAAGAACCATCATCATAAATTTTATTGAAAACTCTTAAACAACCGAAACTTTAGAATCGGGTAACCTCAATTATCAAACTAATTAATCATGCATCTAAAGGATTCATTATCATTATTACCATTAATTATAAGCCTTAAGAACATTATTAAACTATATGGGACAGCATAGGCAGCAAATTATATTTAAGGCTTCACATGTGCTAGAAGTTACATTTTTAACCTTTTCTCATTACCTTTTCCTTATGGTGCTAAAATTAATTACTAAACCAATTATGAATCATTCTCCCTTATCTAAACACAATAGAACCTGGTTCTTAGGGCTGCTAAAGGTTCTGAAGAATGCATAAATTTCATTCTCTAGAGTTCTAGAAATCTTGCTTTTACTTTTTGGAAGCTAGTTTTATTTCTAACATGCATAGAATTGTTCCCTCAGCAATAAACCATGATTATCACAACTTCAAATATATTAAACCATCATCATACAGTAGTACTAAACTTAGATCAGTGGCTGAATCATGAACCTCACATAATTGCTTAAAATCACATTTTAAGTATATGTAAGATACTAGTTTCCCGTAAAATCTTTGCAAAGCCTTTTAGAAACTAATTCTTTTTGTTAATCTTGAAAGAAATTATAGAACTAAATCAGTAGCTATTTAAAATCACTTTGGGCCTACCTTAATTATGGGGCCGATTTATATATTGAAAGAATCTTCACGATTAAAATTCTTACTTAAGATAAAAGGAGCAAGTCTTGAGCTTTATAGATTTAGGTGATAACTAGAATCATAAACATGCTATGCAACCTCATTTTAATCTTGTCTTTATAAGGTGATAACTTGGAATTATAAACATGATATGCAAGACTTGAAATTTAAACATGATGTGCAGGTCCATATTATTATATTCACGAATTGAGGTGATCTGCTTGAAATATAAATATGATTATGCAAGCTTGGAAATATAAACATGATGCAAGAACTTGAAATAAATAAGAAACTTGAGCGGCGGTATTCGCACTGGACCAGTGGAGAGAGAGAATCTTAATAAAAGAAAATAAGAAGGGAGCGGTGGTAGTCGCATTGGACCTGAAGAAGAGAAGAGAATTCTTATTACATCTTATTAAGCTCCAAACTCAAGACTTCTTAAAGAATGAATTCTTTGACTCCAATAATCTTAAAGAAATTGAAAGTGAGCTTTAGAGTCCTTATTATTATGGTTCCAAGAACCTTATTTCTTGAACTCATCATCAAGCTCAAAAAGAATCGGTTTAGAGAAAACTAATGATTTTTCCATAAAACTTTTGATAACAAAAACTAAACCTTGGGCTTTAGAGGTTCATTAAGTGATGGATTCATAAACACCATCATGATTCCTCATCATCAAGCCATGGTTACTAACAAGCCATAGAAATCGAAACTTTAAGCAAAGAATCAAGAGAAAGAACATGAAATAAACTCCTTACCAAGTTGTTTCTTGTTTCCAAAAGATTAAGCTTGAGATTATAAGAAGTGAGAACAATAAAAATCTGATGCTAATGAGGGTGATAGATTTGGTCAAGAGAGGTTTGGGTGGAGGAAGGATTTTTCTTGTGTTTTTGTGTTTGGCAATGGAAAGGTTATGTGTTTAGGAGTTGATTTATGGTTGGATTGTATACGCTTGAGGTTTAGAGCTTGGTTAGAGGTTGGGAATGGAGTCTCTTGAATATGAATGGGAAGAAGAAGAAAGCTAGAAATATTGAGAGAATTAGAGAACTTTGAGCAAACTTTGAGTGAGAAAACTATCAAGAAATCAAGTGCTAAGGCTAAGAGAGTTTGTGTATGCATTTTGGCCATGGAAGAGCACCTATTTATAGCCATTTGGGGGCTGTATGGACGTGCTAATCAGGCTGGAAAAATGGAGTTTTATTTCAATTTTTTATTATAGGAAACATTAAAGAAAGAAAACATAATTAGTGGTAATAGTTTTATTTATGTATAATGGATGAAAAACTCCAAAATTTGGAACTAATGGGAGACAAAGGTGGCTGATTACCCTATAGTGGAATTGAGTGGGATTTCTTTTGATTAAATATGGCCTTAATTGGTGGAAAAGAATACTTAAAGAAATGGTATTTTGGTTGGATATGTTTGCAAGTGTATGGTTGTTGAAAAAATATAAAAACATGGTTGATTATGGATCATGAAGTGGTGCCATCTCTGATTGCATTAGGATCAGATTGGCTTTTATTTTTTAGTTGGAAATCATGTATTAGATGTTTAATTACTTAGGTAAAAGGTTAGGAATCAATAGGTTAGTGAAAAAGGGTAAAATGTTAGGTGTTTAGGTTAATTCAAGACAAGGTAAAGTAAATAATCATACATTAGTGAATGAAGTTAATTTCAAGTGGATAAAAATCAATTTGTAACATAAATCAAAACTTAAGATAAGAAAATATAGTTTTACTAGATTTTACCTAAACCGAAACCCTAACCATAAACTTGATATAATACATTCTTGTAATTAAGGAAAAGAAAATATAATTTTTCCTTAAGTAAATATTTTAATTACCTCAAGTAATTATTTTTAACCTTAGGTAATTAATTTTTAACTCTAGGTTAATGATTGAAATCAATTCGAATTGAATTGAGTTAAAATTGCCTTAATTACTTAAGTAAAACTCATTAAGTATTCACTAGGGGCAAAAAGGTAATTTCACGTAAAAACTTTGTAATTCCTGGACATCCTCTAATTATACTTCAAATGGTCTTTCTGAACTTTTGGGTGAAAACCAATTTCAAAAGTTGCATCATTTCATGTAAAGTTACCGTAGGGGTAAAACGGAATTTTTCACAAAAACCTCCAGGGCTACCGGGCTTAAACCGTTGTTAAACATTTACTTAAAACATCATTTAAAAACCTTTTGGTGAAGTTCCTGGCCAACCGTAAATCAGTTTTATTAACCAGGGCCGTTTTGGTAATTTTGCACATCAAGAACTCAAAAATGAAATTCTTCTACTCTATTAACACACATAATACATATAATCCCTATCATCATCAAAACGTCCCCTTGAAGATGGACGCGATCCTCATTTCTTGGGTAAAATGACCTGGGCATTTTGCCATTTTACACGTAGAAAAATCGGGTTTGCGACTCTTGCATGAATCGCTATTCAAATTTCTCGTAACATCTTCTCTAATGTTGTATTCCTTTATTGAGATTATTTAGCTTTGAATTTCATGTAGAATTACCTAGGGGTAATTCGGTAATTTCAAACGCAGGTAAAATCTGGCGTATAGATTCAGAAATAGCAAAGGATGTGCTATAGTTGTGCCTTTCACATAATAATTCAACAATGTTTTCAACAACATTTTCAATCAAAGAAGCATCAATCTTACCATACTTCTTATAGAAGTTTGATATTCCATCACAATTGGGTATTCGAATTCATTTTCAAACTCCAACATCCCTGAAGATTTTCCCACTAGATCACTACATGCATTTTCTATCAATGAATCAATTAAATCAATTGCAAAAGCATAATGGTTTTCTAAGGGAAATCTCATGGCATCATGTAAATTAAATTGTGCTTTCAAATTACAACATTCCAAGGAAAGTGTGCCATACACATCAACCTTAGCCTTTACACTTTCAAAAATGGCCTTCCTAGAATCAATGTATGTTGGTGCACTTCCTCATCATTGGCCATCTCTAAAACATAGAAATCAGGAGGAAAGATAAGATCATTTACCCTCACAAGGACATCCTCAAGGAGTTCATCTAGTTGCCGAATGCTCCATTTGCAAACTGCAAAATAACTAGTGGATTTTAGCTCTTCCCACATGAAGAGCATGGTAAACTAAACGAGGGATGACATTGATTCCTATTCCAAGATCTAGAGCTTCTCCAAACTTCATGTTCCCAATGGTACATAGGATAGTGAATGTGCCCAGATCCTTACACTTCTATGGAATACTAGGGTTGATGATAGAAGATACGTACACTCCCAAGCTCACATTCTTATTGCCTTTAAGTCTCCTCTTGTTTGTGCACAATTTCTTTAGAAACTTGGCATATTTTGGAATTTGTTTGATTGCATCTAGGAGAGGTATGTTCACCTCAACATTCTTGAATGTCTCCAACAAATCCTTGTCTAGCTTAACCTTAGTTGGTCTTTTTGATGAAATGGCATTCTGAGGAAAGCAATGAAATAAGGATTGTTTCTTCAACAACTAGAGTAACCAATGGTTGCTTCTTCTGATGAGTGATGGTCTCATCTTCTTCAACCACTTTCTTTGGTTCCTCATGTTTTTCCTTGACATGTGGGTTCTTAATTTCAAGAAAGACCATGCCAAACCTTAGCATAAGCAAACTAACATTTCCCTTAAGATTTTGGATAGTCTGAGATGGAATCTAGGAAGAGCTAGGCCGCGAATCTGTGAAGAAGAGTTTTTAAACTGATTGAGTTCTACCGGCATCTCTGCATAGCTAGGTATGTAGCATCAGTCTTCTTTTACTGATCTAACATAACTTCATCAACTCTTGTATAGTTGGCTAGTCTGAAGATGCCTGGAGGAGGTAATGTAGGAACCTAAGTGGTGGTGGAAGCGCTGCTATTGTTTGGCTGTCTCTGATGAGTTGGTTGGTATCTCTCACCGTTGCCTGAAATGGGGGCTAATTTTGAAATTGCTGATTTAAGGAATTCCCCCACCTCATATTTGGGTGATCTCTCCACCCTGGGTTGTATGTATTACTTAAGGGTTGTACTATTATTGTGGCTGATTTAGAGGTCTCCCAAGAAAATATTTGCAGCAAAAACATTTGTTGGAGCCTCTTGGCCAGGGTAGGACGATGGTATGAGTGTAGCAAGAACAAATACCACATGCTATCGCTGGTGTAAGATGAGTTGGGTAATAAACTTGATTCAAGGTTAATTGCTTCATAAACCCAGAGATCACATTAAGTGTCTACTGTAAGGTTAGAGAATCTGTTGGGCTACCCCATGCATACTCTAGTACCTAAGATGGCTCTAGACCCCAACTGCTATGAATTCTGCCATGTTCTCAATCAAGGCCCTTGCTGGAGCTGGAGTCTTATCAACCAGAGCACCTCTACTAGCTACATCAATCATACTTCGACCCATAGGCATCAACCTTCATAGAAGTCCTGGATAAGAAACTACTTAGGGATTTGATGATGAGGACAGCTGGCACACAACCTTTTGAACTCTTCCCAATGCTCATAAAATGTCTCCCTTGGGTTGCCTTATCCCAGATATCCTTTCTTATGGCAACCACTCTAGATATTGGAAAGCACTTCTCTAAGAAGAGCCGCCTTAATCTAGCTCAACTGTTTGCTACTCCATGTGGAAGGTAAAAGAGCCAATCTTTGGCCATTCCCTTAAGAGAGAAAAGGAATACCCATAGCTTTGACTTGGTCTTCATCTACCCTAAGTGGCCTTATGTTAGCACAAACAACATGGAACTCCTTGAGGTGTTTGTGAGTATCTTCACCCATATGGCCATGGAACTTTGGAAGTAAATGTATGAGCCTAGATTTAAGCTCAAAATCCACTTCCAAATCAAAATAGATAATTCCCAATGGTTGTTGGCGCATGTTAAGAGCTACAAGCTCCATAAGACCTGTCTTGATCAACCATCTAGTATGAGCATCCTGAAACATTAATAGCAGAGTAGAAAGTTCAGGAGAAGTATAAACAGATTCTAAATCAAAATTAGCATGTAAAGGAAAATCTTCCTAATGGTTCCCCTGAATGAACAACTACCTCCTAGTCTATCTCAATTGCTTAAGAGTACTCTCAATCTCAAGATGAAAGGCAGGCTAACTGATGATCAAGCTAGGATCGAGTAATGAATTGGAACCAACAAAAAGAAAATTAAAAGAAAAAATAAAACTAATGACTATTTTTTTTTTTTTTTAACAAAAGAAAGAAATAAAAGAAAAAAGTAAACAAATATTCACAGATTTGCAATATAAACACAACAAAATAGCACAACCTCTGACAATGATGCCAAAAACTTGGTAGCCAACCATTGTCAACACCAAGTTTAAAAGGAATATAAATTCCTAACTGAGTTACACAAGGCACCTATATAGTGGTGTGCAACATGAGTTGTCTCACAAGGAAACAACACTAATTAATTAGAGTTTCAGGGGGTTTTGTTGCCTAAGAAAATGAAATAGCAAGTAATTGAAATTAATAATAAAAAATGGGCTAGCTTTTAGGATTCTCAAGCTAGGAGTATTAATCATCAACATAAACAAATGAACAAACACCTGGTGAGGAGCTATGTGTTAACTATGCAATCACACAATTAACTAGCAATTCTCCTTAAAGTCAATCAACTAAAGGATAATATCAAGCACATACACTTAGATAATTGCAATCACAACACCCAAATGTATGAACTAAATTAAATACCAATTGCCATAGCCTAATTCTCAATCAAGAATTAACTATATTCTCTTAGTTAATCAAATGCTCACCAATCAATCAACAAGCTAAGATATGCATGCTCACATACATATAGAAGCACTTGACTTAACATGCATATCAATCAACAAACATGAAAAGAAAAGGAAACACAAAGAGAAAGAGAATAACACCAAGTATTTGTATTAAGATAAAAAAAATGTTTCAATACACAACCCTAGCTCTTGAATCCTTTGAGCTAGAAAGAAAACTATCCTTAATAAAGGAGTTTACAAGAGAGAATGATAAAAACTAAAGGATTCAGAGATGAAATCTCAGCAAAACTAACAAAAGCTATGTATAGGAGTATATCTTTGAAGAAGAAGAGGAAGAAGAGGAAGCAAGAGCTCTCTACCAAAACCTAGTTCTATTTCCCAAAATGGCTTGAATGCCTTGGATTTTGTGCCTAGGGTTCATCATAGAATTTGCTAACAAGGGGCCCAAGTGGGTAAAAAATGCAAAATTAAACATTCAGATTCATCCTGCTAAGCTCGCTGGCGAATGGACTCCAACATTACTTTTGGCACCACTTCATAGGCTTGCTGAGTGACCATTGTTCAGTGGAGTGAAGCTACCTTTTCTACTAATGATTTTCTGACCTTCAGGCTCACTGGAGCGATTGAGACTCGTGGCGGCGAATCTGTCTCAGGTGATTTTTCATCCCTATGCTCCTAGACTTCAATCTAGCTCTCTCTTTCTCTCTTCATGTACACTCCAAAGCTCCACTCCACAATGTAATCTCAAAGGTAACCCTTCAAATGACCAGAAATCACTCTATAAGAAAAAGATGATTCGTTATGACAAAACCAAAATTGCATAAAGCTACTGGATTAAAGTCAATTGCAAAATTAAGTGCAGGGATAGTTAGTTGCAAAATCCTAATAAACCTATGGAAGTTCAGCTCAAAAAGAATGCAAAAGCACCAAGTGTAAGAGGGGAAATATATACAAAATGTATGTTTATCATATGTGCTGAATGTTGAAGAAATTTCCTCTCATCTTCTATAAAACTATTATAGCTTGTAATTAGTTTTATCTCTATAAAAATATTTTTCCTACATTCTTATTAAATTAAACTTTCTTCCTAAGAAGAATAGATAGAAAGAAGACATTCAAGTTTTCAACTCTGATATTGTTTTGTTCTGACAAAACTTAAGTGTTTGATAGTTTGAGTGAACGAACCCAAACATATCCTTTGTAACCCGATTCGGTAGTGATCATTGTGAGATAGCTTGAAGAGGCTAGTCAAAGACTACTTGAAGGTGAAGGAGAGTGAGCTACTGAGTCACACTGAGTTAGCTTGAAAAGGCTAGTTAAAGATTACTTGGAAGCGATAGTATAGTGAGCTACAGGTCACATAGAGATAGCTTGGGAAGGCTATAGAAAGACTATCTAACTTTCTTAAGGTTGAGAAATGGTTTTTTGGTGGAACTCAATAGTTATAGTGAACTGGATATAGGCAGGTTGGCTAAACTAGTATAAAAACTCATGTACAGTATCTCTCCTTCCTAAATCTCCTTTATTTTCTATTTCATTCTGATTATATTTGTTTTTTTAAGAAAACCTTCTTTAACGCGTCTTTCATATCTCTTTATAGTTTAGAAAGTTACTTTCTGACATATACTAACTTTATTTCCATTGCACTTCAAGTTCAAACTTGATAGTACCTGTTTAATTTTTCTAGAAACAAAAAAGGGAAAGAAATTTCAAGCACAATTCAACCCCCTCTTCTCATGCACTTTTCAACTTACAATTAGCATCAGAGCTTAGACCTCTAAGGGGATGAGTAATCTAGTGACTGCAAAGGACAAAGATCCCATGGATATATGATACAAAATATTCATATTGTTGAAGAACACTCCATAAAGACCGCCATTCTTTGATGGTGGAGACTACACACATTGAGAGACAGAATAGAGCTGTTCATAAAATATACAAGTCTTGACTTGTGGGAGATCATTGAAAAAAGAGACTACATTCCTATAGACGAAGTTCTAGGAACTGAAAATGCACGTCTACCTCCAGAGAAGTCCCTAGGAGTAGGTGAATTGAGCAACATAAAGCTAGAGTTTAGTTGAACTCCAAGGCTTGTACCTACTCACATGTGCACTAAGCAAGGCTGAATATGATAAAATTAGTGCTTGTTACATGACTAAGGATTCTGGACAGACTTCATACGATGCATGAAAGTGGTGATCAAGTTAAGGAAACAAAGATCAGTATGTTAGTCTATCAATATGAAATGTTTAAAATGAGAGTAAGAGAGTATTGATGACATGACCACCAAGATCATGCACATTGTAAACTAACTCAAGGGGTTAGGCAAAAGATACTTTAACTCTGAAATGGTTAGAAAGATAGATCCTAGAAGCCTCATTGCAAAATGGCTTCCCAAGGTCACAGCCATTATAGAGGCTAAGGACCTTCAGACCCTTAGTCTAGATGATCACATTAGGTCTCAAAATCCATGAGGTTGTACTCTGAAGTTCATGGAGAATCTAAAAAGAAGAGCAAGTTCATGGCCCAAGGTTTTCACATAAGAAGCAACCCAAAGGAAAAGTAATAAAGGTTGTTGAAACCTCTGATGAAGAAGAATCTAAAGACAAATTTGAAGAAGAAGATGGAGATGAGATCTCCATGCTTGTGAGGAAGATGTCTAAAGCTTGGAGAAGCAACATAAAGAGAATAAGAGACATCAAGCTCAGAAAGGACAAAAAGGGCTAAGGAAAGCTAGATAGCATGACCTACTATAATTGTGGATAGAAAGGACACTTCAAGATCGATTGTCCTAGGCTCAAAGGTCCATAGAAAAAGTTCCCATCCAAAAAAAGGGGATGCTAGCCACCTGAAGTGACTCAGAAGAAGAAAAGGAAGGATTGGAAAGTCAAGATGAGCTGGAAGATGTTGCAAACTTGTGCTTCATGGCTGACTATGATATAGAAAGTGAAACAAAGGTAAATAACTCTTCTGAACCTAATCCTTCTTATGATGAATTATTAGCTTTATATGAGGAACTACTTGATAATTCTCAAACCTTTTCCTCTCACTATCTTAACCTCAAAAAAAAAAAAACCATCAAAGAGTAGTTTTAGAACTTGAAAAGGCCAAATAAAATGAGAATCTAAGGCTTGAGAAGGAAGAAATAAAAGGAGAGAACAAGTTTTTAAATGTTAAACTCAAAGCCTTGGAGGTTGAAGTCATTGAAAAAGATCAAAAGGCTCATAAAGTAATTTATGAACTTGAGAGGACTTCAAAACTTCTCAAATCTGATATGGAAAATAAGGTCAATGGCTCCAAAAATCTGAGTTGATGCTTAGTGGTCAAAGGCTAAACTTTTAGAAAACTGGGTTGGATATGAGAATGAGATGAATGAGAAAGGAAAAGTAATCTCATCAAAGAAAGTAAAGAACAAAGTTTCTTGTACTTTTTGCCACAAGAAAGGACACTCACCTAACAAATATTTTATGAGAAAGAAATCTATAAAATAGGTTGGGAAACCTCCCCAAGGAAAACTAACCCAAGAGGACCCAAGAAAGTCTAGGTACCTAAGTTAAAAACTATTTTTGTTGCAGTGTGTTGAGAACGCATGTTGACCAAGACAACAAATGGTACATGGATAGTGGTTACCCCAAGACACATGTCCAAATCTAGGAAGTGGTTCAGAAACCTAAAGCCTAAGAACTCTGGATCAGTTAAGTTTGCTGATGGAGGTAAAGCCAAGGTTACAGGTGTAGGAAATGTTGGTAAGGATGACTCTCACCAAATTTTTGATGTTTTACTCATTGATGGTCTCACAATTCTGAGCATTAGCTCTGTGACCAATGTTTTAATGTTTTATTTAATGTACATGCTTATAAAATTGTGAATCCCACTCCTGGACAAGTCATTTTATCTGTAAGAAACATGATAACATTTATGTCTTATTCTTGGATGACCTTCTAGATCAAGATATAAAATGTCTTACATCTTTCATGAATGATAAGTGGTCATGGCATAAGAAGCTTAGACATCCTCATATGAAGCTTATTTCTAAGCTATCTTAGAAAGAGCTTGTTAAAGGTCTGCCAAAGATCAAATATGACAAGGATTCAATCTGTAATTTCTATAAGAAAGGCAAGCAAACCAAAGCTTCTTTCCACAACAAAAATGTGGTTTCACCACTAAGCCACTTGAGCTTTTACGCATGGATCTTTTTGGACCAACCAAGACTGGAGTCTTCCTAGAAAAAGATATTGTCTTGTCATAGTGGATGATTTCTCTAGATTTACATGGGTTATCTTCCTACCTTCTAAAGATGAGGTGATTGAAAGATTCAAAGTTTTTGCAAAATGAGTTTGTATTGAAAAAGATTCTCAAATTACCTCTATTAGATCAAATCATGGAGGTGAATTTGAAAATCATGCTTTTGAAGAGTTTTGTAAAAAACATGGCATCTCTATGAGTTCTTGGACTTAGAACTCCCTAATAAAATGGGATTATAGAAAAGAAAAATAGAAGCTTGCAAGAGATGGGCAGAACAATGTTACTAGAAAGTGGTCTATCCAAAGGTTTTTGGGCTAGGCTAAACACCCCATGCTATATTCAAAATCTTTCTAAGGCCAATCCTCAAGAAAACACCTTATGAGTTATGGAAGGGTAGAAAACCTAACATATCATTTTTCCATATATTTGGCTCATCTTGCTTTATTCTTAACACCAAGGTCAAACTGAAAAATTTTGATCCTAAATCTGATGATGTAATTTTCTTAGAATAGTACTATTATCTGAAAGCTTATAGGATATACAACAAGAGAACATTATGTGTTGAAGAGACTATCCATATCAAATTTAAAGAGCTTAAGAAGGACTTTGTTGATGATATGCAATAGCTAGATGAGAACCTTGAGAAGTTGAACCTCAAGGAACCCTCAAAAAGCAAGTAGATGAAAGCACAATCATCAGAAAATAAGCTCCAAAACATGGAGTTACTCAGAACTCTAAAGCCCTCAAAAGTGACATTTCTAGCATGAAGAGCAATCTGAAGATGATAGAGAAGCTGAAGAACATCAAGGGTACAGGAACTATAGAGGAGTTTCTTATCTAAAAGGTTCTCATAACAAAGTTCTAGGGAACATTTCTAAGGGTCTGAGAACTAGATCCTCCTTAGAAATATGTCCAATTGTGCTTTCATTTCGACCATCAACCATGACTACATTAAAGATGATTTAAATGATCAAAGTTGGGTAGATGCTATGCAAGAGAAGCTACACCAGTTTGAGAAAAGCAAAGTCTGGACACTTGTGGAAAAGCCCAAAGGAAAAACTATCATAGGAACAAAATGGGTGCTCAGAAATAAGCTAGATAAAGCTGGAAAGGTGATTAGAAACAAAGCAAGATTGGTTGTACAAGGTTATAATAAACAAGAGGGAATTGATTATGATGAAACCTTTGCACCAGGAGCTAAGCTTGAAGCCATAAGAATGCTACTTACTTTTGCTACCTTAAAGGGATTCACTTTTTACCAAATGGATTTTATGTTTGTATTCCTAAATGGATTCCTCTCTAAGGAAGTCTATGTGAAGCAGCCTCTAGGTTTTGAGAGTGAAAACCTTCTTAACCATGTCTTTAAGTTGACAAAGCCACTTTATGGTCTAAACAAGTTCCAGAGCTTGGTATGAAAACCAATGAGTTCAAGAGAGGTAAAGTCAATACAACCCTATTTACTCTTTAGCAAAATAATCACTTTCTGATAGTTCAAATATATGTTGATGACATCATATTTAGCGCCACTAATTATTCTCTTTGTGAAAAATTTTCAAAATTGGTGCAAAGTGAATTTGAGATGAGCATGATAGGTGAACTTAAGTTTTTCCTTGGACTTTAAATAAAACAATAGAAAGAAGGAACATTGATCCATCAAGAAAAGTATATAAAAGAGCTTGTAAAAAAATTTAATATGGATCAAGCCAAATCTATGAGCTCCCCCATACATCCATATCAAGTCATTGATGCAGATGATAATGGTGAAAAGGTATCAGAAAGTAATTATTAAGGAATGATTAGTTCACTTCTCTATCTAAAGCAGAGACCTAACATTCAATTAAGTATGGAAATTTGTGCTAGATTTCAATCTAACCCAAAGCAATCACACTTAAATGCTATTAAAAGAATTTTGAGATATTTATCTGGTATTACTAATCTTGGTTTATGGTATGAGAAAGGTACATCTTGTGAGATTATAGGGTATTATGATGCTGACTTTGTAGAGATAGAGTAAGAGAAAAACACCAGTGAATGTTATTATTTCTTTGGAAAGAGTCTTATCACTTGGTCATGTAAAAAGCAAAACACCATTGCTCTCTACAACTAAAGCTGAATATGTAGCTACAAATGTTGAACCCAGATGTTATGGGTAAGGAATTAACTAGAAGATTATCACCTAAGGTGTTCCAAAATCCCTATCTTTTATAATAATAAAAGTACTATAAATCTTGCAAAGTATCCTATCTAGCACTCTAGATCCCAGGACATAGATGTTAAACATCAATTTATTAGAGATTATGTTCAAAAAGGGGATGTTAAGTTAATATTTGTTAATACTAAAGACCAAGTGTCTATATATTTATAAAGCCATTAGTTGAAGATCATTTTTGTTGCTTGAAAATGCTTTTGAACCTTAAAAGTTTTTAAATCTACATAGCATTCATGTATAAACATCTTTGGACACTCCTCATCATGGCTCTGAACTAAAGCCTAAACGAAGACATCATTTTGCAAGACCAGGAATCATTTGCAAGACTAGAAAGTCAATGTGCTAGGTTAGAAAGAAGATTAGAAGTTTAGAAAATGGACGAAAAGTCATACACGCCAGAATATGGAAGATCATTCATATAAGAGGAGCAATGTAGTTGTGAAAGCTCATATAATGTCCATGCTAGCTCAGAAAATGGATTAAAGTTTAGAAAGTTGTTCCACGATTCAGAAACCACTTATTTTGGAAAAGTGAAAAGGAAAGATAATTCCCACTCTTTTCAGGTTTCTTCTCCTACGTGGCCTCACCTTTAGATTTTATATCTCATCACTTAAATAACTTCCCATTTCTCACACGTCACTCTTTACCCCTTCATCTTCAATCTCAAACACTTTCACCCTCAACCAAAACTATTTCATCTTCTTTCTCACGAATCTTCTTCTCTACAACCCTCATCATTTTCTCAAACACTCAACCTTTTCTTTTAATCCTCTCAAACTCAATCTTACCATGGCTGAAGGAAAGAATTTCGCAGAAGCATTGCAAGAATAGGAACACCTCTCATGTACAAAGAACCTCTTCTGAAACAACATTACGCTAACCACTTCGCTCAAAAAAAGGTGACACTAGGAAAGAGATTAAGCAGAGAACTAGTGAACCAGGTTCCGTTCTAAAGGAGGTTCTCTTCCAAGGTTAGGAAAGAGTTCTAAGAAATTTCTAATAGAGTTTTTCAGGGATGGTAATGGCTATATTCCCAGTAAAGTTGAAGTCAGAGTTGATAAAGACCATTATCAGGGGTTTCAACAAAGATATAGGAATCAATCAATTCATCCAAGCACCTGACTGACTTAGATGCTCAAGTCAAGGAGATTAGTTCAAATCTCTTAGAGTCTCATTGAAGATGTCTCCGGGTGACTCAGAACTCCCCAGATATGAACCTAGTAAGATTACAACTGCTCTACCAGTTCTAAAGCACAGAAAGTCTTTATTGTTGTCCAATTCTCTTCTTCCAAGCTTCAGAAACACCAACTTGCTTGTTGGGATGGACTGATCATGACATCTCTTCAACTTGGTCAACTGCCCTAGCTTCTAGAAGAAAAGTTTAGAAACCTCGTCAAGAAAGCAAAAGGTAGTTCTTAAGGTGGAACAGAAATCTATTAAAAATGACTTCTCCAACTGCAAAAAGTAACTCTTACACGTAAAGCTACTCTTCTAGACTTCATTTCCAATACACAACAAGAAGATCAACACGTGTCACTAGGAAAACAAATCAAGGGCAATGGTCATAAATGAAGATCAAGTATAAAAGGAGATGAAGTGCTTACAATGAAAGTGACTTTTGCTCATTATATGTGCTGAAACATAGAAATTTCCTCTCATCTTCTATAAAACTATTACAACTTGTAATCATTTTCATCTTTGTAAAAATATTTTTTCTACGTTCTTATTAGAATAAACATTCTTCCTAGGAAGAATAGATAGAAAGAAGTCATTTAAGTTTTCAACTCTAATATTATTTTATTCTAAGAAAACTTGAGTGTTTGATAGTTTGGGTGAACTAACCCAAACACATCCCTTGTAACCCGATCCGTAGTGATTGTTGTGTGATAGCTTGATGAGGCTAGTCAAAGACTACTTGAAGGTGATAGTAGAGTGAGCTACTAGTCACGCTAAGTTAGCTTGAAGAGACTTAGTTAAAGACTATTTGGTAGTGATAGTAGAGCGAACTCCTGGTTACATGGAGATAACTTAGAAAGGCTAGTCAAAGACTATCTAACTTTCTCAAGGTTGAGAAAGGGTTGTTTAGTGGAACTTAATAGTTGTTAAACTATGTAGGCAGGTTGACCGAACCAATATAAAACTCCTATGGTAGCTCTATCCTTCTCTAAATCTCCTTTATTTTTCGTTTTAATATATTTTTTTTCCCAAAAAACCTTCTTTAATGCGTCTTTCATATCTTTGTTATAGTTCAGAAAGTTCTTCCTGACAAATACTAATATTATTTCCGCTTGCACTTCAAGTTTAGACTTGATAATACCTATTTATGTATTTCAAAACAAAAAAGGAAAGAAAAGTTCAAGCACGATTCAACCATCCCTTCCCATGCACTTTTTAACCTACAATTACATGCTCATAAACTTGCATAAATTTCTCCTTTCTTTCAAATTTGATGAAATTCCTCATAATGACTATAAATAGAATCTCCCCAAATTTGTTATAAGCCATAAATCATATCTAACATCCATCTCAATAGCAAATCAATTATAGACAATAATCATGTTCCTTTATTTATGCAATGCTAGAGTTCAAAAGACTAGGCTTAGCTAATTCATATGCTCATGCATAATGGAACATGCTTAGTAAGTTATCAATTGTGCCACATATGATAAAGGATGCCTCAATATTAATTCACAATTTCATGATTCAAAGCATAAGCATAGTTTTGAAAGGTAGCATACTCTATCACATATTCTCAACAACTATCAACCACCCATGGTTAAGAAACTCTTTTTAAGTGTATAACAAAACACAATAAGAGCATACATAACATATAATGATGAACATATCCAATTACATCTTTAGAAGTTCATTTAAGAATGGCCAACACGTTCAAAATCATGTTAATCCCTTAAGGGATCCATTAGAGGTTGGAAAACATTATCATTTTTACCTAAAAATCCATTTTTAGCTTATTGCAATCAATTACATATCTACCATAGTCGACCTACAGAGGCTAGAACACGTCCAAGATGATTTTAGGGTTCTAGCAATCGAATATAGGGTTCTTGATATTGATTACCAAATAGTAAAACTACCCTTAGTATGATCTTAAGTTCCTATAATCAATTATAGAGCCTTATAATCAATTACCAAGGAGCAAAATTTTGATTTTCATGCTCTCTACCTTTTGAATCATTTCATCATCCCAAATATCAATTTTAAGATTTCTAAAACATTTTCAACAAAACCAACATTCTAAGTTATTCAAAAACCTATTTTGATGACAAAGAACTTAAAAACTTCAATCTTTAACCATTAGAAACACATCTTAACACCTCTAAACATGTTAGATCACCAAGGCATGAAACTTCACCGATTAAAATTTCAAAGTAAGTCATTTAGACTTATTAGGACAAAGTTATAGATCTTTAACATTATTTGTGCAATGATAACTCATTTTAATCATAATAAAGCATTAAAGTATCATAATTTATCCCTTAGAAATGCAAGTTAACTCATTCAATTCTATTAAAACATAAAGAGTCAAACTTTAATCATTTGGAATACAAAGTGGTTCATTTAAACATAATAGAAGCATAAAGTGTTGATCTTTACTCATTAAAAAGGCAATAAATCTCTTTTTGATAAAGAAAAATAATAAAGGAACAAACTTTGATCTTTTAATCACGGATCAAGCACTAGAACAAACTTTAATTATTAGGTATAACAAAACCATAAAGGAACAAGCTTTAATCATTAGAACAAAAATAAATAAAAGAGATAAACTTTAACCTCTAGAACCAAAGGTAGCTCATTTTATCTCATTAGAAGCATAAAGTGAAAAACTTTGGCCATTTAAGTGCAAGATTAGTTCATTTTATATCATTGTGAACATAAAGCATCAAACTTTAAACATGATCATGCAAGATAGTTCCTTTAATGGCATTAAAAGCATAGAGTGTTGGACTTTAACATCAAAGATGCAACATTGTTCATTTTAGAGCATTACAAACATAAAAAAATACAAGTTAGCTAATTTTACAACTTTAAAATCATAAAGTGGTGAACTTTAACAAAAAATGCCAACTCATTTTTAAATCATCATAAACATAAAATATCAAACTTTAAACATTATTCTGCAAGATAGTTCATTATAAGGCATTAGAAGCATATAGTGTTGAACTTTAACATGAAAGGTACAAGTTTGTTCATTTAGACATAATAGAACCTTAAAGCATTAAACTTTAACCGATTAAAATGCATATTAACACTTTTAAACACAATGGAACATCAAAGCATGAAGCTTTAATCGATTAAAATGTATATTAACACTTTTAAACACATTAGAACATTAAAGCATGAAGCTTTAGCCGATTAAAATGCATATTACCACTTTAAAACACATTAGAAAATCAAAACATGAACTTTAACCAATTAAAATACAAGATATAAGCTTTAAAGTCTCAAAGATGGCTTCTTGATCCAACATCAAAAGAGCTCATCTCCAAGCTTTGATCTTACACAACCATCCAAAGGGATGAAAAGAAAGTGAAGAAGATAATCATAAATCCAACAAAAGTTCAGGGTTTGAACCAACAACACAATGAATAGAAAATTTAGGCAAAAAGAGAATTTAAACCAAACAAATCCCTACCAAAATATTTGATCTTTGAAAGAATGAATGGAAAGGAAGCTCCTTAAAGGTGAAGACAAGAAAAATCTTCTCTTTAATTGGTGTGTTGACTTGCCTCATAAAGGGAAAAGGTGGGGTTTTGTGCTTTGAATCTTGTATTTGGTTGGTGTTTAGGCTTGTGTTTGAGGCTTGGTGATGAGGATAATCTCCATGGAGAGATTTTGGTTTGTGTGTATGTGTTTAGGAATAGAGAAGAGTAGAGAGTGTAGAAAGACTTGAGAGCATTTGTATTGAGAATGTAGAGAGTTGAGAGAGTTAGGGTATGTCTGTTGGGGAGTAAAAATGGGGGTAAATTTTCTATGAATGAGGTTCATGTGTAATTTTACACATGGAGCTCATCCATGAAAATTTACACCTTATTTTTATCTCCTAACTAAACATACCTTTAGTCTTAAACTTAGAACCAAGTTTATGTATATGTTAGAATGAGAGGCACATGTGAGTGAGTGTGTATGTGTCTTTGAGTCTTTAAAAGAAATCACATAGGAGATAGAATGGGGGGCTAGGTGGCACAACTTTACGGGATGAAGGGTAGAATTAATTAGGAATTTTCAAAATGTTGGAATTAGGGTTGTAGTGTAATTACATGAAATTAAAATAATTCAAAAAGAAAAAGAATAATAAATTTTAAGAAATATAAATCATTTAATTAGTCACCTTCTAGATGGAATCTACATTATAAAATTATTAATTTAAAATATCATGTGACATGATTCCTAAACTTTAGGAAAAATATTCTTTTAAATGCACACTTGTCTCTTTGCATTTCATAATATGAAATTATTGTTTTAAATTTCAAAAGAGAAACTTTTCTTATAAGTTTGGAATAAAATATCTCTTTTCACATATTAAATTTTTAGTTTTTAGGTTGTAGAATTACAAATAATAGTAAGAGAATTTAAACAATTTTGTAAGATAAACATAATTATTACATAATTGTTAAATGAAATATCTTCCCTCCATGATATAATACTATTAATTTGAAGTTTAAAAAAACAAAAAAACACCTTCCTATAAATTAAGGGAAAGGACAAGTCAAAAAGTAACTTTGTTCCTTACTTTTACTTTATGTCTAATAAAACAATTTTTGCCTTTTCTCACTAATATTGATTAAGGATAGGATTAAGTATGATTAATCATTAAGAGGCTATAACTGATTAAGATAATCAAATTATCTCTTAATTAATTAGGATAATTAGATCTTAATTAAGTTTAATTATACTTAATTAATCTCAATTAAGTTTAATTACACATCATGAATCATAAAAACCTCATATAATTCCCTTTACATATTCAACTACCCTCTAATGATGACCGGGGTTGGTCATTCTTCGTACCGTATAAATTTTTCCTCGAGAGCATTTTTGTAATTTTGTATAAAAAGGAAAAATAGGACATTACATTTGGAATTTTTGAAATGTTTAAAATTAGGCTTGTTGCGTTATTTCATATAATTAAAATAATTCAAAATATAAAAGAAATTAATTATAAGACATATGAATCATTTAATTAATCACCTTCTACTTGGAATCTACATTATGAAGTTTTTAATTTGAAATCTTGTATGACATGGTTCCTAAACTTTAGGAAAGTTCTCTTACAAAAAGTACAATGGTTCCTTTGCTTTTTGATGATCATATCATGATTTTTCTTAGTTTCTTTGACTTGCTATTTGTGATTAAGGATGACATTAAGCTTGATTAATCATTGATAAGTCATAATTAATCCTATGATAATTAAATTTTAATTAAGCTTAATTATCCTTAATTAAACTCACTTAGGTCTAATTAGTTCTAATTAAGGGTTCATTAGGCCTATTAAGCCTAATTACACATCATGCTCTATTTATTTGTCATATAATCACCACCAAACATTGAACTAACCCTCTGATGAAAGCTGAAACCGGCCATTCTCAATTTCTTGCAAATGTCATCTCAAGGGCATTTTAATAATTTTGCGTATAGGCCAAAAATCGAAGCATTAGATCCCCAAATCCTAGGGTTCCATACAAACGCTAGTGAATGTCACATGAGGAAGACATATCAAAAGCTTATTGATGCTATTCCAAATCTTGAAAAGTGACAAGAGAAAGTTTTGAGAATTTGTATGGCTAAATATTACATTGGTGTAAATGCAACAGGTCAATATGTAATAGTTGATCTTGAGTTAAGGGTATATCTCTCTAGTGTGGGTGGGATTTCATATGATCTAAAGGAAAGGGGAACTATGTATTTTGATTGGTTTATTTTTATAACTGAAAATCCTTAAGTTAAGAAGTGAAGTAATTTTCATTTATTTTCATCCATTTTCAATGATGAATTTTCTAATACAAAATATTTCTCTTTTTGTAATTCCTGTGGATTGCTTTGTAACATCCCCTGACTTCATGGATTAACAACTGTTCCACAAACCAACACAGTCTTTTCAGTGTGCTTTGTCCTCACTCACACTCTTTCTAGGAAAACTTTTCAGGAGGTCACCTATCCCAAAATTGCTCCAAGTCAAACATTATTAACCATGATGTTCTTTAGTGATGGGCTACGAAAAGAAAAATGCATCTTGTTGGTATAAGTAGTACTAATCAATTCATATAAGTCATCCTCCACTATATAGTCCTATACCTATACAGCCTCAATATTCTCTCATTCTGGTATGTAATCGGTTCATTCATGTACCCCTCCGCTTTGAAGCCTGCCAGGCTTTTTGCACGGCAATCACTCCCCGCCCTTGTACACCGGGCGTTACATGCCTACCAGGTTCCGCTGGTTCGTCCTAAACCACACTGGACTAGGAGAGGTGTAGGCTCTGATACAAGGATTTAACTTTGTACCTTTGGCATAAGGAATGAGGGATTTCCTAGCCAAAATTTGAAATCCTTTTTCACTCATATAAGATAGCCTTTTATGCTATAAATTTGGCGAAGCATCGTCCTCAACTTGCATTCAACCATTTGATCTACTTAACTTGAGTCTTGTACAAAGTATTGCACAATATTCCTCTAGCAACCACCATCGAACTTTTGGAAAACTTCTACTCGCCTCACCCAAGTTACCTATTCGGCTAGATCCAGAGCATGCATGGAGATCATATTCAGGCGTAAATTTGGAACATGTCACACATCCTTCAATGTTAGTGTACATCCTATTTTTGTTTGAATGCACACATCACCAACTTCCATAATATCAGAATTACTAGTATTACCCATCCTTACTTTGCCAAAGTCTCCTACTTTGTATACAATAAAGAGTTCTTTGTTAGTAGTGATATGATATGAAGCCCCAAGTCAACCATTTCAACACATCAATCTGCAACATGACACTCTTTGTCTACAAAAGAGAGCAACACTAGTTGCCCACTTGCCACAAGGGTTGTAGTATTTTCGTCATGAGCAGTATCTTGACTTATCTGATTTTTATTATCTTTATTCTTTCAAGCTTTACAATTCCTTTTATGTGCCCTTCTTCACGCAATGGTAACATTTGAACCTTCTTCTTAACTGGACTGTCGATCTTTTGATTTTCTAGACTATCCTCTCTTGCTTCTCCCCGTTTTCTGTGATAAGGGCTTGTGAATTATCTATTCCCACTAAGTCTTTCCTTGTGGTTTCTTCATTGAACATACCTGTCTTTGACTTAGACTAAAGACTTTACCATTTGAAGCAAAGTTGCTTGGTGACACCACCAAGGACTCTCAGCTACTTGGAAAAGAACTCAAAAGTAATAGTGTTTGTTACTCATCATCCAGCACTATTTGTATGGTAGTTAACTGATTCACCATATCTTGGAAGTCACTCAAGTGCTTAACAATAGACCTTCCATCTTGTACTTGAGATTCACTAGCTTTCTAATTATGAAAGCTTTTATTCTAACCTTTCTCATAGAGATCTTGTAAATTCTTCTATAGAGTATGGGCATTTCTTTGTGGCCTCATGGTGGAACATGCTAATATCCATGCACCTAATTAATCCAATGACCTTTCGGTGAAATCTTCTTCTATTTTCTTCATCTATGTCATCGAACTTGCATCACCCTTCTCTATAGGATCATACATATCTTTCTCAATTTTTGGCTTCCAAATAGAGTAATTTGATGTTGTTAGCTTGATCATGATGCTTGCATTCTCCTCTATTTAATTTATACAGCACAATCATGAGCCCAACTTGAGCTCTGATACCACTTGTTGGCCTCGAGACTGATTCATGGTGTAATTAAATGATATCAATGTGAGGCGGTGGGCATCAAAATAAATATAATCGAATTAAATCTACTAATTGAGTGCAACATAGTGATAATAAATATATGTAAAGCCAAAAGAAAATGGAATTGAATTTTAACGTGGAAACCCCTAAATTCCAGGAAAAACCATGGGCCTTAAAAATATTCCATTATGTTCAAGGTAATAAAAAAATATCCTTTTGCACACTCTAGACCCAAGACATAAATATAGTGTTTTCAGTGAACCCTCTTATTCAAATACTACAATTTTGCAACACTAAAGTAATAGAGATTATACCTAAAATACTCCCAATGTATTTATCCATACCCTATACTCTTTGGGATTTACTCATACTCTTTTTTCTCTCACTTTTAGTGAATAATACACTCTCTATGTATTCTCTTCACTTTGCAGCTGGACATTCATCTTGCCTTAGTCTTGCAAATAGCAAACTCACCTCCATTTATAGAGGTTATTCATAGTGTGAAAACATTACAATTTTCAGCTACAACATGAAAAATCTAGAGCACATCTACTACAGCCTATTGTCATTTAGGCCATGAAGAAAACACTCATGCATGCAAGCTGTGAGTTTTCTTCTATTCACCCAATTTCTACTCCTGGCAATAAATTCCTTGTCTTATGGCTTTTAACCACATCACGCTATAACATCCTCCTAAGTACAATTTCATCCTTAAGTCATGATATCGGACTCGAGAGTTGTTACTTATAAATTTGTGGACCTTTCTTAAATATCTATAACAAGATCGGGTAATTTAAAATAACTGAGTTGTAATCCTATCGAAAACATATAAAAAGGAAATAAAATATCCATTAAGTATAAATACAAATACAAGGAAAAGCTTTGCTATGAGCTCCTATATATGTCTATTGTTTACATAATTACAAATACATGTACATAACAAAATAAAGTTAAAAGATACTGCAACTATTGGGTTATGATGTATTGATTCTTCTATGAAGCGGCTTCATAGCTCCCTGAGTAATTGGAGATACACGGAAACACAAAACATAGGGTGAGAATCCTAAAATTCTCAATAAGGCATCCCCAAAGGTATGGTAAAATAAATCCATTTCATCGTCATCGTTCAAGCCACTTCGATTTATTAAGAAAATGTGAGCAAGCAACATATATCAAAGGTTCATTTTAAAGTTCAAAAACCAATTCTCCAAAGTCGGTCTCTTTTATTATTCAACCACTTAATATACACTTGTCATACTACTCAACATCATAGTATTTGAGTCAACTATGTGCCCTCGGTATATCAAAAAGGATCTCATATATATCATTTCTATCTTTGTTGCTTGACATAATAAAGGGGATCTTTTCGTGTCAATAACATACTATAGAGAATTCCCCTATAGTATGTTATGGGCACAAAAAGATCCTCTTTATTATGTCAAGGGCATGGAAAGATAGAAATGACGTATATGAGATCCCTTTTGATATACCGAGGGCACATACAGTTGAGAATTGAATACTATGATGTTGAGTAGTATGACATGTGTATATTAAGTGGTTGAATAATAAAAGAACCTACTTCTAGAATTGGTTTTGAACTTTAAAATGAACCTTTGATATATGTTGTATGCTCACATTTTCTTAATAAACTGAAGTGGCTGGACGATGACGATGAAATGGATTTATTTTACCATACCTTTGGGGATGCCTCCTAGAATTTTAGGATTCTCACCCCTATGTTTTGTGTTTCTGTCATCTCCAGAATTACTTAGGGAGCTATGAAGCCGCCATAGAAGAATCATACACCATAACCCGATAGTTGCAATCTCTTTTTAACTATATTTTGTTATGTACATGTGTTTGTAATTATGTAAACAATAGACATATATAGGAGTTCATAGTAGAGCTTTTCCTTGTATTTGTATTTATACTTAATGGATATTTTATTTCCTTTTTATATGTTTTCAATAGGATTACAACTCAGTTATTTTACAATTACCCGATCTTCTTATAGATATTTAAGAAAGATCCACAAATTTATAAGTAACAACTCTCAGTCCATATCATGACTTAAGGATGAAGTTGTACTTAGGAGGATGTTATAGCTGATGTGGTCAAAAGCCATAAGACAAGGAATTTATTTCCAATAGTAGAAATTGGGTGACAGAAGAAAACTCAACTTGCATTCATGAGTGTTTTCTTCATGGCCTAAATGACAATAGGCTAGTAGTAGATGTCCTGTAGATTTTTCATGTTGCAGCTAAAAATTGTAGTGTTTTCACACTACAAATAACCTCTATAAATAGAGGTGAGTTTGCTATTTGTAAAGACATACTAAGCAATAGATGAATATACCAGTTGCAAAGTGAAGAGAATACATAGAGAGTGTATTATTCACTATAAGTGAGAGAAAAAATAGAGTATGAGTAAATCCCAAAGAGTATAAGGTATGGATAAGTACACTGGAATATTTTGGGTATAATCTCTATTACTCCTTGTATTGCAAAATTGTAGTATTTGAATAAAAAGGTTCTCACTAGAAAACACTATATTTACCTCTTAGGTATGAGAGTGTGGAAAGATATTTTGTAATTATCCTGAACATAGTGGAATATTTTTTGGAGTTTGTCTTGTGGTTTTTCCTCTAGTATTTGGGGGTTTCTATATTCAAATTCGATGTTCCTTTTTCTTTTAGCTTTACACATATTTATTATGGTTGTGTTGCACTGATTAGTTGATTTAATTTGATTATATTTATTTTGATGCCCACGGCCACACATTAGCATCATTTAAAATTACAATGAATTAGTCTCTAGACTAACAAGTGGTACCAAAGCTCAAGTAGGGCTTAGGATTATGCTATATAAATTAAATGAAGGAGAATACAAGTGCCATGATCAAGCTAACAGCATCAAATTTCTCCATTTGGAAGCCAAAAATCAAGAAAGATATGTATGATCCTATAGAGAAGGTGATGCAAGTCCAAATACGTAGATGAAGAAAAATGCAAGAAGATTTCAGGATGGTCATTGGATTAATTAGGTAGTGGATGGATATTAGCATGTTCCACCATGAGGCCACAAAGATGAATGCCCATACTCTGGAAGAATTTACAAGATCTCTATGAGAGAAAAATTGTACAGAATAAAGCTTTCACAATCAAAAAGCTAGTTAATCCCAAGTAGAAGATAGAAGGTCTGTTGTTGAGAACTTGAGTGACTTCCAAAATATGGTAAATCAATTAACTACCATACAAATAGTGCTGGATGATGAGTAACAAGCATTATTACTTTTGAGTTCTTTGCCAAATAGTTAGGAGTCCTTGGTGGTGTCACTAAGCAACTCGCTTCAAATGGTAACCGTCTTTCGTCTAAGTCAAAGAAGGATGTTCAATATAGAAACCAGAAGGAAAGACTTTGTGGGAATAGATAATTCCCAAGCTCTTGTCATAGAGAACAGGGAGAAGCAAGAGAGGTAATCTAGAAAATCAAAGATGGATTACAGTCCAAGCTAAGAAGAAGGTTCAAATGTTACCATTGCGGTGAAGAAGGGCACATCAAAGGAATTGCAAGGATTGGAAGAATAAAGACAATAAAAATCAAAGAAGTCAAGATGCGGCTCATGATGAAAATACTACAACCCTGGTAGGTAAGGAACTAGTGTTGCTCTCTTTTGTAGACGAAGAGTGTCATGTTGTAGATTAATGTTTCAAAAGGGTCATTGACTTAGGGGCTTCATATCATATCACTCCCAACAAAGAACTTTTTACTGTATACAAAGCAGGAGACTTTGGCAAAGTGAGGATGGGTAATACTAGTAATTCTAACATTATGGAAGTTAGTGATGTGTGCATTCAAACAAAAATAGGATGTATACTGAGATTGAAGGGCGTGCGGCATGTTCTGAATTTATGCCTAATATGATCTCCATGCATGCTATGGCTCTAGCCGAATACCACAGGAACTTTGGTGAGGCAAGTGAAAGATTTCCAAAGGTTTGATGGTGGTTGCCAAGGAATGTTGTACAACACTTTGTACAAGACTCAAGTTAAGTAGATCGGATGGTTGAATGCAAGGATGATGAGCTCATTCATATATGTGATCATCGACATGAGCTCATTCATATATGCGATCATCAAACTTCATTTTTTCCTTTTTTGAATCCTACACAGTTCTATTCCTAGCCGATATGTCTATCAACTCCTAATATTTCTAGGGCAATCCTTATTCTTGCCTTCCCTTTTAATCAACATAAGTCATATCTCTATTTTCCCCATATGTTAGAATATGCACAATTAAATTTCTTACTTGTTCTTTTGTCACATATAGTCCATAATCATCTTTCATTGTTACCAATGCATGCTCCAGTCTCATATGAGTATTTATTCACAATGAAACTTTCATCCATTCCATATAAATGAATCTCTAAATAATATAGCATGCATTGAGACTCCTTATACTTGTGTCAAAAGTCATTTTTTTTCCATTCCAAGAATTTAGTTCATTTCCTACATATTAACAAAATTTTAAATCAAGTAGCAAGATTTATCTCTTATATCAAACAACCAATTACATGTTCACAAAAATTCCCCATAATACCTCAAATTGTTCACAATGTACTGTAAAATTTTCATAGCAAGAATCATTCTTTACCTATGTTAACAAAATAACACAAGTTTGGCGGACAGAGACCACTTATACTTAGCTAAAACCAGATTCTCATAATTGTTAACCCTTGCAAATGATTGAATCAGCACAAAATAAAAATCACAGTTACACTTCAACATGTTCTCAACACTCTGTAAAAATTTCAAAAGATAAATCGATCATTTACTATAGTAAAAAAAAATAGACAAGTTCCAAGCTTCAATTCTAATAATTCAGGTAGCATGGATACCATTTCAGTTCTTGATTTTTTTTAAAGCATTAGGATTTAAAAACAGAGCTAAAGAAAATTTGTGGAACTAGTTTAGGATGTTAGCTTCAACCTGTAATTTTTCTAGCTCATAAAAATACCTATAATTGTGCTAGAAAATTCGTGATCATTCCCTAGTAAGAAAATCAAATTTTCAGCAAGTAGGATTTAACACCTCTTTGGCAAAAATAATTTTTCCACAACACCAAACTATCCCACCCATGCAAATACATCAATATATAGGTGTAATCTCACATTAAAACCAGAATTTATCAAATTGGAACAACCCTAAATCTGCAAGAATAGAAAACACAAAACAAGACAGAAACAAACCCTACTCTTGGAAACTAGTGTATCCTTGGCTCTAAGATGTTCCAAGATGGATTGACTTCACTTCAAAGCTCCCAAACCACACCAAACCCTTCTAAAATCAGTGAGGTATAAGGTAGCAAGGTTAGGATTGGTGATGAATTGAGATTTCAATCAGTTATATTTATAGATATTGAGGCATAGAAAAAGTTTAGTAAAGGGGTTTGCAAGTTTTAACAACTTTAGGCTAGTGTTTTTGAGGTTAGAATGCAAGCTTGGAGCTCTTGAGAATGGAAATGGAGGTTGCTGCCTTTCTCCTTGGATGGCCGAAATATGCTTGGCTTCTTAGAGAAGTTTGGTGGCAAGTTTGTCTTATAATTATGAATGAATACTATATGACATAAATGGTTAATTCATAGAAAGAAAGTAAAATGGATAGCCAAGATTTAATCTTGAATTACAAGATTAAATCTAAGCCTTCCACATGTCTTGAATGGATATACATTATCCATTTGTCGTGATTAAATCATCTTTCGTGTTAGAAATCGCACACGAAATTTCACCAAACTGGTAAACACCGTACCTGTTAAAACAATATTATCCAAAATTTAAGTCTAGGTATAAAATTTTCATTTCTAACTATTTCTAACCTTATTTCTATATTTTCTCAGTTTCAAGCATCTGAGTTTGAAATCCAGGTTTAGCTTTAACGGCAGCGAAGTCCACATAATACTATTCACTTTTTTTGTTCATTCATAGAGTTGTTCTCATCATTACTACGTCTGTTAGAAAATTAAGATTTTCATTAATAAAGTCCCAATTAATTTCGAAATTAACGAGTGTTACAGTAGCACCCACCTTAAAAAAAAATTTATCCTCAAAATTTCATACCTGGAAACAACTCTATGGCCCTTCTTCAGATTTGATTCTAATTCCCATGTATACTCTTCACTCCCCAGTCCACCCCAAGCCACTTTTACTAGTTGTAGATTTATTTCTAAGTTGTTGACTTCTCTATCAACGATCTGAATAGGAGGGGCTTGAAATGTCAAGTCATCTCTTAACTGTATTGATTTAGGTTCAATAATATGGTTTAGATCTGGATGATACATTATGAGTTAGATACATGGAAGACATTATGAAGGTTGGATAAATGCGGGGCTAAAGCTATCTGTTGAAAAGGACTTATGAACCTGGGTGACAATTTTGTGATTCTTAGGGTCTTACCTACTCCAGTAATGGGTGTAACCTTCAAGAATACATGTTCTCCCTCTTGAAACTCTAAAGGTTTACTTCAAGTATCAGCATAGCTCTTCTGATGACTCTATATGGTGAGGATTTTACTCCTAATTTTTTGGATTTGCTCAGTCGTTTGATTAACAAGATCGGTCCTAACAATCCTGCCTCCCTCAATCATATAAACATAATGGAGATTGGCATTTTCTTCTATATAAAGCTTCATACGGGGCCATGCCAATACTAGCATGATGGCTATTATTATACACAAATTCAACTAATGGAAGCAACCTATCCCAACTTCCCTTCTACTCGATCACGCATGCCTTTAGCATGTCTTCCAAAGTTTGTATGGTGCGTTCAGTTGTTTGTTAGTTTAGGGGTGATATGCAGTACTTCAACAAAGTTTGGTTCCAAAGGCCTTTTGGAAAGCTCTCCAAAATCTTAAAGTAAATCTAGGATCTCTCAGAAACTATTAAAGAAGGAACAGTTGTGCAATCTTACTATTTCTTGTATGTACAAAGAAGCTAACTTATCCAAAGGATAACTAGCTTTGATGGGTAAGAAATGGATAGACTTGGTCAATCTATCCATTATAACCCATATAGCATCATGACCTGATGATGTCCTTGGCAAACCCATTACAAAGTCTATGGAGATACTCTCCCACTTCTATTCAGGATTTCTAAGGGTTGCAAGGTCCCAGCTAGCTTCTGGTGTTCTATTTTAACCTTTTGACAAGTTAGATACTTCCGAACAAACTCTACTATGTTTCTCTTCATCCCAGACCACTAAAACTTCATCTTGAGATCTGCATATATTTTACTAGTCCCAGGGTGTATGATGAATTCGCCCTTATGAGCCTCTTCTAATATTTCATCTCTAAGATTACCACTTGCAGGTACACATACCATATTCTTGTACCTCCATATACCTTGTTGGTCTGGAGTGAATTCTGGCAACTTCTTTGCATGGATGGATCTTAAAATCTCTTGAAACCCCAAATCTTCATGTTGTGTAGCCAAAATTTGTTCTTTGAACTCACTTGTCACTTTTATCTGACCTAACACAACACTTTAGGGGTCACGGACATATCTAAACTAAGCTTCTTAAAGCTCTCTACTTTGTCTCTTTAATCATCAAACATGCTATGCTTAAGGATTTCCTCTCGTGCATTGGCAACAAATTTGCCTTGCCCGGATGCTAATTCAGATTGAACTCATAATCCTTGAAAACTTTATCCATCTCCTTTGCCTTATATTGAACTCTTTCTAATCAAAAAGATATTTTAAGCTTTCGTCATTAGAGAAGACATTGAATTGCACACCAAAAAAATGATGCCACAAGATTTTTAAAGCAAAATACACACCTGCAAGTTCGAGGTCAGGAGTTGGATAATTTACTTCATGGGGTTTCAACTGAGAAGCATAGGCAACTACATTTCGATTCTACATCAACACACATCCTAAACCCTTACTAGAAGTATCACAATAAACCTCGAAGGGTTCATGAGGATCAGGTAGTATTAATACTGGTGCCATGGTCAACTTCTACTTTAACTCCTGGAAACTATTTTCACATTTTGTCATCCACTTAAATTGAGTGTTCTTTCAGTTAACTTAGTCAGAGGTAATGCTATCTGAGAAAAACTCATGATAAACTGTTTATATTATCTAGCTAACCCTAGAAAACTCTAAATTTTTGTCACTGTAGGTCGTTCCCAATGAAGTCCTGAATACACCTTACTAGGATCTATGGAGATTCCCCTCGTGATACCACATGGCCTAGGAATCGAACCTCTTTCATCCAGAATTCACATTTTGATAACTCAGCATGCAACTTCCACTCCCTTAGGATCTGCACACGACTCTAAGATGCTCCGCATGTTCTTCCTTGGTCCTTGAATAAAGAAGCTTTTATAAAGACAACTACAAATTTATCCAAGTAAAGAGAAGATTCAGTTCATATAATCCATGAATACAGCCAGAGCATTGGTCAATCCAAAAGACATTACCCTATACTCATAATGTCCATATTGAGTTCTAAAGGCAGTCCTATGAGTATCTTCATTCCGAACTCGAATTTGATGATAGCCTAATCTAAGATCAATATTTGAGAATACGGTTGCCCGTAATTGATCCATAAGGTTGTCAATTCTTGGCAAAGGATACTTATTCTTGATTGTCACTTTTTTCAATTGTCTATCGTCAATACAAAGCCTCATACCCCCATCCTTTTTCTTTACCAAAAAACACAGGCTCCCCATGGAGAGGCGTTTAGTCTAATGAAATGCTTCTGTAGTAGTTCTTCAATTTGTGACTTTAGTTCTTTCAACTCCAAAGATGACATTCTATAAGGAGCAATTGAGATAGGACCCGTTCCTAGAACTAACTCAATGGAGAATTCAATCTCCCTTCTAAGGAGGAAACTCTAGAATATCCTCTGGGAATACATCTGAATACTCCCTCACCACTGGAATCTTACTCAAACAATGGTCACTTTTAGTTTCACTAGCCGAGAGGAGAACATATTCCTGGCGGTCCACCTTACTAGGGTTAGGTGTCATTAGGTTTAAGTAAAAAGAAAAAAGAACCACAGGAATAGAAGGTGAGGTAGGAAGAAGCACAACAGCTCATCTGGACAGTGTAAAAGAACATAATTGGGTACCAGCTAATCCAAACCTAAGATTACATCTAAACCATAAAAGGAGACAAACTAAGTTGGAGGAATTCTCTAGTATCTATAAGAAGAGGAAGGTTCATGCATGCATAACAAGTTCTAATAGGATCAGCATTAGGAGTGGATATAAGAAGATCATACGGTAATTCAAACACAGATAATTGTAACTTTTGTACATAGTCATGGGATATGAAAAATGAGTGACACCTGAATCATATAGTACATTTAGGGTATTACCATTTATTTTACACTTGCCTGGATCAGATCAACAAATTGAGAAGCTTCTTTGGAACTTATAGTAAAAATGTGCCCTTGTTGTTGTGGCCTAGGGCAAGCTGACTTTTCCTATTGGGGCATTCAAGTATCTCGTGTTCGGTTTTCCATAGCCAAAGCAAATAATTGGCGTTGTCTGGCAAGGTCTATTTCCATTATTTTTCCTACACTTAGGGCATTCTCATCCCACCTCTGGTCTTGAAGATTGAAGTTGTTTTCCTTTGTTGTTGTTGTTTTTAGGTGGAAATCTTCCCTAGACTAGTTAACAGGCTTGAATCATGGGTCTTGGGGTGATAATTTTTTTCTAGCATTGTTCTACGCATAATTGAAACTTGTTATTTCTTGTTGGACACCTCTACATGCTGACATTTGTTTACCAAGATAGCATAGTCTCTGATCTCCAGAGACTCATAGCCGCCTCGATATCCTTACATAGACCTCCTTCGTATTTCATGCATTTCCAAGCTTCATCTGGGTCACGTTGGTAAATTGTAGAAAACTTGCAGAGCTCTTCAAACTTGGCCTTATACTCTGTTGTGCTCATAGATCCTTGCTTAAGTGCCATAAACTCTAGCTCCTTCCCATTCCTCATCAAAGTAGGGAAATACTTGTGGTAGAACAATTCCTTGAAGATATCCCAAGTGATTTCAATCTAAGAAGCCTCGAATAGTCCCTTGTTGCCAACCTACCAAAATTTAGTGTCTGCCTCTAGCATATAGGTAGCAAATGCCACCTTTTGGATCTCAGTGTAAGGAAGAACTAAGAAAATCTTCTCTATGGCTTTAATCCATTCTTCGGCTTTACTTGGATTGAAGGCTCCTCAAAATGGTGGGGGGTTTGCCATCCTGAACTTGGCAAATTTTTTATATTCTATATCCACCTTATTCCTTCCAGGGTTACTAGCCGGGTTCTGTTCCTCATTACGGCCTAACCTTTCCATTATTCGGTTAGCAACCGCTACTTGTTCTCTTATTGCCGCGGCCATCTCATGGAACGTATCCATCATATTGGCTTCATTCCAGCTTCGTTCCTAGTACGCCGATTTGAAGTCATTGATTCCTATCACATCGAACAAAATATTGAGTTAATCAAGCTCAATACCAAGCTAAGTGTGGCAGTAATCCACAACATTCCCAACCAGTAGTCACACACATATAAAATCATAATGCTTGACAATTACTAAGGAAACATAGTCGATCCAATCCTCAGGCTGAGGAAGCCCTGATACCATAATGTAACATCCTCCTAACTATCATGTATTACTCGAGTATCAACATAATAATTAGAAGTGTATCACTACCTTTCTATAATATATACTAGTCGAGAGAAAATAGAATAAGGTAGATTAAATTCATAGGTTACAAAGAAAATAATATATATATATATATAAGTACTTCATACACAACTTATACTTATACACATCACACTTAAGTTAAGTTATTTCACTTCCAATACTACTCAGGGACCAGTATCAAAAGATATATCCATCGCCTAAAACCTAGCCTGCTCAAACATCAAGGTCCAACAAAAAATGCATATATATATATATGGACCTAAAATATCTAACAGTAAATTAGTCTGGAGGCTGTAAAGTCCTAGCACTTCGCTACTACTATACAAGTCAAAAGTCCCTGAAGATCTTGTGTCCTCCTAAGTAAAGTGTTGGCCATCAGGATGATGGCCTCGCCTTCCGCTAGGGCATCAGGACCTCGGGTGGATCCGAGTCTGAAGACGACGATGAGGAGGGTACATCTTGGAGGAGGTGCTGGTGGTGCGAGCAAGATATCAAATAGAAGCGGGTGTGCCATATGGAGGGGCATACCATTGTAGGGGAAAGCAGGGTCACACTCAGTAAAAATAGACGCACTAAAAGAACAGTCGAAGAACATGTATGTGCGGACCTGAATAAGCTACAGCATAAAGAGAATCGAGTCCTGGGTCGTAATGCTACACCCACTGTGTGAGTCAAGGAAGAACACTAGGGATGGCATCAGCTAAATCTAAGTAACACAAAATAAATACAACCGTAGAGATGAGAATATTATATAATTATTAGTAGGGTACTCCCTAGATATGATATAGAACATAAACAATAAGCTCATTCATGCAGGAATCTTCATGCAAAATTATATGTGTCAATACCAATGTATATACATTATGTAAAGTCAAAAGCATCATAGTAATGATTTGTGCGTTGTTCTTTTGTAACCATAGAATTCAATTCCGTGCAATTTTTCTCTTTTCATTAACATAGAGAAGACTTAAATCTATATCAAATGGTATTTCCAGTGGACAACTCCACAATAGGCAATAGACCGCTTATCAGGACATGAGCTCATTTATATATGTGATCATCAACTTCATTTTTTCCTTTTTCCAAATCTCACACAGTTCTATTCCTAGTCGATACGTCTCCTGACTTATAATATTTCTAGGGAAGTCCTTATTCTTGCCTTCCCTTTTAACTAACATAAGTCTTGTTTCTATTTTCCCTATATGTTAGAATATGCACAATTGAATTTCTTACTTGTTCTTTTGTCACATATAGTCCATCATCATCTTTCATTATTACCAATGCATTCTCCTATCTCATATAAGTATTTATTCACAATGAAACTCTCATCCATTCCTCATAAATGAATCTCTAAATAATATAGCATGCATTGAGACTCTTTATACTCGTGTCAAAAGTCATTTTTTTCCATTCCAAGAATTTATTTCATTTCCTGAACATTAACAGAATGTTAAATCAAGTAGCAAGATTTATTTCTTATATCAAATAATCGATTACATGTCAACAAAAATTCTCCATAACACCTCAATATGTCCACAATGTACTGTAAAATTGAAGAATCATTCTCTAACTATGTTAACAAAATTACACAAGTTTGGTGGTCAAAGACTACTTACATCGACTTAGAACCAAATCTCATAATTTTTAACCCCAGCACATGATTAAATCAATTCAAAATAAAAGTCACAGTTACACTTCAAGATGATGTCAACACTCTGTAAAAATTTCAAAGGATAAATCAATCATTTAATATGGTAACAAAATTAGACAAATTCGCAGCTTCAATTCTAATAATTCAGGCAGCATGGATAGCATTTTGGTTCTTGATTTTTTTAAAAGCATAGGAATCAAAAACAGAGCTTAAGAAAAATTTTGAAACTAGTTTAGGATATTAGCTTCAACCTATAATTTTTCTAGCTCATAAAAATACCTACAATTGTAGCAAAAAAATTCGTGATCATTCCTCCAGAAGAAATCGAATTTTTAGCAAGTAGGATTTAACACCTCTTTAGCAAAAAGGATTTTTCCACAACACTAAACTATTCCACCCATGCAAATACATCAATACATAGGTGTAATCTCACATTATAACCAGAATTTTTCAAATTAGAACAACCTAAAATCTGCAAGAATAGAAAACGCAAAATAAGACAAAAGAAACTCTACTCGTGGAAACTAGTGTATCCTTGGCTCTAAGATGTTCCAAGATGGATTGCCTTCACTTCAAAGCTCCCAAATCACACCCAAACCCTTCTGAAGTCAGTAAGGTATAAGGTAGCAAGGTTAGGATTGGTGATGAATTGAGATTTCAATCGGTTATATTTATAGATATTGAGGCGTAGAAAAAGTTTAGTGAAGGGGTTTACAAGCTTTAACAACTATAGGCTCCTGTATTTGAGGTTGGAATGCAAGCTTGGAGCTCTTGAGAATGGAAATGGAGGCTGCTACCTTTCTTCTTGGATGGCCAAAATATGCTTAGCTTATTGGAGAAGGTTGGTGGTAAGTTTATTTTATAATTATGAATGAATATTATATGACATAAATGGTTAATTCATGGAATAAGAAAGTAAAATGGATGGCTATGATTAAATCTTGAATTAAAAAATTAAATCTTAGCCTTCCACATATCTTGAATGGATATACATTATCCATTTGTAGTGATTAAATCATCTTCGGTGTTAGAAATCACACACTGAAATTTGACCAAACGGATAAACACCATACCCGATTAACAATATTACCCGAAATTTAATTCTAGGTATAAAATTTTTATTTCTAACTATTTCTAACATTATTCCTATATTTTCTCAGTTTTGGGCATCTCAGTCGAAATCCAGGTTTAGCTTAACGGGCTCGCTGGGCCCACAAAATACTATTCACTTTTTTTTTGTTCGTTCATAGAGTCGTTCCCATCATTACTATGTCTATCAAAAAATTAAGATTTTCATTAATAAATACCCAATTAATTTTGAAATAAACTCTGGGTGTTATACATTTGGCTTACCTATCAGTCTCGGGATGATAAATCGTCCTCGGACAAGGGTTTCTTCCTAAAGCTTTCAAGAAAATATCCCAAAAATCTTGAGGTGAAAAGCGAATCTAGTCTGAGATTATAATAGAAAGAACAACATGTAGTCTCACTAATCCTTCTATATAAAGGTTAACCAATTTCTCAAGAGACAAGTAACTAGTAAAAGATGTGCGAACTTAGTTAATCTATCCACTATAACCTAAATAGCACTGTATCTTGATGGTGTCTTTGGCAATCCCATCACAAAGTCCATTGAAATAGTTTCCCTTTTCCATTGGGAATCTCCAAGGGTTGTAGTGTACCTAGTGGCTTCTAATGTTTTATCTTTATCTTTGGTTGTCATAACATCTTCTTAAGATCTCTATACATTTTTTAAACTCTTGGGTGTCCTGAGATCACCCTGATGGGCTTTATCCAGAATACTACAACAAAGCTCCCATGCTATAGATATGCACACTTGCTCTTGATATTTCCATATCCTATTTTCACCCTATGCAAAATCGTTTAGCTCCCCAACTTGAGCTAAGGCTATGGTTTTCTAAAATTCTGGATTTTCTTGTTGCTTGTGAAATCTCCCTTTTAATTTCACTTGTGATCCTAATCTAACCCAAAAATATACTTCCAACCTCTCTTTTATCCCCAACTTAAGCCTTCGAAAAAAGAACTCTTCTAGCTCTGTCTCCTTAATCATCGTCCAAGAAATACCTAAAGTTTTTCTAAGGCATTTGTTACCATATTTGTTCTTCCTGGATGGTAGTTCAAGTCGAGCTTCTAGTCTTTAATGAACTCCATCCTTCTCCATTGCCTTATGTTTTCATCTTTCTAATCTAAAAGATACTTGGGATTCTTATGCATAGAAAACACCTCAAAATTTACTCCATATAAATGGAATCTCTAGATTTCAAAATGAACACTCCTCCTGCCAACTTGAGACTATGTGTAGGGTAGTTCACCTCATGCGCTTTAGCCCTTGAAGCCTAAGCCACCACCTTTCTATTTTGCATCAAAATGCACCCCAAGCCTTTTCTTGAATCATCTCAATAAACCTCAAATGAACCATGTAGGTCTAGCAAGACCACTACAAGTGCATTGGTCAACTTTTACTTGTGGTCTTGCAAACTTCCATCATATTCTACTATTCATGTGAAAGGTACATTATTTTGTTCAGCTTGGTTATGGGTAAGGCTATCAAGATGAATCCCTTGATAAACCTTCTATAGTAATCAGCAAATCTCAAAAACTTCAAATCTCCATGGTAGTGGTTGGTCTTTCTCACTTTAGTACTACTTTAATCTTTGCTAGGTCAACTGTGATTCCTCCCTGATACTACATGACCTAAAAATATTTTCGATAGCCAAAACTCACACTTAGATTTCTTGGCATGAAGAATATGTAGCATTATTCTAAGATGCTACTCATGTTCTTCCTCAACTTTCGAATAGATGAGAATAACATCTATAAAACAATTACGAACTTGTTGAGAAAAGGTCAAAGATTTGATTTATGCAATCCATGAATATTATTAGGGCATTATTTATCTCAAAAGATATCACTTTATATTCGTAATGCCCATAACATACTTCAGAATATCTTCTTCGAACTTGAATCTGGTTGTATCTCGATCTCAAATCAATCCTGAGAATACTATTGCTCCCTTAATTGATCCATGAGATCATCTATCCTTGGAAAAGGATACTTGTTTTTTATCATCACCTTATTTAGTTGTCTAACACTTAGCCTTATAGCTTCGTCCTTCTTTTTCACTAAGAGCACAGGACTTCCCTATGGTTAGGCACTTGACCAGATAAAATGTCTACTTAGAAGCTCCTCAATCTATTTCTTTAATTTTGCTAATTCCAAAGGAGACATATGGTAAGGAGCTATTGAGATTGGACCCATTCTTGTACCAATGCAATAAAGAACTCTATCTTCCCTTGTGTGGAAAATTTTTGGTATATCTCCTGAAATACGTCAAAGTATTCTCAAGGCTATCGGTATCTCTTCTAATTCTTGTTCACCATCCGTCATACTAGCCAATAAAAGTATATACCCTTGACTACTAGGCTTTTCATATCCTACTTCTTAAATGAGTTCCTCCAATAGTGTAGCATTTTCAGCATTTTAGGTATTTCTTGTTATCAAATGATTTCTCTGGCCGCTTCCTTTTTTTTCCTTTCCCGTAAGGAAAATCCTCTTTGTGGTGGTAAAATAGGCTTGAACCTTATGCTGCATGGTGCTAGCCTTTCTCAAGCCATTGATAGCTTCCAATTGTACTATTCCACTAGAGCACTTTTGTTCACCCATGCGGTGAAGTCCCTTATCACAACGTGCCGAGGGCACATGCGACGGGGAATGACAACCAATTTTTAAAATAAAATAAAATGGGAATCGCCACCAATTTTAATTCTGGAAAAATTGGAAAACCTTTTTTAATTTGTAAATTGGTCTTTTTAAAGATCTAGATTCTGGAGTTGATTATGATCAGGGAAGGGTGGAAACTAATCTCACTACACCCCTAATACATCCGTATAAATACGGTTACCCTAGAGCTCATTATGCAAATTTATTATAACTTTAATAATATTTAGTTTTCCCCAAAGTAATCATAATTATGTCCAGAAATAAAATTAAATTAAATTAAATTGAAGCAAGGAATAAAAATTAAATGAGAACACAATTTAATGAAAAATTAATTTTGGCTTGATAGTTGTTGGCTATGTCGACGTATCCTCTGGTGCAATGAGGAACTCAAAGCCACGTCGTTCTGTAGAAAATGAGTATGTGTTGATTGATTATAATTAAAAGAGAATGAAAATGTGTTGATTGATCTCTTTTTTTAAAATTTTTAGAAATGGATTTTTCATTATTAAATGAAAGGAAAATATTTTTTGATAAGCTCTAATTTCAGCAAAATTAACTAGAGATACAATTAATTTAAGCAAAATACATAAGCATACACAATAATTAAAAAAAATAAAATCAACTCATGAACACAATTATACAACTAATTTAGACACACAACACACAAACATACAAAATAATTAAACTAAAAAAAATAATTATTTTTCATCTTTTTATTAAAAAAATTAAATTCACTCAAAATCAAAGAAATAATTAAATCACTCTTTTTTTTCATTTTGCATAAAAAAAGCTCAAGGATTTATTTTGAACCAAATTATATGTTTTTTTTTTTAGATCAAATAAACTGAAGTCCAACCAATCAAAATCTGATCTCTCATGAAAATAAACAATAAACTAAAAATAATAATAATAGTAATGATAATAATAACATTAACTCTCTAATCCAATCACCACACATACACACATACACATCCAAAAATAAAACACCCACACACACGGACACACTCACGCACACATAGCACTCCCTCACTTTCATTCACACACACACACAAATTGAGAGAATGAGAGACGGAGGGTGAGAAAGAGAGCGAGGAAAGAGATTGAAAGAGGGAGAAAGAAAGAGAGGCGGAAAGCAAGAAGGAGAGATGAAAAGGAGCCGCCCAGCGAGGCCCGCCAGTGGGAGGAGCTCGCTCGCAGCCTCAACGCCAGATCGGGATGGAGGCGAGGCTGACACGGAGAAGGGGATTGTGCGGTGAACGCCAGATTTCCGCCGTTGGAGTACAAATGACCGAAATGCCCTGAGGTCATTTTTACCTAATTAAAGGACAGTTGCCCGCAACCCTCGAATGGGTCAACTCAATGTTTGAAGGGGTTATAATTGTTATGAATGATATCCAAGGTGAAAATCTCGTTTCTAAACTTTCAGCTCAAAATGACCAAAATACCCCTGTTGTATTCTACACGGGTAAAAGGTGCCGTTTGAGCCTGAACTTTTCCAGGAAGTTTAGAATGATGTTTTTGAGCAATGTTTGATGTTTAGTTGGGCGGTTGGTCCTGTAGCTTTAGTGCAAAATTACCATTTTGCCCCTAGAATAGTGTACAGTGAGCATAATGACGTAATTAAGCAAACCTAAGCAATATTAGGTTCTAATCAAAGATTAATTTATTTCGATAATTAATCTAGGGTCAAAATAATTTATTAAGGTTAATTAGAACCTAAGATTGCTTAGTTAAACTCTAATTGCAATCTTTAACTCAATATTCCTAGTCATGGAATCTTAAATAGTGTTTTCTTTCTCCAATTCCTTAAATTAAGGAATTGTGTCATACCTCATTTGACCAAAAGAATTGTTTTAAATTACTAATCTAGTAAGATTGTCCTCCTAATCAAGTCTTGACCTTCCTAATTACTCAATTACCTCACCTAAACACCTTCTTATAAACTCCTAATCAAAAGCCTAATCAAAGACACACCTAAACACACCTTTAACCCACAATTAGATGAATTAATTTTCTCCCTCATAGCCTTAAGGCAGCCGGCCACTCCCCCTCCATAGCCCATCATGTGTTGTTTCAATTACACTCAAGAGCCATACTTCAAGCCATGCTTTGCCCATACCTCACCATACCTTCAACCATGCCTACAACTATACCTTTGTAAGAGATATTTCTTCTCTCCTTCTCCTGAAAATGTGGCCGGTTCCTCCTCCCCATGGAAGCCTCATTGTTGAAAATTTCTATAAATACCAAGCCTTGATGAACCTTGTCACACTTTGGATCATTTGTTAAGTTTACACTTCTTGCAAAAACTCTCTCATTTCCTCTCAAACTTCCTCACTTTGGCTGATTTCTTCCTTCAAGTTTCAAGAGGATTTCCCTCTCCATTTCATCAAGAACTCAAGCTTTCTTTCATATCTCTTCAAGACTTCCTTAGGTAGGGGTTATGTTTTAATGTTTTTGCTTGTGTTCTTCAAGATTTGTTCTAGTTTCTCTTGGTTCAAACTCCTTTCTTCATTTCTTTTTCATTTTCGGCCAAGAGGCCATTTTATGAGAATAACATGAGCTTGATGATGAGGTTACAAGATAGAGACTTGATGATGTCTTGTGAGAAACCTCTAAACTTGAAACAACTTGGTCTTGGACCATACATGTTTATGTTTCCTTCTTTTTCCTTGGCTTTATTTTCGGTTCTTTCCTTTTTCCTCCTTAAATGATTTCGGTTTCTTTATGCCTTTGTTTCAACAAGTTTTGCTAAAAATGTAAAGTAGATCACACAAGTTTTGATAAAGGAAATTAATCCTAAGTTTTCAAAGAGCTCTAAGCTTACCCTTGCCAACCTTAAAGTTGGTCGGCCGTTCTAAGAGTTTTACTCTAGATTGAAGTCCATGAGCAATAAAATAAAGAATATGAGTAGTTCTATTTATGTTTGTCTTGTTTAAGTGTTGATGTTTTGGTTTTAATCCATTTTCTTGAGCTTGATGATGAAGTTCAAACCAAAGACTTCTTTGACGACTTGGTGTTAAGAACTCTAAAGTTCACCTTTGACTGATAAGATACATGTTGGGTTGAGGCTATTGATGTTCCTCTAAAAGTCTTGTAGGAGCTCTAGTTAAGTTAAAAATAAGTTGCATTCATGTTTAAGTTATGTCTTGCATAGCATGTTTATTTCCAATGCCATCACTAAAATCCCAAGAATAACTAAGAGGACTTGCATTGTCATGTTTAAATTTTCCAAGCTTGCATTTCATGTTTACATTTCAAGTCATCACTTAATCTTGAAAGATAATAATGAGGTTGCATCTCATGTTTATTTTATGCTCTCACTTTACTTTCTAATGAAGAATAAAATGAGTGCATATCATGTTTAAGTTTATGTCATCACTTAAGCCTCCTAGAGCTCAAAGACTTGCCCTAAGTATCTTCAATGGGAACCTTTAAATGAAAAGGAATGGATGTGTTTTAGTATGATATGATGATGGTTTGATTTTGTAAAATGTAAGGATGATCTTAGGTAAATGTTGGAAAAAGCTGTTTTATAAGGTCTCTAGGTGCATAAATGACTTGGGATGTGTCAAAAATCATGTTTTCTCAAATTCCGGAGGTTTTGGTAATCGATTACTAGGCCCGTGTAATCGATTACCAGAGTGGCTTTTTGAAGTGTAATACCCGATTTAAATAAAAGGGTAGAAAATTTTTTTCGAACTAAGAAGGGTGTTGGTTACCCTTTCTTGTCATTTGGGTCCTTAATTTCGTTAAGACCTATACGCCCTTGGAGGGCTATATATTAGAGCTATTTTCTTGGGACCAAAAGTCCCTAATTATTCCCTAGAGAAAATGAGTTGAAGAGGGATTTTTAATAAATTTTACGAAACCCACAAGTGCTTCATTTTTAGCCTGCAGTTTATAAAATCGTAAGATTTTCGAATTTGAACTAAAACCCAAAAATGAGATTTTGATTGGTTAGGAATTTGATTTTTCTAATATTTTATTTGAACCCAAATAGGGGGTATTTCCTATTTACATTTATGTTTTAAAGTTAATGGAAAGAAAACAAATGATTAACTTTAAATTAAGAAATGTAAATAAGTGAGCAGTGGGATAGTACACTAATACATACTAGTATTGGAGCATCTGGAGCTTTTGGAGACCGCCCAGGCGGTCCTACCACCGCCCAGGCAGTTAACAGAGAGTGAAGTCGGTGTCTGGAGCCTCTGGAGACGCCCAGGCAAACAGAGAGTAAGGCGGTGCGCCAAAGTGGCTGGGGACCGCCCAAGCGGTCATATGACGGCCCAGGCAGTGAACAGTGAACTTAAAAATCTCATTTCGTGTCTAGACCATTCCAGACACTCCCCTCCCCCAAACTTCTCTCAACTTCAAACAAACACCTTCCCAACCCATTTTCACTCATAAAAACTCCATTTTCTTCCAACTCTTTCAAGTTTAACTTAGAATCTTCAATCCTCCAAGCTTAAAGGTATGTTATTTTGCTAGTTTTGCTTCATTTCCTTCAAGTTTTCCTAGCTCAAGAGTGGTCCTCCATGTCTTCTAAGGAAGAGAGGTTCTTTACCTTGTTAGAGATGGAATTTGAGTATTTAGAGGTTTTTAAAGGTTGATTTAGAGTTCTATTGCTTCCATGACAGATATTGCGTTATTTTTCTCAAGAGTTCAGTTGGTGTAACTCCTTCTCGTCAACCCTCCAGGTGAGTGGGTTCGCATCTGGAGCCTCTATGTTGTTCATTATACTTATTTTCATGAAAACTATGATTTACTGCTTGATTTAGAGAACTATTGTCTGAGGATTTGAAGTTTTCTGCTAGATTCTATGTTTAGAACTACTGGTTTTAAAGCATGAAATATAAATTTGATAAAACTCATGGGACCATAGTTGTTATACTGATATTATGCTGATTTGATGATACATGTGATTGATAAAGGTTTTTATGCTTATTTCAATGGATTCTGGAACTAGTCTATGTATATGTATTAGATTTATAATCAGATATGAAGTTTGGAAAAGGAAATAGAATTTTGATGCAAACTTGCTATTTGAAGCATGATAGAGAGTTTTTGAGTTTATGACAAGTTGGATGGATTGAAAGGTGTTTTAGATATTGAACCAAATGGTTTTAGAGCCTGATTCTTCATGAGGTTCAAAAATTGATGGCTACATATTCTGTGGAGATATGAAATCATAATGTCTACAGAGGGTGATCCCTTGGGCATGATTTCTCAGCCATAGTTATGCTAAGGTTAGACTGTTAAAACAGATAGATTCAGAAGCTCAGTGAACTAAAAGGTTTTTAAGGATTTTCAGATTGAATTATAATAGCTGGAGAGAACAGGCTGCATGTTAACGGGAATATCCGTTAACCTTGGTACGAAGTTTGCCTAGGCCAGAGATAACAGAAACACATGTTCTTCCCTTAGCCCGTGTCTAGGTGGAAGGAATGAAGTCTAGAGGGTGGAGCCCGTGTCTGGCACCCTAGACAAGTCTAGGAGGGTGGAGCCCGTGTCTGGCACCCTTAGACTCAGACAGGATTAGACTAGATATCACTATTTCTCTAGGAGCCACTACACTATGATTTTTGTGACTGCATATAGGAAAGTAAATTGAAGAGATTCCTTTTATTAAGTTATGAAATGATAATTTGAATATATATACATATATATGTAGGTACATGTGATTATGTAAGACTTTGAATATGATTAATGTTATTATGACTCCTTTCATGCATTGTTCCTTGGTAGCCCGTGAAAGGGGGTTTCAGGTAAGGGCTTACTCACTAAGTTTTGGTATCAAAACTCACCCCTCTCATTTCTCTTGTCTTTAGGATAGAACTACTCTGCCGGTCCTACTCAACCACAAAAAAAATCATACGGTAAGCTTCACCTGGTGAGGCATGTATTCCAAGTTGTTTAGAGTGCTCTAGTATATTGGCAGGATCCTTGAACCGTACTCATGGTTTGAGTTTTGCATGTATAGGTTGTATTAAATTGTATTATAAGATTTTGTTACTTATAGAGATTTGAATATGAAATTAGACTTTGAAAACGGGATATGAGACTGAAATTTGGAAAATGATTACTATATGTTTTAAAGATAGATGATTTGTATGTAGAAAAGATTTTACGACTTAACCAGTTTTAAATATTTTATGGTGCACATAGAGGAATCCAGGTCACGAGGCTTATGTGGGAACCAAATTTCTCACGTGCCGGTCACGTGCCCAGATCGGGTCGTGACACGAAGGATTTTTGGTTCTGGTAATCGATTACCATGAATGTAATCGATTACCAGGCTGTTCTTCATGCCCAGACTGGTCTTTAAAACCCTGTAATCGATTACTTACTTGTGTAATCGATTACTCTGATGTTCTTCATTTTCCGAAAAGATTTAACCCTAAGTAATCGATTACCTCCCTATGTAATCGATTACTGGTGTTTGAAACGGAATTTAGTTTCTGTAATTTATTACCAGGCACATGTAATCGATTACCATAACGCCTTTTTGCTCCTGAAATTGTCCCAAGAGAAAACTAGCAACTCGTGTGCACTTATAACATGAGTTTATGTGATTACGTGTGATGAACACTTTTGGTTTCTGTCTTATCCTTGTGGCCACTGGATAAATTCTGTTTGAAGAGTTAGAATGCGTAATATTATGCTTAAGCGAAGTGAAGAACGCTTTGGAGGAGTGGAAAGACTAAACAAATAGGAAGGAATTGGAACTAGAATCTTAAAGCACTTAGACACAAGAATAATAACTTCTTCTAGCATAATTGAGCTTAAGGACGATGGTACATAATTAATGATTAAGCCTAGGAGTTGAACATAGAACCTTAGGCCAAGGCAGAACTTAGAGAAGAATTTAAGGCATAGACTTCTAGAATCCCCATGGTTGAATAAATGATCTTGAAGAATAATCTATATAAGGTGGTTGGATGAATTAGTGAGCTTAATGTCAGAAGAACTATGAAGAATAATTCCCCTAGATATGATAAAGACCTGCTATGGGTAATAAGATTACTAGAAAAGAATTCAAGACCCGTAAGAGCCAAAGCATAAGACACCATGAGATAGGAGGTGTGATGTGAGCATGAGACCGAGAGTGTATCCTTGATGACGTGAATATGATTACATTTCAAGTATGCAACCTTATGTGAATGATTGATATGTTTATATGATGAAGTGTTGTGCCAAATATTTAAGATGCATGAGGTTTCAAAATATAGATGAGATTGAGGAATATGCTCATATGAACTAGAAAGTTATTGATTTGAGGAAGTTCCACGAAAATGATGCATGTGATTGAGATTATGTGGCATGACTCAAATTTGAGGAAATTCGGAGAGTAGCGGTTATGCCACCGAATTTCCGTCAAATTTGAGAAACATAAGAAAGTTTTCGAGAATCATGATGTTTAAGATGACACACCGAGACGTACTTCTCCTACTCGATGAGGAGAAGGTAAAACTGAGGGTATAGACATTAGCCTACCAAAGCGGACAAAGTCGCTAGTCTTAACCAGTCGATGCGTTTCGAAGAAGGAAAAAGTCCCATGATGGGTGATCCTTAGGCCCCCTACCCGTACTCTGGAAGTCGGGATGATGATGATGATTATGATTATGTTTATGATTCGCTTATCAAGAGGATAAGTAAGAACTAGTGACGACTAGTTAAGGTATGAGCTCATAGCCTAGTTTAAGGGGTGCGGTTACTATTATGTTTGGTGTCACAAGATTAAGACGAAGGATGATGTTCAAAGAAAAGTTTCATGCCACTTAAATGTTGTTTGATTTCTGTTTGAATTGCCTAAAGAATTGCCATGCATCCATGAGCTATTATGTTGCATACATGCATTTAGATTCATTATAAAAGACATGGACCTTGGATAAATATCTTTTGAGAAAACTTCGTAATGAACCTATGCATGCTTAACCTTTTCATAATAAACCCAAGGTTCCTGGGACGTTAATGATGGCACTAGGATAGAGGTTTTCCCTATGAGATTCTTTAGCAAGATTCTCACCCTCTCTCTCTTCTTCCCCATTACGTCTTCAAACATCGATGGCGTCGTTCGTGATCTTCATTGACCCACCCACATGGGAGGTTCACTATGACCCCGAGCATCAGTCCTATCACTTCAAGGGTCATTGCGAGGTGCGCGTTTTGCATACGTGGGACGTCCTTTTGCTTCCCCAGTTCCAGCTACCACTTCGATCTGACTTCACCCTTTGGCGACGACCTGATCTTTGAGAGGACGAGACCCTGAGACGAGCAGACGTCGTGCTTGTCCCTCCTCATCGGAGGCACGCGGATACCCCGAGTATGTTCCCGTTCTCGATCAGAGGCCGATCCTTCTGAGGGCTCTTCCCTTCATTTCCTATGGATCTCAGTGGAGGTAGCGAGGACACAGTCACCCAGCCAGCACGAGACGCGTTCGAGCCAGAGGCGACCACGTCACGGAGGCCACGCGTCCCTCGATTCCCATGCCTAGATCTCCGCTTCATTGGGCTATATCTGAGGAGCTCCGTCAGTTCGTGGGCTACATTTCCCCGTCCAAGGACAGCGTCATCAGGAGGCATGGAGGGCGAGGGTAGTGATAGTCGGGAGTTTTTATCTTTTGGGTTGTTTCCATGTATTCATCGTTATGTTTCTTATTCATATTGTTGTACTACAAGCTCTCCCACTTATATGGGTAAGACTTTATGATTTCCTTTTCATTCCAGAGGTTATGTACTAAACTATGTTAATTAATGTTACGAGGAATGTTTCCATGATTGATGTGTTCTTTATGGCTCTTGTACAGTATGATCTAGTTTATTCTTCCGCTTTACGTTTCATTTATATTATACGCAAAGGCTCGCATTTTGTTTTACATGTCTCCTTTCAAAAAAAAATTTACCTGTATTTTCCGCTAAGTTAATTTCTAAAAGAGGTTCTAAAAAAGGTAATGACTAATAATTAATCTAAATACGTCCTAGGCGTATTGGGTTAAATATTAGGGTGTTACATGCGGTGGGGTGAGCAGTGGAGGTGAGGCTTGCGCGACGCTTGGCTATGGACGAGGAGGCGCACGGTGCGGAGCGTGGTTGTGCGCCAGTGAGACAGATAGAACGAGGGCTGGAGGGGAGGAGCCGCGCGGCGCAGCGGTGAGAGGACGTGGGGGGAGCAACAAAGACGTGGTGTTGGGCGGCGGTTTATGGAGTTGAGGGGCAAGAGTCGCGGTTGCATGTGGTGTCTAAGCTCCAACGTGGCAATTCGAGGCCGCGATGGTGGATCCTGGAGGCGAATCCGCTGGGCTTCACGGATGTACACCGATGAGGCCGAGAGAGGCGGCGAGGTCAGATTCGGCTTCCTGGTGGTGGCTGTTGGTGTTAGAGGGTGGTGATGGTGAAAGTGGGGGGTTGTGGTGGTAGTGAGGGGATGATGATGATGAGGCTACGGCGGTGGTGGAAAGAAGGACCGTAGCGACCTCTTCCCTTTTTATTCTGATTTTTTCAAGTTTTGTATTTTGATGATGATGAAACTATTGATGTTGTTGTTACCTTGTTCTTCTTCTTTCTTTTTTTTTTTGTACTGTTGTATTGATGTAGGTGGTGGTTGTAGAGGCTGTGTTGATGTTGGCTGTGATTTTGGTTTGCTCAGGTTGTGGGTTATGTGGTGGATGGGTTTCTGGTGATGATGATGACTGTATGCTTAATGATGAAAATGGAGAGCTGTAGGTTCTGTATGTTGATGGTGGAGAGTATGAAAGTAAGCTTGGCTTGATTAAATTTTTTGCAGGTTGTGTCGTGATCCCTCAATAGATGTTCACATGTATTTTGTTATCACTCTCTTGCTGAATTCTTTCTTGATGGCCCCCTTTTCATGATGATGAACCTCTATTTATACATGCTTTGCCAATTAATTAAATTTTCCTGAATGATTTCTCCAGCTATGATAGGGAATGGCTGAGAGATTTTTGTCCCAATTATTGTGATCCTGATGACTTGTTGATTGCCTTTGATTCCTCAATTCACGTATAGTGGAGCATGGTCCTTCAACTTTTGCAATTGTTTTCGTTATCTTCAGTTCAATATGCACTTCCTTCTGTCCTACTCTTCTTTTTCTTTTCATTTTTTATTATTTTTTATTTTTTTAATTTAAAGATCAAAGAAATGTGGGCTAAAAAGAAATGAATAAAATGGGCTGGTCCAATTTTTTTTTTTTAGTTAATAGATCAATAAAATGGGCTAAAAAACTATGCTTAAAAAACTAGAATGGACTTTTTTTTTGTGAATGAGACACATTTTTTTTAAAATAAAGACAAAGATAAAAATGTGCGAACAAAATATGGTGTTCACAATTGCCCTTCTTTACTTGTTTCTTACTAAAAAGTATAAAGACTGTGGCTTTGATATTTTACTGTAAGAGACAAGTAAAGATATGAACACATATTTTGTCTAGATGATACATGGTGATGATGTTGATAAGTGTATGATGGATGCATAATGACAATGCAAAAAGTTCTTATGGATACTGCTAGAGACCCAATGCATACACAATGACAATGAATGCATGATAATCATGAATGTATGATTGTTATACCGAATGGATGGCGATTATGATAAGTGTATGATAATGCAATGATGATGACAATGTTGATGAATGTATGATGAGGATGCATGACTTCTGGAGGGAAGGTTTTAAGTAGAAAGACAAATGATGTGAGGGACAAATGACGTGATGATTAAAACAAATGATTCAACTATTGAAGTATGACAATATCATGATGGGTGAAAAATGAATGATGATTATGGTAGAAGAGCTGTTAGTTGTCATAATCTCTACTCTTTTTAAAAAAAAAAAAAAAAATTGGATGATGATCAATGCATGATGACAATGCATGGTGACAATGTGAAATGATGTAGTCAATGATGCTAGATGACCTAATGATGAATGCATAATGCTAATATCAGCTGGGGAATGAAATGTATGTGCATGTAAAATTTAAAAGTGTGTAGAGGTGAAATCTATGAAAACAAATGCATGTGGAAGGGAAATCTGTGAAAGCAGATGCATGTGAAATGTAAAAGCATATGAAAATGGAATCTGGAAAAGGAAATGCATGTGAAATGTGAATGTGAAACTTGTGGAAGCAATGCATGTGAAAATGTGAAAGCATAGTAAAGACATGTGAATTTTAAAATTTGTGAAAGCGAGTAATCAGATGTGAAAATTAAATGTGAAAGCAGTAAAGACATATGAAAATAAACGTGAAAGCAGTAAAGGCTTGTGGAAATAGAGGTGAAAGCAGTAAAGGCATGTGAAATAAACGTGAAAGCAATAAAGGCTTGTGAAAGTAAACATGAAAGCAGTGAAGGTATGTAAAAATAAACATGAAAGCAGTAAAGGCTTGTGAAATAAACGTGAAAGCGGTAAAGACCTGAAATAAATGTGAAAGCGGTAAAGACTTTGTGAAATAAACGTGAAAGCGATAAAGACTTTGTGAAACAAACATGAAAGCGGTAGAGACTTTGTGAAATAAACGTGAAAGCAATAAAGGCTTGTGAAATATGAAAGTAAATGATTGTGATCGAAACTGAAAAGCAAATGATCGAGATTGAAAAGTAAATGATTATGATTGAAACTGAAAAGTAAATGATTATGATTGAAACTGAAAAGTAAATGATGTGATGTTGCAAAAAGAGAAAAAGAGGTGTAATAATTGCTAAAAAGTAAATGATGTGATGATTGCTAAAAAGTAAATGATGTGATGCTGCAAAAAGAGAAAAAAAGGTATGATAATTGCTAAAAAGTAAATGATGTGATAATCGTGAAAGTGATGATTGCTTGAAAATAAATGATGTGATGATGACATGATGAATGATATGACTTACGCCAACTAAGTCTAGATGATTTGATAGTGCAAATGACGAATGCCCTAACTTGCCCCAGTTTGCAATGTGGAAAATGTTGATGGGATGAGCATGGTGATTGTCCTAGATGATTTGATAATTGGGAATGTGAATGTCTCAAGAAAACTTTACGCATGATGAATGGTGTGATGATGTGATAATATAAAGATGAATGATTAAAATTGTGTAGAAAAATAATGCATGTCATTTACAAGAGGTAATGATTAACAATGTAGGAAAGTGGATGCCTAGGGATGATCAAATGATGTAATGATGACATGATGAATGAACTGACTTGTGAACACTATGCTTAGATGATGTGACGATGTAACATGATAAGATAACTTCACAAAGAAAACAAATTTGCCCCAATTTGCGGCATGAACAATGTTGATGATATGAACATAATGAATGTCCTAGATGATTTGATAATTGGAAATGTGAATGTCTCCAGAAAACTTTATACATGATGAATGGTATGATGATGTGATAATATAAAGATGAATGATTAGAATTGAGAAGAGAAACATGTAAAAGAATTATGTGTGACATTTACAAGAGATAATGATTAACAATGTAGGAAAGTGGGTGCCTAGGGATGATCAAATGATGTAATGATGACATGATGAATGAATTGACTTGTGAACACTATGCTTAGATGATGTGGCGATGTAAATGATAAGTCCCTAACATGATAAGATAACTTCACAAAGAAAACAAATTTGCCCCAATTTGTGGCATGTTGATGGCATGGTAATGATGAATGCCATGGATGATTTGATGATGAATGATGAGAAAATGATGAGATAACTTTGTACATGATGAATGATAATGAAACCTAGATGATTTGATGCTAAGAAATTTTGCCCAAGTTTTGGCATCCAAGCATCACTTTTAGAAAGCCTTTGTTTGATTCAAGATGAGCTATTTTGAGACCAATTTTCCTTATTATCCCCTTCTCTCTTTTCTTCTCCCTCTTGATCTTGTCTCAAACCCCCTTGATCTTATGTTTAGTTCCTGATCTTGTGATGCTTTGGAATTTTGCTTCGATTTTTCCACAACTTTGTATGGACTGACATCTTTGGTTCTCACTTGAGCAAATCTTTCTCTGTTTTTTTGTGCTCTAATTTTTGACAAGACCACCCTTTGGGTTTTCGATCTACCAAGCCTTTGTGTTCTTCTTTTTTCTTGGATTTTTCTTTCATTTTTCTCTTTTTTTTTAATTTGTTCTAATTCTTATCAAGAATTTTGTCCTCTTAGTTTTCCATCTAGCTAGCTCCTTTTTGAACTAGACATTGACTTGACTTGACTTGATTGTTGTCTTGATGTCTTGATTATGCATAATGAGGATTAGAATGAAAGGATTGAATTTGGAAGTGTTTACAAAGCACAAGTAAGGTAAGAATGAGGCGTGAGGGATGTGCAATGCAGATTTCATTTGATTACCCATTTTATCAATTACTCGGCTACTCTGAATTAAAATTCATGATCAATATTAGAATCCATTGCTATTCTACAAATATGTCTTGGACCGTTGGCTCTTCATTCTGTGAAGGATGACTCTTGTTTGATCAACTGTCGTTTAATTGCCCTAGTTTGACATTTTCATAAGCTCCCCCCTTTTTTTTTATTCCGAAGTGACACACCTTTTCCTAGATTGCTTTTCAGTTTTTCAATCTAGTTTGCACTTTGCTCTAACTTTTGCCTAGACTGTCATTTTGACTTTTCAGTCTAACAAACTCTTTTCTCTTTCTTTTTTCGGCTCTAACTTTTGCCTAGATTTGTTTTCTTTCTTTTTTTGTTTTTGGTGGATCAGCGAGCCTTTTCCTTCATTCTTTATTCTGAGTACCTTCATTTTTTTTTTTTAGCTTTGCTATTTTTTTTTTTGGCCTGAGATGGATCTTCATGGTGTGTGACTATTCTTAGTTTAGAGCTTACAATTGATGTCAAGTGTAGAAAACCAAAGGTTTCCTCCTCTTTTGCTATGTTTGTCCTTGGCGGATTGGTGCTGATCACTTTTAACTCTTTGCCTATTGTAGCTTTCTTATCAACAATTAAAAAATTGCCCCAGTTGATGATTGAGCTAGAGTGTTTGGGGCAACATTTTACTCTTTGATTATTGGCTGCTTGACCATTTTCCACTAGTTTAGCACCTAAACATATTGTTTGCATAGCTTTGGACCCTCATCAAGATCATGATTCTTCATATTCATTGTAGCACGAGAATTAATTTATCAAAATTATCTACAAGGGATTAAGATGTTTGAAGGGAAAAAAAGATTGGGAAAAGCAAGCAAGAATGTGTGGATAAAAGGTGGAAGATGGTGTATTGGAAGAATCATGCATAATTATTTCATCATTTCAAAAGCTCAGACACAATTTAAGGCCATAGAAGGCAATTTATTGCTCAAGTTCAAGTCAAGTTATGATTCCTATTCTTATTCCCTAATGTCTTTTCCTCAAAAGGAAAACTACTTCACATTCTCCAAAGCTCTGCTCAACTCATCGATGTTAGGAATGACTTATTCAAATAAACTCTTTAGGGAATCCTTAGATCACCTTCTTTCTTTCTCACTCTCTTTAGCCATGGATCTCCCTTTTTTTGTGTCCCTATTTCTCTTTCTTTCTTTTTCCTATATTTTTTTTTCCATTTTTGATTTGCTCATTACTCTCAAATGCAACCTCTTGAATCAAACAAAATTTCTCTTGGATGAGCAATGCTTAGAGGCGAAATGATGCATTTTTTGTTTTTGTTTTTTTTTTTATTTTGTACAAAATGAAATGTTGTCTATATGATGCATGACAGATATTAGATGAAGTTTTTTTTTTTTTTTTGCTCTATACCATTGAATGATTTAGGAAGAAGAGATTTTCTTTTTCTTTCTTTTTTTTTTAGCTTATTGATGCATGGTATCATGTGTGGAAAAAAAAATGCATGATGCAAACTAGGGAATGGATATGAAAGATGGAAAGAAAGGATGAAGTCAAATAAGTTTTTTTTTTTTATGACGTGGACTATGGATGAGAAAGAGTGACAAAGAAGATGTATGAATAAATGTATGACCCTTTTCTTCTAAATATGGATTGAGCATGAATGCATGCCAAATTTTTTTGTGGAATTACTTTGAAAGAAAATTATGTGTGAATGCATGCCAAATTTTTTTAGTACCATGTACACATGAATACAGGCCAAATTTTTTTATTTTTTTTATGTGAACTATCCATGAAAAAAAAAATTATGAATGCATGCCATGCATGAATCTATGTCAGTTTTATGAATGGATGAATTTCAATGAATTTCTTTTTTTTTGGATGAATGTGGACTATGCATGAATGCTTTCCAACTTTTTTTGTGGAATATGCATGAAAGAGAATATGTGAATGAATGCATATGAAATGTTTTATTTATTTATTTATTTATTTATGTGGATTATGTATGAAAAAAAAGTGTGAATGAATGCCATACATGAATGCATGCTATTTTTATGAATGCATAAAAATGAATGTCAAATGATATATATATATATTTTTTTATGAATGTTAATGTGATGAGAATGTGTACATGGATGAGTGATAAGAGTGAGCTATGCATGTTGTGCATGAGTAATGTGATAAAGGAATATATGCATGTATGCATGAGATAGAATGTTTGTATGTATAAAAGGCTAAATTATTTTTTTTTAGGATGTATGCAATGAAAAGTTTTTTTTTTGTGCATGAATGAACCATGAAAAGTTTTTTTTTTTTTGTGCATGTAATGAATGAACCATAAAGAGATTTTTTTTTATATGCAATGGATGAGTCATGCAAGATTTTTTTTTTTTATGCAATGCATGAACCATGCAGAATAATTTTTTTTTCCATATATGCAATAGATGAGTCATTCCAGATATTTTTGTATGTAATGAATGAGTCATGCAAGGTTTTTTAGTATGTAATGAATGGGCAATGCAAATTTTTTTTTTTATATATGAAGTGAATCAGTCATGCAAAATAATTTTTGTATGCAATGAATGAGCCATGCAAGATGACTTTTGTATGACATGAGTAAGCCATGCAGGATGATGATTTTTTTTATTGGAAAATGTATGCATGTTGAGTGAATTACATGCATGGAAAAAATGCATGAACGTTTGAAATGATGACTATCCCACTTTCTCTATTTTTGCTCATGCATGAATGCACGTAATAAAAAAGTGTAAATCTTTTTTTTTTTATGCATGCCAAGTCTATTGAAATGATTTAAGGCAAAAGGATTTTTGTGATTTGGATGCTATGATGCAAACTAAAAGAAACAATTATGCATTTTTTTTTTAATGAATGCTTGGAATTATGCTTGTCCTTTTTTATATATAATCATATCACAAATGTTTAAAAATGCATGGAGAGGGGTGAAGGATTTTTTAAAAATGCATGCCATAAGTATTTGAAAAAGAAAAAGAAACTGGACATTTGATTTTTTTCAAGCTTAAGAATGTATGCTATGTCATGAATGTGAGGAATGCTTTTTTTTTTTAAAGAAAGATGCATGAATGCATGTTATGCATAAAGCACACTATTTTTATTTTTTGAATGCATGAAAATAAATGTTAAATGATTTTTTTTTTTATCGATGATGTCAATGTAGTGTATGCATGAGTTATGTCAGAAAGTAATGTATGCTATATATACATAAGATGGAATGTATGCAAAGTGAGAGTTTTTTTTTAATGGAAACATGTATGCCGTATGTTGGAGATATATACAATGAATAAGTCCGGCATTAAAATTTTTATTTTTGGAATGCATGCAATGAAATGGAATGATTTTTTGTTGGCACCATGCATGGCACTTCTATCCTAAAGATGGGAAGAGTGCATGTATAAATTTTTTGTGTTGGTTTTTTTTTTTTCCTTTTGGTACAATGGATGCCCTTATGAATGCTTATGAATGAAATGTTTATAAGAAGATTTTTTTTTTTTTAGAGAAAAGGAAAAAGTGTATGCATGTATGTTAGAGATATATACAATGAATGAGTAAGAATAGAAATCAGATGCCCCTGTGTCCTAATGAGATAGGACCTAATGTTTGATGGATCTAAGGTCAAACCTATTTAAGGTAGCCAATTAAGGTCATTCTAGTAGTGCACAGCTTTTGGATGGATCTAGACCCTTAAAAGACTATGGTCCCCAGGTTGCCTTTATCAAAGATAAAGACCTAGTTCCATGAGTTAAACAGGTAGGGACATGAGAGTCACAATACGGCAACCCATAGTTCTAGTAACAACCTGAGTGGATGGGTCAATGATTGTCAGGGAAGCATAAGCCTCACAATAACAACGTCAAAACCCCTTCTTGTCCTATGGTTTTCCAAGGCTCGGTATAGAGCTCAAATAGTGTGTGAGGACGTGATAGTAGAAGTGTGTGTAGGGAGCATACATATTCCTGTCAAACAAAAGCACAAGCAATATATGTACAAAAAAGCCATCTACCCTAAGGTTTGAGTGATAAATATTTAGATAAAATAAACAAATATTTACAATAAAACGAAAAGCAAGACAAATATATAAAAAAAGATGTGAAGGGGAAAAATAAATATTATAAAGTTATAATTATTTGCATAATTTACTCTAATAGGCTTGACTCTCTAAGAGTTTCCCCAGTGGAGTCGCCAAACTATCACAACGTGCCTGGAGGGCACATGCGATAGGGAATGACAATCGATTTTTAAAATAAAATAAAATAGGAGTCGCCACCAATTTTAATTTTGGAAAAATTGGAAAACCTTTTTAATTTGTAAACTGGTCTTTTTAAAAGAGATTTGAGATTCGAGAGTCTGATTATGATTAGGGAAGGGTGGAAACTTAATCCCACTACACCCCTAATACATCCGTATAAATACGTTACCCTAGAGCTCATTATGCAAATTTATTATAACTTTAATAATATTTAGTTTTCCCCAAAGTAATCTTAATTATGTACAGAAATAAAATAAAATTAAAGCAAGGAATAAAAATTAAATGAGAACACAATTTAATGAAAAATTAATTTTGGCTTGGTAGTTGTTGGCTACGCGACGTATCCTCTAGTGCAATGAGGAACTCAAAGTCACGTCGTTCTATAGAAAATGAGTATGTGTTGATTGATTTTAATTAAAAGAGAATGAAAATGTGTTGATTGATCTCTTTTTAAAATTTTTAGAAATGGATTTTTCATTATTAAATGAAAGGAAAATATTTTTTGATAAGCTCTAATTTCAACAAAATTAACTCAGAGATACAATTAATTTAAGCAAAATACATAAGCATACACAATAATTAAAAAAAATAAAATCAACTCATGAACACAATTATACAATTAATTTAGACACACAACACACAAACATATAAAATAATTAAACTAAAAAAAATTATTTTTCATCTTTTTATTAAAAAAAAATTAAATTCACTCAAAATCAAAGAAATAATTAAATCACTCTTTTTTTTTATTTTGCATAAAAAAAACTCAAGGATTTATTTGGAACCAAATTATATGAATCTTTTTTTTTATAGATCAAATAAATGAAGTCCAACCAATCAAAATCTGATCTCACGAAAATAAACAATAAACTAAAAATAATAATAATAGTAATGATAATAATATCATTAACTCTCTAATCCAATCACCACACATACACACATACACATCCAAAAAATAAAACACCCACACACACAGACACACTCACGCACACACAGCACTCCCTCACTTTCATTCACACACACACACACAAATTGAGAGAATGAGAGACAGAGGGTGAGAAGAGAGAGGGAAAGAGAGAATGAAAGAAGGAGAAAGAAAGAGAGAGGTGGAAAGCAAGAGGGAGAGATGAAAGAGGAGCCGGAGCAAGGCCCAGCGATGCGAGTGGGAGGACCTCACCGCGGCCTCAGGACGCCAGATCGGGGATGGAGGCGAGGCTCACTGCGGAGAAGGGGATCGTGTGGTGGGGTGAGCAGCGGAGGTGAGGCTCACGCGGCGCTTGGCCGTGGGCGAGGAGGTGCACGCGCGGAGCGTGGCGTGCGCGCGAGGCCCAGAGAGGGTTGTAGGTGAAGAGCCGCGCGGCGCGGCGGTGAGAGGACGTGGGGAGAGCAATGAAGACGTAGTGCGGGGTGGTTTATGGAGTTGAGGGGCGGGAGTCGTGGTTGCATGTGGTGTCTAAGCTCCAGCGCGCGATTCGAGGCTAGGGTGGCGGATCCTGAGGTGGATCTCCTAGGCTTCTTCGCGTGCGTCGATGAGGCCGAGAGGGCGCGGCGAGGTCAGATTCGGCTTCCTATGGCGGTGGCTATTGGTGTTAGAGGGTGGTGATGGTGAAAGGGGGTTGTGGTGGTAGTGAGGGGATGATGATGATGAGGCCGCGCGGTGGTGGGAAGAAGGGCCGCGGCCTCTTCCCTTTTATTCTGATTTTTTCAAGTTTTGTATGTTGATGATGATGAAACTATTGATGCTGTTGTTACCTTGTTCTTCTTTTTTTTTTTTTTTTTTGTGCTGCGTATTGATGTTGGTGGCGGTTGTAGAGGTTGTGTTGATGTTGGCTGTGATTTTGGTTTGCTCAGGTTGTGGGTTATGTGGTAGATGGGTTTCTAGTGATGATGATGACTATATGCTTAATGACGAAAATGGAGAGCTTTAGGTTCTGTATGTTGATAGTGGAAAGTACAAGAGTAAGCTTGGCTTGATTAAATTTTTTGCAGGTTGTGTCATGATCCCTTCAATAGATGTTCACATGTATTTTTTGATCACTCTCTTACTGAATTCTTTCTTGATGGCCCCCTTTTCATGATGATGAACCTCTATTTATACATGCTTTGCCAATTAATTAAATTTTCTTGAATGATTTCTCCAGCTATGATAGGGAATGGCTAAGAGATTTTGTCCCAATTATTGTGATCCTGATGACTTGCTGATTGCCTTTGATTCCTCAATTCATGTATAGTGGAGCATGGTCCTTCAACTTTTGCAATTGTTTTTGTTATCTTCAGTCAATGTGCACTTCCTTCTATCCCCTTCTTCTTCTTTTCATTTTTTATTATTTTTTTTTAATTTAAAGATCAAAGAAATGTGGGCTGAAAAGAAATTAATAAAATGGGCTAGTCTATTTTCTTTTTTTTTGAGTTAATAGATCAGTAAAATGGGCTAAAAATCTGTGCTTAAAAAAACTAGAATGGACTTTTTTTTTGTGAATGAGACACATTTTTTTTGAAAATAAAGACAAAGATAAAAATGTGTGGATAAAATATGGTGTTCACATCCCTAATTTCCATTAGTCCTACCATTGCCAAAGGTTCATCTTTACGGCCTTCCTCATACTTAACACATTTCCAATACTCATTAGGATTATGCTAATAAATTGTAGAAAGCTCATCAAATTTTGTGGTGTATTTTGACACCATCATGTGCCCCTATTACAGTTTTAGGAATTTCTAATTCCTTAGCATTTTGGAAGGAGGAGCATACTCCTTATAGAAAGCATCCCTAACCACATCCCAAAGTATTTCAATCTTCGCCTCCTCAACTAGCATTCTAGTATCTATCCACCAGATATCAGCATCTATGTCCAACACCTAGGCAGGCATAACCCACTTTCTACAAGTCTGATCACCTTGATACTTCAAAGATTCTTCTCCATTACTTAATCTATTCTTCAACCTTATCTAAGTTTAGGTTCCTCGTATTTTGGGTGGTTTTTGCTCCTTAGAATGCTGCAAATAGTAGGTCTTTTCTAGTATCTTCGATGAGCTTTCCTCCCAATAGTGCTCATCATCTAGTTTGCAGCCATAGCTTGCTCCCTGATTGCCTAGGTCATATTCCGAAAATCAGGCAAAATGTTTGCAACTTCCTCCTTAGGCACCCTATCATCATTTTTGTTAGTCCTACTATGCCTACCCGAAGTCATTAGTTTCCTATCACACTAACCAAAAGGCATTGAGTTGATTAGGCTCAATACAATGCTAAGCATGATAGTTACTAACTACTTCAAAAGTAAGCAGTCATACATATAAAGTTCTACTTATCTCAACAGATAAGATCTTATTACATGACACTAAGATTTCAAAGTATGCTTTAGAAGCAAGTCAGATCATCCCCAAGCTTTAACAGGATGACCTGATACCATAATATAACACCCCTCCTATCATAAAGCTATGCTTAAGCCATAACCTTATAGTGATGAATAGTTGTTACTTGTTAACTTTGCTTGATCTTAGAGGTGTATATATATTATTACATATGAGCCTTTTGTAACAAATATAAACTGTTTTCTCCTGTGTCGCTAAGTTTGAACATAAATAATATATTGTAATAAAATAGCGAAACAACATAATTGTATTATACAATGGCAAAACAATCATATACATAGCTATATCAACTCTTACCCTGGTTCACGCAGGAACTCTCTAATCTAGATAGGGTAATACTCAAAAATTTATTAAAAGAAAATAAAACGACTGACTAAATTATATATCATAGGTTCATCAAAAGGTTTGGACCATGATGCCAATACCAGCTAAGAATCTCCACAAAATAATCATTATCATCACAATCTATGTAACATATGATAACAGTGGGAATGAGAATCAAAGATTCACAGGAGGAAAAACACTAGTCTATTACATAGTGACATCTGACTTAAAATTAAAATAATTAATATATCTTCGACTCCATTTGAAATAACTAGCTTGCTTATTCCTTTACTTATTTAATATAGCATTATAGTGCACTTATGCTTAGAATAAAAATATATGATTCATAAAATAATTAATCAACTTTTGGTTGTTTATATAATAATTAATTTGTTTATTCCATTACTTCTTTGACATGATCTTATTAATAAAATTTAGGTTTGATAATAGAACTCATATGATTCCTAACACTTCTCATATAATGAATTGCCAACGAAGTGTTGTGTTACAACCTGATAGTTCAAAGGATGTAGTAAGTCTACTACAACCTTATAGATCACAATTCACATAGCATGCTATTCTCAATACATCACTTTCATCACAACGATGTAACACCTCGTGTTACAACCTAATAGTTCAATCGATGTTATACCTCGTACTACAACCTAATAGATCACAATTTGAATCCATGAGCTTACAATCAAGCAATTAATATTACGTAAAGCTTATTTATGCTTTAATTTTCTTAATTTTTTTTCATAAGAACCCTTAATATTTGTTTAGGAAATCTTATAATTATTAAGTAAAATATCTTCTTAATAGTTTTATTTCTCATGCTTTTGCTTTGAGATTTCCTTGAAATCTCCTTAACTCTTATGAAATTTTCTCTACAAAATCTCATAAATTCTTGTAGGATTCTTCTTTTTAAAATCTCCTGAATTTTTTATGAGATATTCTCTTCAAAAATTTCTGAATTCTTATGAGATTTTCTATTCAAAATTTTCTAACTTCTTATAAACTTCTCTGCAAAAATTCTTTTTAATTTTTATGAGATTTATTAGTAAAATATGCTAAACTTTTATGAAATTTTTCTGAAAGAAAACTAAATTTTTTATGAGATTTTTCTATAAAATCTAAACTTTCACGATATTTTTCTATAAAATCCGCTAAACTTTTATGAGAATTTTCTATAAAATTTGCTAAACTTTTATGAGAATTTCTATAAAATCTGCTAAACTGTTATAAGATTTTTCTGCAAAGTCCGCTAAACTTTTATGAGATTTTATATTATTAAAAACTTGTAAAACTTCTTGTATGGTAATTCTTATAAATTTTGAGAAAAAAAATAAACCAAGTTTCTTGGATGAACTTCAAGCTTTTTCTTTTATAAATAAAAAATCTCTTCATTTACTTAATAAATTTCTTATACCAATTTAATTAATTCACAAGACTCTTATCTATTGCATCCTTTACATCTACCAGACTCATATATATGAATCTTGAAAATAAATTTTAGATTTCACAAATATAATTTCAAACACATTTCAAGAGTTTATCTAGCAATAATAGCCAAACAATCACAAGCAATAGACATAGAATCTTTCCTACCTTTCTTCCAAGCCTTTGTTAAATCTTTCTCTAGCTTTTCCTCCTCTAACTAAAGCTTCAAACCCATTTTCCAACCCCTAAATATGCTACTATTTGGACAGATTTGAAGAGGAAAAAGAAGGTTTTGGCTTGAGTTTGATGTAGAAGAAGTGTTGTGGAGCTAGTCTAAGTGTTTGTCCAAGAGTAGTCTTCGAAGTTTTGATGGTTTCATGGAGTTTCAAGAAAAAGAAAATGAAGATGGTGAAGAGAGAGAAGGGAACGTGAAGCTGCCAGAAAATTCAAGGAAAATGGGGTCTTTTCTAATTTTTTGTTTATATAATAAAGCCTTACTTGGAGAGAAAGAAAATAGTGTAACTATTTTCAAATCAACTTGTCTTGTATCTATATTGGAAATGTCTATATTTATTTGATTGTTCTGAGTAAAAATTATTTGAGATATGATAATATCCATTATTTAGATCAGTTTTGGTGTTTCAGTGTAGTTATTACCATTTCGTTGTATCGATTATTACCATTTCAGGACCCAATTGACATAAAAAAACTTTACCAGGTTAAAATATCTATTTACCCTTATCATTATTTTTATCTATGTCCACATACCATTTATAGGGTTTTATTCTATATCCTCGATTAAAAAATTATTATATTGAATTCTTAATAATATTAAATTAATTTTTGTGTTTTTTTCTTTACAAAATCTTCATATTATTGTGATCATAACTGTGTCTGTCAAAATTTTCAAAATCCCTATAGATTATTTGTAATGCCTGGGACGAGGCAGGGAGTAATTGCCTGCGAGAAGGCACGGACAAGGAGCGGCTCCTGCCTCCAAGTAGAGAAGTACATGAATGAACCGATTACACACCCGAATGAGAGGGATCCTGAGTGTATAGGTATGGGATTATACAGTTAAGGAGGGCTTATATGAATTGATTGGTACTACCTATGCTACAAAGATGCATCTTTCTTTTGGTAGCCCATCACGAAAGAACTCCACAATTAAGCGTGCTTGACTTGGGATAATTTTGGGATGAGTGACCTCTGGGAAGTTTTCCAGGAAGCATGTGAGTGAAGACAAAGTATGAAAAGACCTATGTTAGTTTGTGGGGAGTAGCAATCCATAAAGCGGAGAAGATGTTACATTATTTATATTTAATTATTTTATCACAAATAATACAAAAAAAAATGAGTCATTACATTCTTGAGAAAGACAACAATGGTGGCTGCCTTAGGCTTCTCTTGGCCGAAATGATCAACTGGAGAGATAAGGTTTGTTGACTTATATTTATCTTATGTTAGATTTAGTAATTAATTAGGTAAAGATTGATTTTCTTTTTAAAACAAAAGGAATAGCTAGGATTTGATTTTTTGAATCAAGATTAAATCTTAGCCTTATACTTGGCCTTAAAAAATAAACATTATCCTATTGTAAATATTAAACTATCTTTCATGTTAGAAACGCACACCAAAATTTTATCGAAAGGATGAAACATCGTATTCGGAAATTAGAATATTATCTGAAATTAATCTCAGGTCTAATACTATATCCCAATCCTTATCCTAACTTTCCCTGGTCCTAGGAGTCTCTTGGCCCCGATTCTAGGGTTACTAATATGTCTACGGGTCGTAAAGATACTATTTACACCCAGAACCAATTTTTCTACTCGTCGTTGGGTCGTCCTCATCATCACCACCTTTGTTAGAAAATTGAAACTCTTATTAATACAATTTCAATTAATTTCTAAATAACTCCAAGGTGTTACAACCGACTTCTCTTTCATTTTGTTTTTTTTTTTAAATTTTAAAGCAAATGATTTTATATTTTAATTTGGGTTTTATTATTAAAAGAGTTTTGCTAACCAGTGCCTTTAAGTAGTGTTTGATTTTTGTCTTAGAATAGTAGAGATAGGGACAAGAGAGAAGGTAGAGATGGAAGGATAGAAAATACCTCTCTATCGTATTTGGTAGTAGAATATAAGACATGATGATTGTATTTGTTTCTTATTTGGAAACATGGGACAAGCAAAAAATACATAATAAAGACATTTTGGCCCCTACCCACCATTGGCAGACCAATGCCGCCAACCACCCTGATAGTGAGAATAAGGAGGGAATCGTAAAATATAAATAGAGATATTATTAAAAGAAAAAAATATGAAATTTCTATTCTCGTGTCTTGTCTCTACTATCCCTTCATTTTGAAGGTATATGAATTTTCTATATTTTCTATCCCGAAAAAAAAATTTCAGTATTTTATCTGTTTTCACAACCATATAGGTTTGTATCTCTAATGTCTGGTATTTCTAGAACAGAAATCAAAGGATCCCAGGACATGTTTATATTTATTATCATTAAATAGAGTAAAGTTATATTATTTATTTTCTTTTTCACAGAGCAAATATCAATTATGAAAAATATCATATGAGATAATATCAAAAGCACCCATAACATTTAAGAGTCTGGAGGGAAAATATCACATCCTTTTAGTTTATCAAATAAAAAAAAACTTTTCACAAATTAGAACACTACTCTTAAGAGTATTACAACGCCTAGCTAAGTCATTGAATATCTTTAATAAAACTAATAATTTAAAAGAAAGTCAAAAGCTAATTTCAGACACGACAACAGTGATGGGATATTGTAAAATAGGAAAAGAAATGAGAAATCACCCACCGAGAAAAGTGTTTAATAATCATAATCAACTTATAGCAATATGCAAAAAATACAACAAAATTGACTTTTAAGCCCATTTTATTTGGGATACCTAGATATTTTGGAGGAAAATTAAAGAAAAATAAAATAAAATAAAAAAACAAGTCTCACATGTTTTATGTGTTAGTGTTGACTGTCGCGAATGATGTGGCCACGTGTATTTGATGACATTATTATAAAAATTAAAAGCCAACCACAAAAGTGGGTAAACCCTCGTTGAAAGGTACGTCATGGTGTCTGTTCAAAATATCTTAAAAAATAATACAAATAAAGTTATAAAAAAATCTGTATATAAATAATTATTATTCGCAAATTAGTTATTTCTATTTTTCGATCATAAGTGTTCAAACCAGAGAAAATAATTTTTATATGGTATTTTTATATATGATTTACACTAATATAATAAAATGGATAAAATTATTTGTATATAGTGTCTATAGATTTGCTTATGGCAGATTCTATGTTATTTTTATTTACAAAATCTCCTTTGGATTTCTTCTGACTTTGACGGATTTGATGTTAATTGTTTTATCCTAAATCTCCTTTGGCAATTCATATTGAATCTGCGACGGATTCTATACTGAAAATATCATATTGTGTGATTTTTTTCAAAATATCATATTGATGTAAATTTACCACTCAAATTTTATATGCAAAAAAAGACCTGTTCGAACCACGTGTTCTGCAAGGGAATAAAATATGATTTCTTGAAACACGGGTTATGCTGAAAAAGAAGCATTTGGTTCACACCTGAAAAGTCAGCCCATTACGTAGAAAATTAATTGCATGTTTCCCCTTTGACGGAAAAAAAACTACTTTTTCCATTTTATAATATTTATATAATCTTAAAAGTTTTGTAATAATTAAAACTTACAAAAAATTATTTATAATATATTATATACTTTAAAAAAATTAGTTATGTTGAAAGGTTTTTTTTTAAATGAGGTGAGATTTAAGCTGAAAAATATTTGTCTCAATTTAAGTTCAAAATGTACTTTTTAGGAGTTATTAAACACTCATAAAAGCCCTAATAAATAGGAGTGGAGCTAAATAATTTTTTTAAAAGGGACTAATATTTAATAATTAATTTTAGGTAAAACATATATATTTCATATAATTTTAATTGTTATTAGAAAATTTAAATAAATATATTTATACATAAAAATAAATATTTTATAATTAAAATTAAAGAGAAAACACATACACTTATATATACAATATACAAATATCCTCTATTAAAATATTTAAGGGTAAATAACTCACATAATCCCTCAAAAATTAAAATTAAATTCTCGATTCCTCAAAATTTTAATAGTATGACATATTGATCTGAACGTGATGTTAAGTGATGTATATATCATTTGAAGTAAAATAGAATTTAAAATGACTTATTTTGATGGTTAAAATTCACAAAATTAGTAATTTATATCTCTATTATAAGTCATAAAGTGATTCATTTTGTATAATTTTAGGCACAAAATGAGTATAATATATTCCAAAATAATTTTATTTAGTTTACCTCTAATATTTTAATAACACATCATCATTATATTGTGCCAAATGTGTAAGCTACTAATAAAAAACTAACAAATGAACTAATATGTACATCATTTACAGTCTTGAAGAGCACAAGATTAATTTTTTTCTTAAAAGATAAAATAGTCTAATGTAAAAATCTTAAGAGACCAAATAAGATATTCACTCAATATTTAAACATCTAGTTAAATTAAAAAAAACATAAGAACCAATAAAATAATTTCTTTCAGAGGGGCCAAATTTTTTAAAAATGTAAACTATATAAAGAAATTAAAAAAAAAATTAAGGGGCCATTGCCTCCTTGGCTGCAACGAGGCTCCGCCTCTGCTTATAAACGACAAATTATTTTTTGATGCATATAAACGACGAATTATAAAGCAATTCAAAAATGGAAACCGATTGGTGACAAATCATTTTCACAACGTTTTACTGCAGTTTTACCGTACTGGCTTTGAGGCTGGGGCGGATACACATCAAGTGGGGCCTATGTCCAGAGATGCTACTGTACAATATTTGTTTACAATTTTATATTTTTAATATATAAAGACACATAAAAATAAAATAAATATGAGATTCATATATTTTATATATTAAAAATATAAAACTATTATAAATAAATATTATGCACTAAATATTTTTTGGACATATGCCCCCACAACTATAAAATTCAGTTAATAAAACTCTGGTTGAGAAAAAATAATGAGGTATAATACAATTCATTTATTTTTATTATGATATATAATTCTTGCTCCTATTATTAAAATTTTATAAATCGATCACTGCTTGCTTTTTAACAATCTTACCGTGCTTGATTTAATGTATCTACAGCTGATCAATGCATTGCACATGACTACATTAACACCCAACAAACTTTGAGTGTTAATAATATATATCAATAATTTAAAATATAATTATAAAGTAATAACTAAATAGATATCAGCACCCATAAATAACGTGTCAGACTAAAGTCTATTGTAATATTTTTCTATTAAAATACGGTCTGGCTATAAGTACGATCAGATTTTATTACGTGAATGCGTGTTTTCAAACCACGTTGTAATTGCGTTCAGTGTTCACACTCTTATGTCAGTTGGTTTCAGAAAAATTTTAAAAGGAAATTCATTATTTCTCTCCGAAAGATTACCACAACCCTTGATTCCCGTCTCCCTCTCTGTCTCTCTCATTTGAGCATAAATCAACTTTTTCTCGTGGAGGAGAGGAAAGTGTGACGCGTGGTTTCAAACCAATTCGGCCTGGCTTATCCACACGGCCATCCGCTGTAGCTCAATAATCGAAGCACATGACGCAAGGAGGGTGACGTACATTTAAGTTTTCCTTTTGGAAGAGAGTAAACCCAAGTTGATCTTTTATAATTTCAATGTCGAACAAGCTTATCCTAGCAATTAAAAAGTATCAATTTGATCCTAATAATATTAAAAGTTTGACACTCACTAATCCTTGGATAATGTTAATTGTGTTAGTGACAATTTCATTATCAGATATATTGACCCTAACGTCCTTTATCTCTTACTCATTTCCTTCCTTCGTCCTCTTCACTACCATCACCACCACCATCCTCTTCATTATTTGTAACATATTTCAACCTAAAAATATCTTCACAACAAATACAATCATAACTCACTCTTCCTTTTTAATATATATAAAATGCATGAAATTTATCCATAAGAATATACGGAGTTTATCCATGATTTTTTTGTTTCATCCTTTATTCAAACCAAACACATTCTAAAGAGAGAACTTCTATTTATGTTGTCTCATCATTATACACGGTAGAACTAATATATCAGTGCCGTTTAGGTAGGCTATTTGATTTTCAAAAATACTTTTATTTCAAATGTTAACTGTAAAAACATCATTGTATTTTTATTTTATTTTCCTTTTTCAATATTGTATAAAAATATAAAAAACTAACAAAATGTTTTCTTAATTTCTATAAAACCTTAAAAATGTAAAATGTTTTTTTTATTTTATATTCAAAATATCAAATAAGAAGACTTCAAAAAAAATAACAAATAAAAAAATATATTTTTCAAAAAAGGAAAACCGATCTCAATACCCCCAACTATATATATATATATGTATGAAGATCCAAAAAATGAGTGCATAATGGGTGGGATAACCATTTTATCATTATTAGATGTGATAGATGAATGTGGTGAGTGAGTACCACCATCATATTCAATAGTGATAAAAATGGACATCCACTTTTTGGACGTTCATCTAACATTTTTGTAATTTAATCTTTTAAGCCTCTCCCCAAATAAATAAAATTAAAGACACAACTACGTACATTCGTTAAGAAAAAATGCAAAGAACCGAAGATAAACACATTGATATTTATGATTGATGTCAAGTGGTCATCGATTTTTGTCGGCAGATTTTGTCTTATGAATGCAGCTATGAGGCTTCGATAATAAAGAAGGTTGCAGTTGGACAAAACATAGAAGGAATTGGGTTCCTCAGAATTGATAATTATCAGATAATTAAGAGCATATGCAAATAAGAATAATGTCCGTACGTGATTATGTAGCTGAATTTAAATTCTACCATTAAATCGTTTCAAAGCTTTGATGTTACGATCCATATCCCGAATCCTTTCATATGTAAGATTGTCTAGACTATTCCATCCAGCTTCTCTGTGGCTACCACATGAGAACTACATAATCAAAATGACAATGGAGAAGATAGAACAGAAAGGATCAGAAAGGTGACGTGATTTCATTTGGTCAGACAAAGGGGCTATGAAAAAAAGCATAAAATCAATTATATATATCAAAAGCCCCCTCTCTTCTTTCTACTAAATGAAACATATGATACGCCATAATACAATATATGGGATTAGTTCTTTTTGGTTTCACAATCTATCTCTTCCGATATGATTGCGATGCATATTGAGTCACGCTCAGCTTGATAGATAATAATGCTTTGGAACACAATTCATATATTATAAATTGTTTGTTTTGTTAAACATGTGATCTCATAGTAGCAAGGTATAACATGAACCACAATTCAATCTATGTTGAACCTTTGCGGTGCAAGTAAATCCATATTCCCAAAAAAATTGCTATGATTTGGGGTTATGGTTGTGTTTGTTGTGAAGATATTTTTGGGTTGAAATTGATTACTGATGATGAAGAGGATGGTGGTGGTGAAGAGGATAAAGGAAGGAAAAGGATGGGGGATGAAGGACGTTAGGGACTAATATGTCCGGTAATAAAATTGTCACTAACACCATTAACATTTTCCGTCCAGGGATTAGTGAGTGTGCAACTTTTGACATTGTCAGGAACCAAGTTGACACTTTTCAATTTTCAAGGACCAGCTTGTCTAACGTTGAAATTGTCAAGGACCAACTGGGGGTTTGCTCTTTGAAATACTACCATTATAGCTCTAAAAAGATTATATCACTAATAAAATAATTAAAAAAACCTATATTCATTTATAACACTTTAAATATCCATCTTATTTGACAAATTCACTCAAACAAAATTCTTTCAAAATTATTTTGTTAAAGATAGACTCAATACCCAATTTAGTCCCTTAGATTTATAATAGTGGACAAATTAGTTTCTTAGATTTGGAATATCCCATATTAATCCCTCAAATTTCACAAATGGGGACAAATTAGTTCTTGCATCAAATTATCGTCTGAACCATTAATAGAAATGTCTACGTCTTTTGTTAACTTGCTTATGCGTTTGTTAATTTTCATGATAGGTCCTAACTTGCTTCACTACTCTATTCTACGCAGAATAAATAATAACTTAAAGTTAAAATCTCTCTTCTAAATAGAGAGTTAATGTGAAAGAGTACATGAAGAAAAAGGTCTAAATGATTTCGTTTAGAGGAGTAAGGAAAATTAGGACCTACCATGAAAATTAACAGTATACATAAACAAGTTAACAGGACTTGTAAGTAAGTTAACAGGACATAACTTATATGACAATTTTAAGAGGGATAAACTTATCTCCATTTGTGAAATTTGAGGGACTAATATAGAATTTTTTAAATCGGAGGGACTAATTTGTCCCTCACTATAAATTTGAGGGACTAAATTGGGATTTTAGTCTCAAAGATATGAGCTTTTGAGGACTAAAATGGTAATTCTACAATGTCAACTTGACATCTAATGGGCTAGTTTTTAAAATATATGATTGTTTTGGGACTAAAATAGTGATTCTATAGTGTGAACTTTGCATGAAACAAATAATAATCACTTATGTTAACAAAAATGGAGGTCAATTGGCCTTTGGGTAAATTTGTCACATGAATTGGAACTTTTGAGGGTAACAGGTAAATATAGTTTCTTTTGAGGGCTCTTTTGTTAGTGACGTAATCTTTCGAGGGTCAAAATAGTAGTTCTCCCTTCCCTTTTTTTACAAATGGAAGATGTACATTTGACGTTTTGAGTGACTATCCAAATTTATTTTTGAGTAAACCCCAAGTTGGTACCTAATAATTTTAGCGTCGACAACTTGGTCCCTAACAATGTCAAAAATTAGGCACCTTGTGGTCCATGGATGAAAAACATTAATAGTGATAATGACAATTTTATTCCTGGACAAATTGATTCCTAATATCATTTACACAAAAAAATTCCCATCCCCATCCCCTTCCTTCATTCATCCTCTTCATCACCACCACCATCACCACCTTAATCAAGCATAACAACTCACATCCAATCTCTTGTAGAAGCGACTTTAAAAAGAAAGCTCTAATTGAAATTTGTGTTAGTTATTCTTGGAAATACTTTTATCAATTCAAGAATATATGATTATGAGAGATAGAAAAAATTATATCATTTAATAATGTTGTGCTATTGGTATCATTCATTCCCCACATTTCATTGTGCTCTCTGTTTCTTCATCTTATTAAGTCATTATTGGTGTTTGTCTAGAAATGTCTTCCTCGGCCAAAATGGCAACAGTGGAAACGGAAGCAAGCCCATGAAAGTAATGTTAGGAGGAAGCCATTGGCATATTCAAACCCATGAATTTTGGTTATGCACTATATGCATTATGAAGCATGGAACATCGTTGTGGGAGAAACCATGATTTTCAACCACTAAAAATAAAGCCTAATTTTTTTTCCTTTGTCTTTCAATGGTTGAACATTTTAGCGAGGGAAAGTGGAGAGGGATGGTGAAAGGATATAAAAATGGGTGGCTGAGAGAGAGAAAAGCTAAGTGTTGAAATGAAAATTTGAAAGTTAAATAAGGATAATTTAGTAATATTTGGTGATTTTAATGAGAACCATAAGATGGTCCCAAACATTGGATGGCCCTAGAGAAGCCACCTTAGTTATAGGATTACTAATGATGCTTGACTGAGTTGTTATGCTTGACTGAGTTAAAGATGGTGATGGTGATGGTGAGGATGAAGATGATAAAAGAAAGAAGGGGATAGGGGATAGAGGTTTTTTTTTTGTTTTTTGTAAATGATGTTAATGAACAATTTGTCCAATAATGAAATTGTCACTAACACCATTAATGTTTTCCATTTAGGGAACACTAAATGTTTGGCTTTTGACATTGTCAGGATCAAGTTGACATTTTTCAATTGTCAAAGACCAACTTATCTACCTTCACGACTTAACTTGGGAACGTGATCGGACGTGAGGAATCTCATCTCCACATAAACCTCATGACCTTTGAGTCTCTCTATATGCATAAAATAACATACTTTTTATTCCGAAAATATAATTTTATCTAAATCTTTATTCAAAACTTGATATCTAGAATCACAGAACTGAAATACTTGATATATAAAGCTCTAAAAACATTTTAACCATACTTTGAAAATCAATTAAATACTTGAACTAAATCGTAAATTCGTCTCTAGCTTGTTACATAATTTCTAATCAAAATCTACAATTTCAAATCCATCCTTGAAATTTGTGAACATATACATAGATGTTTTTAATTCTGAAATTAAATACTTAGTCTAAAAATAATACATGGCTCGATCCTACCTATACATTTATTGGAGTACTCCACTCTAACAAGACTCTAAACTAAGCCTTACTCCAAAGTAAGACTTACCACTAAGAACACTGCATAAACTAAATCGGAGACAAAATGGAATCTGACCCACTATGAGAAGGGTAAGCTACAGACTATGAGTAAGTTTTCACTCATAACCCACATAGGACAACCAAGGAATATACATAATGTAATATACATGTAGCAATCATAAACCATTTGATATTTATATGCATAACTATATAGAAAAAACATCTGAATTCATAATCTATTGAGAAATCATTTTCCATGAATATACATACTAGCTCTAAAATCAATAATATCTGAAAACATAAATAACAGTACTCTACTAGAGATTGTCCCTAAGGACAACTTGGTACTAAGGTTAACAATTATTTTTATAACTATTAACTCACTCGTTTCTCTATAGTTCCTGTTCAATCTCTAAATCATAAAACTAAATTATTTTCTCTAAACTCTCTGTTGGGCTCTACTATGAGTTCAAAAGCTAATTAATATAAAGCACAGTGCTTAATTCAAATATTTTGAAAAACTCTTAAAAATCTCTTAAAATTGAAAACTCTAAAGCTCTGGATTTATACAACTCTAACAATTTGACTTTAGTATAATTATGGCCATGAAATCATGCCCAAGGGATCACCACTTGTAGGCACCATGATTTCAAGAGCCCACAGAATATATATATCTGATAGTTGCTATGAATCATATTGAGCTCCATACTTCTGAGTATCATGAAAATAGAAGCTCTAAGTTTTCTCTTCAAACTAGTATCTTATCATAAACTGGGTAACTCTATCATAGTTTCAAGATCTTGAAAACTCTGAAATCATAATAATATCCCCGTTCATGAAACTAAGTCATACTCTGTTCAACATTTAAATCATAAAACTAAATTATTTTCTCTAAACTCTGTGTTGGGCTCTACTATGAGTTCAAAAGCTAATTAATATGAAGCATAGTACTTAATTCAAATATTCTGAAAAACTTTTAAAAATCTCTTAAAATTGAAAACTCTAAAGCTCTGGATTTATACAACTCTAACAATCTGACTTTAGTATAATTATGGCCATGAAATCATGCCCAAGGGATCACCACTTGTAGGCACCATGATTTCAAGAACCCACAGAATATGTATTGATAGTTGCTATGAATCATATTGAGCTCCATACTTCTGAGTATCATGAAAACAAGCTCTAAGTTTTCTCTTCAAACTAGTATCTTATCATAAACTGGGTAACTCATCGTAGTTTCAAGACCTTGAAAACTCTAAAATCATAATAATATCCTCGTTCATGAAACTAAGTCATAATCTGTCAACGTTCTTGCTAATATATCTTAACTAATACTCTAAAAACATATTTTGAAATCTCAACTCCAAAAATATAGTGATATCATAAACTCTCAAAGCCTGTTTGATAAAATAGCAACTTGTTAAATCATATATTCTTCGAATAATCATTTCATGAGCATATAAACCATTTTCGTAACATGTATAAATCCAGATCATGGTCCCATGGTTTTCTTAAATAACATTTATCATGCAATAGTCAAAATCATAGTCTTTGTTAACTTGTCATAACATGTACAATCATATTCTATACATATTATCATCTCTAAATTCATGTTTAACAATCAAAATGCATAAACATACTTATAATGACAAGAAAATAAGGTCATGAGTTTCAACCCACTCACCGTTTGGGGTCTGGAGTATGTGGGCACCATCAAGTGACCTTAAGAGCTTGGAATGACACCAACAACTGCCATTGAGCAATATAGACTCATGATTAATCTCTAGACATCTCTAATCTAACTCTAACAATATTGGGGGACCACCCTTCACTTGACAACAATGGAGAACAATAACAACCCAAACCCTATAACATGGAATGGAGAGGAATGAGATAACAAAAACTAACAAAACCCTTACCTTTGATCTTGGAAGAGAAGGATTGATGTTAGATTGAGTGAGAAGATGGGAGAGATGTTAGGGAGGAAGGGTTTTCAGGTTGAAGATAGGAGCCTGATTTTTAGGTTTTAAAAGGAGTTAGGGTTTATTAAACGAAACAACGTCATTTTACATGTGACATCAGGACTTGCTGCTAGCGAGACTGTCTAGTACAAAAATGCCAATCCAGCTCGCTTGCTCACTATAGCTAGCAAACCACGTCAAGTGAGTTTATTCTAGAATTTAGCAGCAACTCCAACTCTACCCCATTTGGCCTTTTACGCATCTAAGGCCTTACTAGCATCACAAATGGATCCCGGGGACCCTAGGCCATACAAGACTCGTCTAGAGACACATGTACTTGGGGTATTAAACCAATGTTGAAATTGTCAGGGACTAATTTGGGAGTTTACTCTTAATTTTTTAAAAATATAGTGTATAGTAAATTGGATTATCAACAAAATAAACACATTTAGTGGTCTTTTACAATTTAAAATGTAGGACAAGTTAATTCCTTTTCAATATTTCAATTGACTTTATTGGTCTTATTTGTATTTGTATTAGAGACCAATTAAAACTATCTTACAAATCGTAAGGAATGAATTTGTCTTAAAATTCTTCGAAAATATCGATGAAGACTAATTTTTCTTATATTTTTAATTATTAGGGACTACAAAATATAATTTTATTCCTGAGTGACCAATTTGTGATATTATATTCTTTAATTACTAAGTTGCGAATTTTCTCTTTAAGTTTTCTTTTCCTTATTATTATTCTTGCCAAATAGGAATATACAAGATTAATTTTGATATATGGTAAAGATTTTTATTCTTTGAATCCGATCACATAGTTCCTTTCGCAACATTTTTAGATAGTTAATTTAAACACTTTTGTTTATGTAACAACATATGACTGAATATTTGTGTAATTTTTTTTACATTAATAGTATATTTAAATTAAATCTTTGGAACAGTAAATAACAAACACAAATAAAAAATGTTAAAGAATGAGACTACGCTTAGATCTGGAATGCGGATTGGCTAGTCATTTAGCCCGATCTATGATGGGCTATAATTAAAGGGGTCAAAACTAGATTATTCTATTTTATAAATGGACTTCAATTTACATTGCCTCTCAAACTTGCATAAGCCTCAAGTCGTAGACCAATCCCGCTCGCACAAACCTCAAAACTCTAAGACCAAAAAAAGAAAAAGGAAAACTTTTAGATGTCAAAACTCAGAAGTAAGAAACTCATTTTGATAAAAAAAAAAAAGGTAAGAACCTCATTGGCTTATAACCAAAGAGACAAAAACCAAAACCAAAAAACACAATTAATTGAGCAATCTCATATTCGACCACTTATAGGCCACAAAACAAAAATCCCAATTTCATAAATGAACAAAAAAAAGTATTGAATATACACAAGAACATTAGTGTGATGGTGCCGATGGGTGACAGTGGCTTGGCAATGGCGATATCTCCACGTGTACATGAAACAAAGCGGCAGATGGTAATGGATAAGAAGATGAGGCAGCAACGCAGTCGCTCGATCAATGATGGTAGGGGACGTGGTAGTGCAAGCAGTGAACATTGTTGAGGAAAGAAAGATGTGAGTTCTTTATAGTTAAGAGAGAGTTTTGACTATGGTGGCTGTGACATGAGAGAAAACAAAGAATTAGGGTTGAGAGATAGGGTTTCTTGCTTTGGAGTTAGGGTAATGGGGAAGGAGAGTGAGGGTCGAGGAAAGGCCACTAGGTACTGGCTATTCAATACTTGAGCTTTTTGTTTTTGGTCAACTACAATGCTTGGGTTGGATTTGGGAACTTAGGCCTATGGGTTGCTATATGTTTGTCACTTATTAGGTAAGGTTATATACTACATAGCTTATATTTTAGCCTTAAAAAAATAAAAAACTATGCGGGCTAGCGGGCTAGGTCATTCACTTGTGGGCCTAGCCCATTTAGCCTATGGTTTAAGCATTGCAGATCAAAAAAGCTAATAGATTGGTGAACTAGAAAATTTTCGATCCATTTATGTGCGAATTAAGGGTTAAACAGAATGGTTCACGGTAGTCCAAATACCCAACTTTAATTATGCTTGAGAGATGGCACTTAAGAAGAAGAAGAAGAAGAAGAAGAAGAAGAAGAAAGAGGAATTCACAAGAAAAAATGATGAATAGTTCTCGAAGTAATGAAAGAGAGAAAAACTCAAGTTAACTATTTACACTAAGATTACATCTTATATGCAAATATTGATCTAACAGATTACATAACAAGCCAAACTAATTAACTTATTTTATTAACCTAACTAATTAGTTCTGGATTAGTGTATTGTCATTTCTTTTCATGCATCATGTAGTTTTAGAGTTAACAGAGTAGAAGTCTAGTTTTTATGTTGTGCATCTTTTGTTTACTACTTCTCATCCATGCCTTAGCTTGATTTTATTTTCACATAAGGACGTGTGAAAACTTAAGTGCGGGAAGTTTGATAAGGGCCATTTATGCCACTTGTCTTGCTGCCAAACCTTAGTTTTTTGCATAAGTTTAACTGAGTTATTGATGCAAATACTTAGGATTTGATTTAGTCATCATTGTACATTTTTTATAGGATCATTGACTATTGCATTAATTTTGGAATAATTCTTGGATTAAAGCCTATTGCATTTAACCTTTTTTGAGTATGGTTTTATATATAGGAGCTTTGGATTAAGTGTAAAATATCAAGAATAAGGCTAGGAACTCTTTGGAAGGAATTTGGAGCTAAGGGATTGCAAAAAGGAACAAAAACTAGAAAAGGCTACTCTTGGGCAGCGACGTAGCGTCATTTAGCGCTGGAGCGCTTGGTAGAAACATCAAGATGTCAACCTCGAGCTTACTATTCTGGTGAGCACTACAGCACTCATTTGGTGCTGGAATGCTTGTGCAATGACGAGATTACAGAGAATTACTCGCTTTTGGGCCCCTTTTTGGGCTATTTTAGTGACCAATATTTACGGGAATAACACAGACTTTTAACATAGTTTTGGATTTGGAGTTTAGGCGTGTTCTCTTTCTCTCTCTCTCTCTCTATCTTCTCATATCTCTCTACATCTTGTTCTCTATTCTTCTTCCTTAGGGATTCCCTTATGATTTTGATTTGTCTTGGTGATTGTGATAAATATTATTGCTATTATCTTTAGGTACACTTTTAAATTCATTATTGTAATCCTCTAAGATGGAAGAGTATATTTCTTTACTAGTGTAAAAGTTTCTGAATGGATTAGGATGATGTTTGAGATCCCTTTTTTATATGAACGCATTACTTTCTCAATGTTCTTTAGTTTCTATTTTTATAACTATTACTGTGATCATTACATTATTTATTAGAATAAATAAATTGGCAATCATCGTTTAGGAAACTTTTGGCCATAAATTGATTAATCAATTGATTATATTTAAAGGAGAACATTAGAATTAACTTTCCAATTATGGTTAGGCTATAGCAATTGGTACTTTAAATCAATGTAATTTAAAATTAAATTGGGATCTCGTTTATTAGTTATTTGTATTGGTCAAATTCTAGATGTTGATCAACCACTAGTATAATTGCTAGTAATTATTTACTAATAACCACTAATGTGTTCAATATTTGGTCAATGATGATTAATTCTAATCCTAGGAATACCTTGCACTAGTCCTTTAATTCTAGATTCATTATCATTTATTTTCAATTGCTTCAATTTAATTCTCAAATTCCAACTAAGTGACATAGCCTCCTTGAGAGAAGGAGTTACACCCTTTTTGGTACATTCATACTTGAACTATTAATTCTAATCTAAGGAGGGTGGACAACTTCCTCCAAGTATGTAATTCTGATGGATGGTGGAGGTTAAGACATCGTCTTCAGAACAAGAGTAGTGGATTGTTTAGCAAATTTTTCTTCTTCTTCTAGCTCATTAACAATGGGTTCTAAAGCTATTGAAAGCTCATTCGTATAGAGCTTCAACCTTTCAGATCCTAGAGTGAGATTCTTTTTCCATGTTCTTGGAGACAAATTTCAAAATCTGACTCAGGGACATGGTATTTTCAATAGCATCAAGAGCAGTCTTCTAGGAGCCACTTTCTCATGCTCCCTAGATTGTTCAATAGCCTTCTCAATCACAACACTTATATCAAGTGCATCTTCTGGAGCAATTGTAGAGTCAGTGGCTGAAGTGGTTTCTAAAAGGGCTTTATTTTCTAGAGTAGCAATAGAAATAGGGTACCAAGACTTGTACCAAATTGTTGAAACATGGGCCTTGATGGTTAGTCTTGGATTACCACAAAAGGTTCAGAGATTAGTATCATTGTGCTTCTTCTACTTGAGCTCTAAATCCCCCTGGCCTACTAAACTCTCTAAACTTCTTTCATTTTTCTTTTCTCTTTGAGAATCTCATTCTCTTTAAGAATTTCTTCAGCTTCTTCATCCTCATAAAGTCCTTATCATCAACAATATGACCTATTTGCTTAGTATCAAATATATTTCTCAAGATCAGAGCACTTCTTAGAACATCCTTGGGCAATTTTCTGTATTTGTTCCCTATGTCCTATCTTCTGAGAGGAAGCTTATCAGGCCTCCTTATGGGTTCTTCATTTTCTGAGGATTCAACCTTACTTTTTAAAGCTTGAGAAGCTTGAGATGGTTCAAACTTTTATCTTTTCTCCTTTTTGTGCTTTGTCCTCCTTTCAAAATTGATGATCGATACATTATTAGACCTAGTACCTTCAGAATCCTCATCATCATCACTCTCTAAAGGTAGGACTCTTTCTTTAGGCTTTATTTAGTCATCTTTCTTCTTCATTTCTTCCCTTTCTTGGGGCTTGGCTTCTTGGAGCTTATTTTCTGAGCAGCCCCCATTTTGTCCTTCTGTCTATTTTAAATAAGTTCAAAGTGAAATCAGTGCCCAACATGTACTCATACCATTCTTCAGGAAGAGGGTAATCCATATATTCAAAGATCTTAGTCAAGAGCATGCCATAGAGAACCGTAGTCCTCCTCTTCCTTGGAAATGGCACTTAACATGTAGTCCATTATTAGCCTTGGCAAGTTCACCTTTTTCTTGGCCAACAAACAGTACAACAACTTGTAGTCCATTCCCATGAGCACATTTGTACTACCTAGTCTAGGCAGGATAGTGAATTGGACAACAGGAAACACTTTCCTAAACCTAGTACTAAGCATGGCAGTGGCATTCTCACCAGGTTTGTGCATAATAGAGTTAGTTAGATACCTTGAAACATCCCCTTCATTGATGCCTAAAAAGCAAGGCTAATTGCTATAGGGTGCGCACACAATTCCTTCATAGGATACCTTGACTATCTTTGCTAATCCTGAAGGCCCTACATCGATGGCCTAGTCTTTGATGGTAGATCGAATAGGAGTTTCTAAAGTGCCTTCAAGCTTGGAGTAGAAGGTCGTCACCATACTAGGGAATACCTTTTCAGAAATCTCCAAAATATCTTCCAATCCTTGGAATGAGAAAACTTCTTTCAAGATAGAAACTTCATTGAGGAGTTCCCTTCTTAAAGTCTTTGCAAAGGCAGCTCTTCTGAAAGAAAAGTTCTTAGCATAGCACTCTTGCATACAACTATAGGTTGAAAGGAGCAGGAGAAGGGGGTTGAATCATGCTTTACACTTCTTTTAGATTTCTTAAAAACTAAATAAAGTCTTTTAACTTTTTCACTTGAATGCAACGAAAATCTTTGTTAGTAAGGTTCAGAAAGTTACTTTCTGAACTAAGTGAAAAACACAAAAAATTGTTTGAAGTCATTTTCAATAAATTTATAACACGGATAAACACAAAAATGCTAAATGATAAAGACATGAGGAAAGATAGAGAGGTTTTACTCATAGATTTTTATACTGGTTTGGCCAACACTGCCTACATCTAGTTCTTAACAACCCTTAAATTCCACTAACAATCCTATCTCAACCCAAGAAAGTGAGATAGTCTTTGGACAACCTTCTAAGCCATATCCTATGAGCAATAGTTCCAATTTACTCTCACTCCAACTAATCTTTTTACTAATCTCTTCAAGCTAACCTCACATTGATCACTACAGGATCAAGATACAAAAATTTTGGTTTGGTTGGTACACTCCAACTAAAAATACACTCAAGTTTTCTAGGAATAAAATAGTGTATGAATTGAAAAATTTGAATGACTTCTTTCTAAAACTTTTCCTAAGAAAAAGATGTTATCTAATGAAAGCTAGAAAGAAGATTTTTATAGAAATTGATTAGAAGATGTAATGAACTTTTAAAAAAACAATAGGATCAGCATAGAGGCTTTTCAAGAGTTCTAGGAAAATTTGACTATGATCACGACTTGCTTTAAGAAAATTTGACTTCTTCATTGATGTAGCACTTTTGAATGCATAAACCACTTTCTAAAGATATAAGCTTGGTTTCTGCTACTTGAAATTCCTTCCTCATGTATCTAACATACTTAAGTTCACTTTCAAAACTATTTTTCACACCATTAAAATTTTGAATCTCTTTGAATAAGATTATGATCATGTTAAAACATGACATTGTGAAAAAAATCTCATTGATTGAACTTACATGTTATGAGAATGGTCCTGTTAAATGCTACAGAAACTCAAGTACAACATTAGTCTATTCTTAAAAACATTTCAACAAAATTTTCTTTGTTGTTCACTCAAAACTCAAACTATAAAGCTTTCTAAAGGGTTCTGAAGCTAACAACAGGTTCATTGAACATGTGAAATCCTGAGAATCTATTGAAATGATCGAGTTGCCTTTCTTTAGCCATGGATTCTGGAGTTTGAAAGAAGAGGATTTGGTTAAGTGTTTGGGTTGGAACAAGATTGAGAGAATGAAAGGTTGAGGCAGAAGATGAAACAGTTGTGGTAAAAATGTTTAAGGTTGAAGATGAAAGGTTTAAATAGGGTTAAATGAGTGAGATGGAGGTTATGATGTGTGGAAGTTTTTTCGATTAGTGGAGAGTAACTGACACAATGTCACAATGTGGGAGAGAGAAAATAAAAATTAGGAAATTATCCCACCATTAATAATACTTTAGAAACTAAAATGGTATTCTAAACTTTCAAAATCCAAAAGTGGTATCTGAACATAGAAGTAGTTTCTGAACCTTTTTCTTTAAACTTGAACCACTTTCTAAACCTTTAACCCATTTTCTGAACCATCTTATGAATAAAGATTTTCTTCTAAACCCATTTTTTGAACTTCAAATAATTTCTGAACTTCATCTTAGAAATTTTCACTTTCTAAATCCATATAATAACTTCTGAACAAGTTTATGAACTTCTAACCCACTTTTTGGACTTACATACCAGCTTCTGAACTTGATTTGATAATCTTTTTTGGAAGGCCTCAATTCAGAGTCTCTTTGGGGGGCTCTAGAAGGTGAAATGTATACATGAAATGGAAGTTTTTCAAAAACATTTAAGGTTCAAAAGCTTTTTCAAATAGCAAAAATGATTTTCAGCTAATGGTTTAGTGAATATATCATACACTTGATCTTCAGTATTCACAAACTTTAGCTCAACATTACCCTTTTGAACATCATCTCTAATGAAGTGATGTTTTCTATCAATGTGTTTGGATCTAAAGTGCTAAATTAGCACTAGTATTATCATATAGAATAGGGATTTTGGAATACCTTAGATGATAATCTTCTAGTTAATTTTTGATCCATAGAATTTGTGTGCAACAATTTACAACAACAACATACTTAGCTTCTGCAATTGAGAGATCAATTGTGTTTTGCTTCTTGCAAGACCATAAGGTGAGGCATTCTCCAAAGAAGCAACAACATCCACTTATACTTTTTCTTTCAACTCTATCTTCAGCAAAATCAACATCACAGAATCCTACAATCTCACCAGAGGTACCTTTCTCATACCAGAGACCAAGATTAGTAGTACCTACTAAATATCTTAAGATTCTCTTAACAACATTTATGTGTTATTATTTTGGGTTAGATTGAAATGTAGCCAAAATACCCATACTTAATTTAATGTCAGGTCTAATAACAATAAGGTAAAGAAATGAACTAACCATACCTCTATAATTACTTTCTAAAACATTCTCACCATTCTTATCAGCATCAATGACTTAAGAAGGATGCATGGGTGTGCTTATTGGCTTGGCCTGATCCATGTTAAACCTCTTTAATAGTTCCTTACTTTTCTCGATGGATCAAGGTTCCCTCTTTTTGTTATTTGATTTGAAGTCCCAAAAAGATCTTTAATTCTCCCATCATACTCATCTCAAACTCACTTTGCATAATCTTAGAAAATTTTTCACACGAGAATGATTAGTAGCACCAAATATAATGTCATCAACATAAATTTGGACTATCAAAGTGATTATCTTGCTGTAAAGTAAAAAATCTAGTGTCTACATTACCTCTCGTAAACTCATTCTTAAGCAAGAAAGTACTTAGTCTCTCATGCAAACCTTTAGGTGCTTGTTTGAGTGCATAAAGTGCTTTTGTTAGCTTAAAAACATGGTTGGGAAAGGTTTCACTCTCAAATCCTAGAGGTTGTCTTACATAAAATTTTTAAAAAGGAAATCCATTTAAGAAGGAAGACTTCACATCCATTTGATATAGAGTGAACCCTTGAAGGTTGAAAAAGCAAGTATCATTCTAATGGCTTATATCCTTACTCCTGGTGCAAAGGTTTCATCATAATCAATTCCCTCTTGTTAATTATAACCTTATACAACTAATCTTGCTTTGTTTCTGACCACCTTTCTAGCTTCATCTAACTTGTTTCTGAACACTCACTTGGTTCCAATGATGGATTTTCCCTTTCTACAAGTATCCAGACTTTGCTTTTCTCAAATTGATCTAGTTGTTCTTGTGTAGCATCAACCCAGCTTTGGTCATTAAGAGATTCTTCAAGGCTTTCTGATTTTATTGTAGATAAAAAAGCACAATTGGTTTCATTTTTTAGGGAGGATCTTATTTTGATACCCTTAAAAATGTCCCCAAGAATTGGATTTTGAGAACTGCCCTTAGATAAGAAACTCCTTTGTAGTTTTTGTACCCTTGTTGATATGTAGTATTTTCTTGACCTTCAGAATGTTCTTCTTCATGTTCAGAAAATGAGTCTCTTTCTGAAAAGTCACTTTCTAAAGGCTTTGGAATTTTGAGGTAGCTTTCTAAAAGTGCTTTCTTAGGTTTACTTTTTGATGCCTTTACTTTCTGGAGCTTGCTTTCTGAAGATTGCGCTTTTTCATGCTTGCTTTTTAAAGATTTCTTGATACTTAGGCTCTGTTTCGAGCTGGGGTTTAAGGGGAAGAGGAAGGAAGGGGAAGGCAATAAGGGATTAATTTCTGTTTGTGAGTTTTAAGAGTGATGGAAGGAAGAGTTTGAGGGTGTTTTAAAATCCTCCTAAACCCCCCATAGTCCCCGATTTTTAGTTCCCCCAATTTGAGGTATTTTCAATCCGATATGAAATGAAATTACGTTTTTATCCTTACTCATTTTTCCAATTTCTAGATTAGCCATTCCACACCAAAATCATATGATCTCATCTGATCTTTTGCCTCTGTCGAAGAACCCTAATCCCAATCTTCGCTGTGTGCATCGCGTCCACCACCGTGCTCGCCGCCGCCGCGCATTGTTGCTTGCGTCGCTACTTGCATCGTTGCTCGCGTCGCCACTCACCACTGTCCGCTCACCGTTGCATCGTCGCTTAGCGCCCCCTCACTTCGCCGCTCACCTGCATCGTAGCTTCCTGCTCCGCCTGAGTAACCACCATCGAGGTGGGTCTTCTCCTTCCTCTGCAAAGGTTTGCGATTTCTAGCTTCTAGTTTCTAGTTTCTTTCTTCAGATCTTCTAATTATTGTGTTGATGTTTGATTTGGAAAACTGAAAACAAATTTTCACTTCCTCTCTTTGTGATGGATCTAGAATCTATGACTTATTCGATGATTTACATATACTAGTTGATTATGCTACTAATTTTGTTGTGTGTTGTTTACATATATGAATGATATATATGTTAGTCAGCTAGCAATGGATTTTAAAAACTTGTGGATTGAAGTTCACTGATTTTAGCTGATGATAACATCTTTCTGAGCTGATTGAAGACCTATGAGCCTTTCTTGCAGCTGTTCTCTCTTTCATATGAGCATTTTGGTGTCCTCCCAAAGCTTGAGAACTGTAAAAAGTTCTTGAATAGAATAAGCATGGAAAAACTCTTCATGTTGCTTCTTTCTTATCTTCCATCTCTATATTCTGAAACCCAAAAAGGAATTGAAATGAAACAAAAGGTTACAAAAGAATTTAAAAAATTCTAAAAGGTAAAAGGTAGTAGACCATATACATGTAAGTTGTAAGACTATGACCATGATGGATTGATTACTTGAGGAATATCTGAACAAATTAACATGATTGAAGGAGAGAAAAGGCCAGGTAGGAGGAATTAGATAATTTTGAAAGAATGTAATAGTTTTTATATGGTTTTGGATCTTCTGGTTTTTCATTAACAAAGAGTTGTATAAAAAGTGTTCAGAAGCCAAGTTATAAAGGAATTGGAAATTATGAAGGGTCTCTCTAAGTAGAACCATTAAATATAGTGCATGTTTTAAAATCTTGTTTGTTTTCCTGATTGTGCGGTGCTCCAATATGCTGTTAAAAGATGTGTACGACTATTATCTCATGATTACAGTTGGATCTTTTGATTGTTTTTTATGTGTTCTTTGGCTGTGTTCCGTGTGTGTTCATTTATGGTTTCAGGAAGATAACATTCTGTTAAATTTGTTGATGAATGCTTGCATTTGAGAATACAAACAAACACACATGTGTCACTCTACCATTGATCTAAGAAAAGTACACTTGAGTTTTAATTTCTAACATTCTTTAAATTAACTGTGTCTTTGATCATTATCTAAATCTTCATGGTTAGTGACCAAGCTGGCAATTATAACTTGTAGCCTTATAGTATGTATGATTTTGGCTTTGGGTGGTCATTGAGTATTCACTTGTTTCAGTTGAGTGACTTTACTCTTCAGCGTTTCCAATCATTGAGTATTCACTTTTAACTGAAGATCTACATTCATCATTAAATGCATGATTTTGGCTTGGGTGGTCATTGTGGTTTTGACCATCAAGATGATTTTGATCACTGCCACTTTTAGGTGTTGATAGATATTTATGTTCCTTTACTCCATTTGCACAAATAGTTGAATGGTCTGAGCTCATCTTTTGGTGGTCTTCTTCTGATTTGGCAAAAGGTGGCTCTGGCACAACATAAAGGTTTATACCAACTTTGCCTTGATCTATAAACTTGACTGCATTGCTACAACATAATAGAAAATAAATGTAGATTAGCATAAATACATTGGTTATTGAATTTCTCTTTTTTCTTTTTTGGGGTAGAAAGGAAGGAAAAGTAGAAGCTGGTTGTCAATATACATGAACCAAGGGGACTAATATTATCATAGTGAAAATTCATTAATCTAACTATGCATGAGATTTTAAGTTGATGTTTGTCAAGATGTGATTATATTATATTTTATATTTCAGAATAAAGGTAAATTATTACATCCAATAAATAAAAGATACTGAAGTGGTAGTAAAGTTATCAAGCTAAGTATGGACTAATTCCAATGTGTATCCAAGTGCAAAAAGACATAACTTATCCTCTAAAACTGCAAAGAAAGATTGGATTCTATACATGACAAGCTAAATGAGAACTTTTGAAGTGGTTTATTAAAAAAATAATTGCAAATCTGATGACTAATCATTACTACTCAGCTGAGGCAGGCAAAGAATCCAATGAGATGGAATTACATTAAGTGCTAAAGAGTTGTAAAATATTATTTGCTTACCATTTTGCAGGGGTCAAATATTTTATGTGTTTACATCATTCTATCAATTGTTGTCATCTTCTCTTCCCATTCAAGTGAGTTTGCTGGAAAATATTTAGTTTTGCTGGACTTGATTAGTTTGAGTATCTCGATAGGCCCTGGCTTGGCTTGGCTTGATTGTATATGCAATATTTAATTGTGGTTGTAGTTTGTATGTGATAATTTATTGACTGCACAAATTTGTTTCTTGATAATTTATAGATGGATGATCAAGGAGGAAACATAAACCTTACACTGTTAAGTTGGAGACAAAAATATAGGATGATTGTTGTCCAAGTTGTATGTCTTATAGTTTATTATTACATAATTAGGAAACGTTCTCAAGATAGGATGATTGAGTGTACTTTAACCTTAGAGAAGGAGAGGGTACGAGCAAAAATAATGAAACAAATTGCTAGTAGTGAAGGTCATAAGATAATAAGAATGGGTCCCAAAGCTTTTTTAGACTTGTGTGATATCTTAAAATGAGAAGGTGGTCTCCAACCAACACAAACGGGTAACCTTAGAGGAACAAGTTGCCAAAACACTCTACATTCTAACACATAATGTTAGAAATCGAGAGGTCCAGTTTTGGTTTCGACGTTTGGGGAATCCACTAGTCGTCATCTTCGTCGTGTGCTTCAATCAATAATTGAGCTAGAAGATAAATATCTCAAACAACCTAATGGCTCGCAAATTCCTATGGAAATTTTGAGGAGCAACTGGTTTAATGCATTCTTTAAGGTAAATTTATTTTAATTCATAATTCAAAAACATTATAAAAGAAATAATATTAATTAAAAAAAAATCTATGCTAGGATTGTGTTGGGGCAATTGATTGTACACATGTTCGTGTAAAAATGCCATCAACTGAAGCTTCAAAGTATCGAGGCAGGAAAGATTTTCCAACACAAAATATGTTGGTTGCATGCTCCTTTGACCTTAAATTTACTTATGTTCTACCTGGATGGGAAGGCACTTGCATCTGACTCAAGGATACTAAAAAATGCTTTACATAGAACAGACAATCTTAGAATAGCTGGAGGTAATTAATATAATTGTTCTTCATTTTCCTTTGTATTCTATTAGATATATCATAGTAATGGAATATTTTCCTTTTATTAGGTAAATACTATGTCCTTGATGTTGGATTCATGTTGAGAAAGTGATTAATTACACCTTATAGAACAACACATTATCATTTGAAAGAATTCTCCCTTAGAAATCCACCTCGAACGCCTCAAGAATTATTCAACCACCAACATTCATCCTTGTGTAATGCTATTGAAAGGGCTTTTGGAGTTTTGAAAAAAAGATTCCCTATTATTGCAAGTAGAATTGAACCTACCTATGGAATCAAGACTCATAATAGGATCATTGTTGCTTGTTGTATTTTGCACAATTACTTGATGATGGTAGATCCTGATGAAGATTTGGTTGCTGAGGTGGATGAAGAAATTAACAATCAAGTTGCACCTTACCAACATGTTCATGACCCGGTAGATGATGAGGATGAAGAACATACTCGTTTAGGGGAGAATTTTAGAAATTCTATAGAAAGCTATGTGGAGAGATTATACTAGCTGATTTCTTTTTCTTTGTTGATATACTAGTGTATTATATAAAATTCTCAATTGTTATAAATACTCCTAGTTGCTTCCTGTTGCAAACACCTATATTGTTATCAACTTGTTGGGATCTAAGATAAAAATCATGGTCCCATAGTATATTTGCTCTGTGTCCTTTCTGATTTGAAATCATAAAATCCTCCTTTAATTTGCTATTGCATCTACATGCATCTCTTACATAATTGCAAGCATGCATTGCATATATGCTTGGATCTATAATTGAATTCATCTTTATAATTGCAAGCATGCATTGCATATATGCTGTATTTTCAATCTTGACTTGGGTGACACTAACTGGAATGTTGCAGATTGAGGTAATCATGTCTAAGTCAAAGAGAGACATGGACACAAGAGATGAATAATGCTCTTGTTGATGTTTTCCTAAATCAGCTAAACATGGGAAACAAAGTGGGTGGGAGTTTCACCTCAAAATCCTATGAAGCAATAACAAATGAACTACGAGAAACATTTCAAAGGCCTTTTGCAAAGGAAAAGGTGAAAAGTCGCTGGAAGCTAATTAAGAGAAGTTTCTCAAAATGTTACGACTTATTCAAAAATGGGCTTAGTGGGTTTGCTTGGGATCCTGTTACAAAGCGTTGGTGTGCTTAACTCGAAGTTTGGCAAAAGCTAATTGAGGTAATAATTTAGCTTTTAACAAAATTGAAGTTCAGCTGATTGTTGTGTTTAACTTATTTAAATATCCTTCAAAGTTATTAATGCTTAATATCTTTCTAAAGTTAAAGTTATTATTGTTGGTTTGATAGACTAAACTTGAGGCTGAAGAGTGGATGAAAAAGCCCATCCCAAATTATAATAAGATGATGATATTGTGTGGCGAAGATAGAGCTACTGGAGAGCATGCTGAGACTCCAGGGAGATTAGAAACAAAAGGGCAGTGTTGGTGAATAAGAGTCTCTTGAAACCAGGAAGTTCAATTTGGATAACGTTCAAGACATTGGAGGTAATGAAGTCACATCTTTAGAAGTACTTGTATCTCGCAGCCAAGGGCCCAAAGGTAAAAGGTCTAGAATGTCTAGGGATGAAACTAAAGCTGAAGGGATAAAGATGGTTCTTCAAGATCTTGTTAGAGCTTTTAGGGAGAGCACTGCTATACGAAAGAGCTAAGCAGAAGGCTCCAATTCCATAAAGTGAAGTCTGGAATATGCTTGAAGATTTGCAAATTGAGGACCACTTGATCAACCGTGTATACATGTATCTTCTTGGCCATCTCGAGTGCATTAGAGGAGTAATTGGTTGTCCTCAGGACAACGTAAGAGGTTGTTATTTGAGATGGTGTTTGGTCCTGGTGGTCCTCCTTGATGTAACTTTTAAGTGGATTCTATTTGTGAACCATTGATTTAGTATTTAGGTTGATTAAATACTTAACATTGTTGGACTATTTGAGTTTCAATTAATGAAAAATTTTTTCCTTGTGTATTCTTATGAAAAAAATTACCAAAGTGTTGGACCAATAGTATTTGTTATTTTTTCTTTTTTTTGCTAGTTTCGATTGTGTATCCAATTGATAGTTATATTTATTTTTGTCCCATTTTGTTATTTTTTTGTAAATATAAATTTTGTGCATGGTACTATTATTTTTTTATAAATATGGATTTTCAAAAAAATTTATAAAATTTTTTTTGATAGACTTTTCAAAAATATTGATGAGAAAAGTAATTTTTGGAGATAAAAAATCAATAGATATTTTTTTAAATGATCCATTGTGTAGAGTAGAAAATTTGAGGGAGAAGTAGTTTTATAATTTTTTTTCAAAATAACTAATTATTTAAAAATAAAATAATTAAATATATTATTAAAGGATAAAAGTGTAAAAAAAATTATATAATTTCTATTTTTTATCAGTAGAAATATGTATTTTTAACTAAAATAATTAATTCTATAAAAATAAAATAATTAAATATTATAAGAAAAAGGGTAAAATTATAAAACTAAATCACAAATCCCCCAATTTCTTTCCCTCTATATATATTTCACTCCCAAACACATAGAGGATCAATCCTCTAAACTCCTTCCTTCCATCACCTTTCCTTCCCCTCTAATGTCTTCCCTTCCCTTTCCCTCCAAACTCCCAAACAAAGCCTTAGTTTCTCACAGTCTTCTTCTAGATCAACTAAATCTTAAGCAAAGTCCTTCTTATGCTCTTTGATTTGATGTGAATGGTCTCTTTTACACATAGAGTTCTCTTGTTGTATACCCTATAAGCTTCGAAGACTAAAGAGTATCCTAAGAAATACCATCACCAGACTTGGGTCAAACTTTGTGAGCTTGTCCCTTATATTAAGAATAAAACAATTAGATCCAAAGACATGGAAATATAATATATTGGGTTTTCTTCCTTTTCAAAGCTCATAAGGTGTTTTCTTGAGGATGGATCTTAGAAAACTCTGTTTTGAATATAGCAAGAGGTATCAATAGCCTTTACCCAAAAACCTTTGGATAAATTTCTTTCTAAAAGCATTATTCTAGCCATTTCTTGCCAGCATCTATTCTTCCTTTCAGCCACCCCATTTTGTTAGGGAGTTCCAAGAGAAGAGAACTCATGAGAAATGCCATAGTTGTCACAAAAGTTTTCAAAAACATGATTTTCAAATTCTACTCCATCATTTGATCTAATGGAAGTAATTTGAGTACCTTTCTCATTGGAAACTCATTTTACAAAAACATTAAAACTTTCAATTACCTCATCCTTAGAAGCTAAGAAAATAACCTATGTAAATCTTGAGAAATCATTCACTATGACAAGACAATATTTCTTTTCAATTAGACTAGCAGCTTTGGTTAGTCCAAAAAGATCCATATATAAAAGCTCTAGTGGCCTAGTAGTAGAAGCCATATTTTTGTTATGGAAAGAAGCCTTGGTTTGCTTGCCTTTCTCATAGAAATCACTTGTTGAATCCTTGTCATAACTGATCTTTGGAAGGCCTTTAACAAGCTCTTTCTAAGATAATTAAAAAATTAACTTCATATGAGCATGACCAAGTTTCTTATGTCACCACCACTTATCATCCATAAAGGATGCAAGACATTTTACATCTTGATCTAGAAGATCATCCAAGAATAACACGTAAGTGTTATCATGTCTCTTACCAGATAAAATGACTTGTCCAAACATTGGATTTATAACATGGCATGCTTTGGCATTAAACCAAATATTAAATCCTTGATCACAGAATTGACTAATGCTCAACAAATTGTGAGCCAAGCCATCAACAAATAATACATCATAAATTTGGTAAGAATCATCCTTACGAACATCTCTAATACCTATGACTTTTGCTTTACCTCCCTTAGCAAACTTTACAGAACTAAGTTCTTTGGCCTTCATTTCTAACCATTTCTTCTTCCTAATATGTGTCTAGAGCAATTACTGTCCATGTACCACTTGTCATCCATTTCAACATGTGTCCTAAGTCATAAGACACACCTACAACAAAAATGGTTTTGGTTTTAGGTACCCTTTTTTTTTTGGGTCTTTTTAGGTTAGTCACCTTTGGAGGGTGGTTTTTGGACCTGTTGTTTGCTTTATTTATCATATACCATTTGTTAGTTAGATGCCCTTTTATGGTAGAAATTGTAATGTGTTTTAATTTTTACTTTCTTAGATGAGTTTTGTTCACTTTCTCATCCATTTCCTTCTCATAACCGATCCCGTCTTTTTGAAAATAAGGTCTTTGACTTCCAAGTATCATATTCATAAACTTAGAGCCATTAACCATTTTCTCTAAATCTAATTTGAGAAGTTTGGAAGTTTTCTCAAGTTCAGAGATTTCTTTCTAAGCTTTCTAATCCTTGCTAGACTTCAATTTACAAGGACTTGAGTTGTACATTTAAAAACTTATTTTCTCCTTAGATTTCTTCTTTCTCAAGCCTTAGATTGTCAAATTTGCTTTCACTTTCTCAAGCTCTGAAGTTACTTTATGACGATTCTTTTTGAGAGATATGTAATGAGAAGTTAAGGTTTGAGAATTTTTCAGCAACTCATTGAACGGAGGTTGTCACTTAGCTCCTCAAATTAGAAAATTAATTTAATGCTAAGTTGTACCAAAAATGTAGTAAAGGGCAAAATCTAGATCATCTCTCAAGGAGGTTTCAACACTTATTTAGGAAAATTGGGGGTTTTGAAGAATTAAAATTAAAGTAATTGAAATTAAATGATAATAGCAACAATGAAGAAGGCACTGGTGCAATGTATTCCTAGGATTGTGATTAATTATCACTGACTAAATATTAAACCCATTGGTGGTTTTGAGTAATAAATTACTGGTAATTCTACTAGTGATCGATCGATCTCTAGAATTTAACCAATGTAAATAACTGCTAAACAAGATCTCAATTTAATTAGAAATCATATTAATTTAATAAACCAATTGCTATAGTCTAACTGCCAATTAGAAAGTTAATTCTAATATTATCCCTCAAATATAAACTAATAGATATATCAATTTATGCCTAAAGGGTTTCCATAAATGACGATCACCAATTTAGCCATTCCAATAAAGATTATAACAATCACCACAATAATTAAAGGAATAAAAAATGTAGAATATTAAGAAAATCAATGCATTAAATATCAAAAAAGGGTCTTAAACATCATTCCAATCTATTCGGAAACCTTTGCACTAGTAAAGAAGTCTACTTCTCCATCTCTAGAGGATTACAATAATGAAGACAAAAAAAAACCTGAAAATAATAGTAATTATCATTGCCACAATCTTCAAGACAAAGTACCTTCACTAGTGGAATTCCTAAGAGAAAGAAGAATAGAGAAGAAGGAGTAGAGAGAAGATGGAGAAAGAGATGTAAAAAGAGAATAATAGAAACTTAAAGTATCCAGTAAAAACTAGGGTAAAAATTCATCACAATCCCTTAAATATTACTCTTTAAAATAGCCCAAAGTAAGCCCAAAAAATAGATAAGTTATATGATATCTCATCTGCGCACTAGCGATGCAGCGTTAAAATGAGCGCTACAGTGCTCACTAGAGAGGCAATCCCAAAACTTGATGGTTATTGCTCTGCGAGCATTGCAGCGCTAAAATGAGCACTACACTCACCCGAAAGTGCACTTCCACAGTTTTCCTTCCTTTTTGTGCCAACCTACTTTTGGGGAGTTCCCAGTTGTTCTTGGTACTTTGCACTTGTTCCAAACCTCCTATGCACAAAACCATACTCAAAGAGGCAAGTCAAACGCAATAGGGTGTAATTACATATCATCCCAAAATTAGTGCAATAGTCAATTATCTATAAAAAATACATAATGAGAAATAAATCAAAATCCTTATTAATTGCATCAATAACACAATAAAACTAATGCAGAAAGCTAAGGTTTGGAAGCAAGATAAGTGGCATAATAGCCTTTTATCACTTGTCATATAATTTCAAAAGATCATCATAAGAAAGTTCAGTTTCAGATGTGTTATTCATCTTAGTTTCTCCTTCAAGAAGTATAGTCGCCATAAACCAGAGGTTGACAATATCTTCAAGCTCATCTTGAGTTTTTGAATCTTCTTTCTTTCTTCAGAATCACTCCATGTGGCAAGCATTCCTTTTTTTTTTGGAATGAACCTTTTTTATGGACCTTTAAGCTTTGGACAGTTGTTTTGAAGTGTCCTTTTTTTCATTGTTGTAGCAGCTTACATTCTCCAGCTTTCCTTTGCCCTTCTTATCCTTTTTGAAGTTGAAGTCCTTGGTTTTATATGCGAGAATATTAAAATGAATATAAGAAAGAAAACTAATTACAATTAACCAAAATGGACATTAGCTTAAGGATTTCTGAGGGTCAAGGACACATTTATCACTATGCACATATTATCAAACACATAGAATGTAGCTAATTCAAGTTATTAGTGCAACCGCTACTAAAAACTCATGCAATTCACCTAACGACTGCCAAACATTTGATTAACACGTACAAATTAACTAGATGATCGAGATCTCAAAATCCAATTAACTGGTATTAAATTTTAGCACCAACTACATTAGCCTAAGTCTCAACCAAGACCTTACTTTAATTCTTTAGTTAATTAAACATACTTCATTTAACCAATCAACATATATTCAATCATTATTATTGTCATCTCAATACCATTAAATAAAAATACACAATGTTTAATACACAATGTAATCAGTTCCATATGCTCGGTATGTGCCTTGATTCTTGTTGTCAAATTGAAATGAACATGTATGTTGCTATCGCTAAACCTCATAGGCCAAGAATAGAACTAAAGAGAATGTATGTATGTATTATGTGATGTCCAAAGACTAGGCTGTAAGTTTCTCTATGTTCTCATAAGAGTTCCCATAATCTTATTAGCTTAAACAAATGGGAGTGTGTTAATAACATGTCCATGTTTGATATGTGTGTGGTTTTATGCATGAACATGCATAATTGATTATGCCTTATGGGACAATGAATAGAATAGTTTCCTTTTATGCTCCCATGACATTCAAAGCTTATGTTTACTGATATCCAGATTTCTTAAATTCTCTTAGGGTTGTTATGCTTTGAGTATGACATGTGACCTAGTGATTATGTTTGTATCATTTTTTTAATTAAAAAAAGGGTTTTACGAATAGTTAAGGTACTTAGTAAGTGTGTTGGAAGATTCTAGATGAAAAGATTTTTTCAAAGAAATTATTTAACGTTCTTTACAAGATACATAATGTAGGTAAAAAGCGCACAAAAGGGGGTTAAATCGTGCTTCTATTTTTCTTTCCCTATTTAACTTCTAAAAAGCTCAAACAAGATACTATCAAGCTATGAGCTTGAAGTGCAGCTGAAACTTAACACCCTTCACACCACAAAGCTATGCTTAAGCCATAACCTTATAGTGAGTAGTTGTTACTTGTTAACTTTACTTGACCTTAGATGTGTATATATAGTATTTAAATATGAGCCTGCTTTTGAGACAAACATAAAGCATTCCTCTCACGTTGCTAAGTTTGAACATAAATTCTAGGTCATAATAAAATAGCAATACAATATAATTGTATTATACAATGGCAAAACAAATCATATACATAGCTATATCAACCCTTACCTTGGTTCACATAGGAACTCTCTAGTCTAGGTAGGGTACTACTCAAAAACTCATTAAAAGAAAATAAAAAGACTAACTAAATTCTCTATCATCGTTCATCAAAAGCTCTATACGTGATGCCAATACCAGCTAAGAATCTCCACAAAATAATCACCATCATAGAAGTCTATGTAAAAAAATGATAACAACAAGAATGAGAATCAAAGATTCCCAATAGGAAAAATACTAGTCTACTACACAGTGATATCTACATAGTATTAAAATAATTATAGTATCTTTGATTTCTTTTGAAATAACTAGCTTGCTTATTCCTTTACTCATTAAATATAGTATTATGAGTGCACTTATGCTTGAGAATAAAAAGGTCATAGGATTCATAAAATAAGTACTCAGGATTCTAGTTGTTTAGATAATAATTAGTTTATTTGTTTCATTACTTCTTTGACATAATCTTATTATGAACTTTGGGCTTGAGAATAGAACTTATAGGATTCCTGATATACTTCTCATATGATGTATTACTAGTGATGTAACACCTTGTGTTACATCCTGATATAGTTTACTTGTTGTAGTACCTCATACTATAACTTGATATAGATCACATTGTGAATCCATGAGCTTATAATCAAGTAATTGATATGTAGTTAGTATCATTATTTCTTGTGACTTAATTTTAGTAGATAATTTTAAACTTAATGGTAGAACTCGTAGGACTCTTCTGATATATTTCTCCGTGGATCGTACTATCAACGATGTAATGTCATCATGTTACAACCTGATATAGTTCACTAGATGGAGTACGTCTACTACATCTCATCTGAATAGCCTCGCTATTCTAGTATATCCCTTTCTCACAACGATGTAACACCGTCGTGATCATAACCTGATATAGTTCCAAGGGCGTAGCACGTCTACTACTACTCGTGAATCGATGAGCTTACCATTAAGCAATTAATATTACATAAAGCTTATTCTCTTAAGTTTTCTTTCTTCGTAAAGATCTTTAATAATTGTTTAGGAAACTTTATGATTCTCAAGAGAAATCTCTTCTTAATAGTTCTATTTTTCATACTTTTGCTTTGAGATTTTCTTGAAATCTCCTTAACTCTTATGAGATTTTTCTCTGTTAGTCTCCTGAATTACTATGAGACTTTTCTCTTGAAAATCTCCTGAATTTCTTATGAGATAATTCTGCTCAAAAACCTTTTGAAGCCTTATGAGATATTCTATTCAAAATCTCTTGGAGTCTTATGAGATATTCTATTCAAAATCTCTCTTTAATTCTTATGAGATTTATCTAAAATCTATTAAACTTTTTATGAGATTTTGCTGAAAGAAAATAGTTAAACTATTATGAGATTTTCCATAAAATCTACTAAATTGTGATGAGAATTTTCTATAAAATCTGCCAGAACTTATGAGATTTTTTTGCAAAGTCTGCTAAATTTTTGTGAGATTTTATATCACCAGAAATTGTAAAACCACTTGCGTGATAATTCTTGTAACTTTCAAGGAAAAGAAACCAAGTGTCTTACATAGATTTCAAAGCTTTTATTCTATAGATCAAAATCTCATCCTTTTTCATGAAACTTTATCATCATACTTCAAAAATACCAATCTTTCAAAGTTTATAAAATTATTTCTGATTATATTCTTGTAAAATCTCTAGGTACCTCATTCTTTTTAAAGAACTAGAAATCTCTTCATTTATATAGTCAAATCTCTTACATCAATTCAATCAATTCACGAGACTTTCATGCATAGCACCTTTTGCATCTATCAAGTTCATATATATATATATATATATATATATATATATATATATATATGCCTCTTGAAAATATTTTCAGATTTCACAACATAATTTCAAGCATATATCAAGAGTTTATTTAGCAAAAATAGCCAAACAATCACAAAGTAATAGATTAGAATCTTTCCTACCTTTTTTCCAAGCTTTTGCTAACCTTTCTCTAGTTTTTTTTCTTCTCTAATCCAAGCCTCAAACCCACTTTCCAGCCCCTATATACGTTGTTGTTTAGGCAGATTTGAGGGGAAAAACAAGGTTTTGGCATGAGTATGATGTAGAGGAAGTGTTCTTGAACTAGCTTAAGTGTTTTCCTAAGCATAACCTTCAAGAATTGGAAGCTTTTATGGAGTTTCAAGAAGTAAAATATGAAGATGGTAAAGGGAAGGGGAAAGCAACATGAAGTTGCTGCAAGGAAGGAAAGAAATCCTACCTTTTTCCATTTTTTCTTTATATAGAAAAACTTACTTGGAGAGAAAGTAAGTTGTATGTTTCTTGTCCTATCAATTTACCTTATATTTGTACTAAAAATGTCTATATATATTTGGTTGTCTTGAGTAAAAATTGTATGAGATATGATAATATCCATTATTTATGTTAGATTTAGTATTTCGGTGTACCAGTTATTGCCATTTGGTGTACCGATTATTACCATTTTGGTACCCAATTGACATAAAAAAAACTTTATCGGGTTAAAATATCTATTTACCTTCATCGTTATTTTCATCTATGTTATTATACCAATTATAGAGTCTCATTTATATCCTTGATTAAAATATTATTATATTGATTTTTAATAATATTAAATTAATTTTTATTTTTTTTTATAAACTTCTCATATTATTGTGGTCATAACTTGTTCTCGAAATTTTCAAAATCCCTATAGATTATTCACAATTAATCATTTTATCACAACAATGCAAAAAAAATCGGGTCGTTATAGAAACAATGTTAGCGACTTCATAAATTGAACTTTCTAACTAAGAATGTCAAATAAACACATCAAGGAAAGCTTTTCAAATGAGACACAGTAAATGAACTAATAGTAGAAATAAACAAGAGATTAAGGAGAAGAGAAATAATGCTCAAGAGTTTTTATACTGATTCAGCCAACCTGCGGACATTCAGTTCTTAACAACCATTGAGTTTCACTAAACCTTTCTCAAACCAAGAAAGAACAATGGTAGTCTTTACAATAGCCTTCCCAAGCTCTCACCAGGAACCATGGATAACCCCTACTATCACAAACCAAGTAGTTATTCACCAGCATCTTCAGCTAACTCTAGTAGTCTTTGACTAGCCTCTCCAAGCTAAACAGAGTAGTCTTTGACCAGCCTTTCCAAGCTTGAATGGTAAAACACCTTTATTGTCGTGTTGCAAGTAATCTTTGACGAGCCTCTCCAAGCTAAACCATATCATTACTGGATCAAGGTTACAAAGGTTTGTGTTTGGATTTGTAACTCAAACTGACTTATACTCAAGTTTCCATAAGATTTACAAAGAAAAATCTGGAAACACTTGAATGACTTTTTTCTAGTTATGCTTCCTTGGAAGAATGTATGAATAATAAAGAAAGGTAAAAAGAAGATTTTTACAACCAAAGGAAATTATTACAAGATGTAAAAGACCTTTACAAGAAGATGAAGAGAGATTTTCATAGAGTTTTAACTCTTTGTATAGCGTCAGCCATATTTCTTTGATAGCACAATATCTCTATTTATAGATAGTCTTCCTTGTGACCGTTGCCCTTGATCAAATCTCCAAGTGATATGTGTTGATAATCCATTTGTGTCTTGGAAAGGTTTAGAAAAGTAGCCTATCTATTTGTCAAACTTTTACAGAAGCCATTGTAAGATTAAGTTTTCTTGATGTCCCTTCAAAACTACTCATACTTTCTAAATGTGGTTTCTGAATTCCTTCTTCTAGAAGCTGAGGTAGTTGACCAAGTTAGTAGAAGAGATGACACGCAGTTTTGTCATTGGGTTTTGACTTTTCAAATTTCAAATTTGAATTTCACAAATTTCCCTCCTTCATTATAGAGTGCATGTATCATAATAAGTGAGCTTTCTGATATGCGTACCATTTCCTTAATGATTCTTGGGTTTTCTTGTCTTCAATCAGAGTTTGTTGATGAACAAAACATTGCAAGTGTGATAATTAAAGATAGTAGAACACTTTGGCTTCAGTATTTGATGGATATCTTTATTCCAGGTGAACTTTTTGAAGTTCCGTGCTCTTTCTAAGTCCTAGATCTTGGTTTCTTGTACTGATTGCTTTTCTTCAAAATGTTAGGCATTTTAAGCTTGTATTTAGACATTATCACTTTGATTTAGTTCATATCTTTTAAAATGAGATAAAGCATGTTTGCACATGTAAAGTGAACTTATTCTTGCTTAAATAACCCTTATTATGCTAACGATAGAACATGTTTGCTGCTTCAAGAAACTCAAGATAAACATTAGTCATTATTCAAAGTATTTTCCTTTAAATTGGCTTTGTTGTATTCATTAAAGCTTTCAGAAGGGTTCTGGAGCAAACACATAAGACAAGTTTGGGTTGAAAGCATTATTTATTTGTAGGAAGGTTAAGTGTTGGAACGAAGTTGTAATCCCTTTTCTATGTTGCATTGTCATGGTTGGCTTTCCTTGACAATGTATCTATTAAAACCCTTTTTACGTGTGAATGTATGATTAGATTGGCATTTCAGCGATTAATTTTGAGTTTTAAATCACGGGTTCTCAATTAAACAAGTCTATGCATCTTTATGCAAGAAGTATGTGTTCTTTTCTAAACACACATGTAACGCCCCAACTTTTACCTGTCATTTAAAATTACCGAATTACCCTAGGTAATTCTTATATACATTCGAGACCGAACAATCCTCAATAGAGGAATATAATATTAGAAAAGAAGTTATGAGCGATTCCTGCAAGAGTCGCAAGTCTGAATTTCTACGCGCGAAATGACCAAAACGCCCATGCGGCGTTTTAACTCCATTTGCATGCCGACTAAGCCCGAACCTCACTAAAATGTTTTAAAAGATGTTTTTAAGCTATGATTGACCATTGGTTAAGTTCGGATGGCCCGGACAATTTTTGAGTGAAGTTACGATTTTGCCCCTCTTTGTGTAGTTTTGCAAATTTTGAGATTTTGATTCGTCTAGCAAAACATAAGCAATATTAGGCTCAAATTAAAGCTTATTAAATTCTAATTCTTAATCTAGAGTCAAAATTATTTATTTAAATTGATTAGAACCTGAAATTGCTTAAAAACACCCAAATTGCTTACTAATTCACCTAAGCCCTTAATTGCAAATTCTCTAATTTGCAAAGATACCTTACCTACACCTAAATAATGCATGGAACACACAAATTTCTCCTCCTTGGGCTGTAATGGACGAAATTATTGATGCCATTATGCATTAGAATAATTACCCAAAGATACACTAAAACAAAATGCCAAAAATTCCCTAAAACATGGTATAAAACATGCCTTAAACAAGAATGATTTTCCTCCCTTTGTTCCCCATGAAAATCCATCAGCCTTCCTCCTTCATTTGTCCATTTATGAGCTTCAAAATCTCTATAAATAGGCATGCTTGAAGAGGTGTTAGAAGCCTTTGATCATAACTTACACAATTCTAGTTCTTAGGAGCACCAAAAGCTTTCTTTCTTCCTCCTCCTTGGCCGAATTCTCTCTTCAGTTTTTCAAAGAGATCTTCTTCCATTTCACTCAAAGAAACCAAGTTCTCTTCCTTTCCTTCAAATCAGATTAGGTAGGGAGTTGTTTCTAAGTTCATTTTATGCTATGACAAGTTATGTTTCTAGCTCAAAAATGATGATTTCATGGACTTTCTTCTAGCTATCAATTTCGGTTTTGTTTTCCCCTTTTCTTTTAAAAACATTTCAGCCTTATGGCCTAGATTATGATGAGACCATGGTTTGATGATGAGGTTCTTGAGTGTTGGTTGCAAAGCCTTCACAAGTTAGACCTCTAAAACTTGAAGGTTTCACTAGTTTTTAAAGCTTTACAATTTCGATTTTTCTTTCCTTATTTTTCTTTAATGATTTCGGCCAAATGGCCTAAGAAGGAATATGATGATAGCTTGATGATGAGGACCTTGAGTGTTGGTTGTAAATCCATCACAAGTTAGGCCTTTAAAGCTTGAAAATTCCACTTGATGCAAAACTTTAAAGAATGATGTTTTTATGATGTAAAAATAAAGATCTTGAGTTTAGAACTTGAAAGATGTATTTTTCACTTTGTCTTGCTAAGATATATATATTGGGTTGAATTTATATTTCTCTAAAGTCTTGGAAGAGCTCTAGTAAAGAAATAAAAGGAACTTGCATCCATGTCTAAGTTTATGCCTTGCATAACCATGTTTACTTTTAATGTCATCACTAAATTCTCAAGAATAAATAAATGAACTTGCATATCTCATGTTTAAATTTCCAAGCTTGCATTTCATGTTTATATTTCAAGTTGTCACTTAATCTATAAAGATAATAAAGAGGTTGCATCTCATATTTATTTTATGCTCTCACTTTATTTTATAATGGCTAAAAGAATCAACGCATGACATGTTTATTTTATGTCATCACCTAAAGATCCTAGAGCTCAAAGACTTGCCCAAGTATCACAAGCAAAGTTGGAAAATGGTAGTATCACTTTCAATTTCCTTAAGATTATTGGAGTTAAAGAATTCATTCTTTAAGAAGTCTTGAGTTTGGAGCTTAATAAGATGTAATAAGAATTCTCTTCTCCCTTCACCGGTCCATGCGGACTACCGCGCTCCTTTTTAAGATTCTCTTCTCCCTCCACTTGTCAGTGCGACTACCGCCGCTTCAGTTTCTTGCATATCATGTTTATAATTCCAAGTTATCACCTTATAAAGACAAGATTAAAATGAGGTTGCATAGCATGTTTATGATTCTAGTTATCACCTAAATCTCTAAAGCTCAAGACTTGCTCCTTTTATCTTAAGTGAAAATTGTAATCGTAAAGATTCTTTCAATGAATAAATCGGCCTCATGATTAAGGTAGGCCTAAAGTGATTTTAAATAAGCTACTGATTTAGTTCTAAAATTTCTTTCAAGAATAACAAAAAGAATTAGTTTTTAAAAGAGTTTTAAGGCCTTGCAAAGATTTTACGAGATACTAGTATCTTACTTGTACTTAAAAATGTGATTTGATGCAATTATATGAGGTTCATGATTCAGCCACTGATCTAAGTTTAGTACTACTGTATGATGATGGTTTAATATGTATGAAGTTGTGATAATCATGGTTTATTGCTGAGGGAACGATTCTATGCATGTTAGAAATAAAACTAGCTTCCAGAAAAACCGTAAAAGCAATATTTCTAGAACTCTAGAAAATGAAATTTATGTATTCTGTCCAGAACCTTTAGCAGCCCTAAGAACCAGGTTCTATTATGTTTAGATAAGAGAGAATGATTCATAATTGGTTTAGTAATTAATTTTAGCACCATAAGGAAAGCAGGTAATGAGAAATGGTTAAAAATGCAACTTCTAGCACACCGTGAAGCCTTAAATATAACTTGCTGCCTATGCTGTCCCATATAGTTTAATAATATTCTTAAGACTTATAATTAATGGTAATGATGATAATGAATCCTTTAGATGCATGATTAATTAGTTTGATAATTGAGATTACCCGATTCTAAAGTTTCGGTTGTTTAAGATAGTTTTTCGGTAAGAATTTATGATGATGGTTCTTTGAAGTTTGAAATGATAAGTCTATGTAGTGATTTGATGCTTATTAAGTATTTGATATCATTGAATGACTTCATAGTTTGCATGATATAGTTGCTGTTGCAAATAATGAGAATGTTTATGCATCCTGATGATTATGAATTCAGAGTTATATTATGATATAACATGCAAAGACTTAATGGTGACTTAAAATTATGAGGAAATGATCCTTTGGACCCATCAGACTATAGGTGGTGAAAAGGTGATCATAAGAAAATGATCCTTTGGACCCATCAGACTATAGGTGGTGAAAAGGTGATTCTTGCCCCCTAGCCCGTTCTCTCAAAAGGGTAGAGTCGGACTTTAACTTATCAAAAGGGATAAGTATATGCTAGTGACGACTAGTAAGGTATGAGCTCATAACCTAGATTACTCCCAAAGGGTGGAGTATAGGGTGGCCCAGGAAAATGATGATGAAAGTAACTTTAAGTCACCTAAGAAACTAAGTAAATGCATTATGTGAATATGATGTTCTGCTATGCATAGTATTTATGAGATGATGATGAGAAATATGATGTTTTGCTATGCATAGTATTATGAAATGATGATGAGGAATATGATGTGATTTTATGCATAACTATGTTATTATATATGAAAGGAAAAGTTCATTATAAACATGACATGTTAAGTTTATGATGCATTATAAGACGCATGATTAAAACCGATGAACCTCGGTAAAGTATATTTTCAAACTTAATAAATCAATCTTAGCATGCTCACTATTTCATAATAACCCCGAGGTTCCTGAGGACGATGATGATGACACGATGCATATGAGGTGAGTACCCTACGAGATTCTTATAAAAGTTTCTCACTCCCTCTTCTTTTCTTTCCATCTCGTCTTTAGAAAGTGATGGTGATGTTTGTGATTCCCATTGATGCTCTCACCTGGTAGATGTACTTGATCTGGTGAACCAGCTTATTATCCTTGAGGAACATATCGCTAAACTTTGCGCGTGAGCTTGGATATCTATCCCTATCCTTGGAGTGTTATTACTAGGTGCCATTAATGGATGTCCTTCCATCCATATATTATTTATATTTTGTTAGATTGCCTACACCTAGTCTTATTCTGTTGGTAGGCAAACTATCTATGTGTTATGTAATTATGGATGTTATATGATGGAGCCAATATGATGTGTTTTTCATGCTATATCTGCATTATTCGCTTTATTTCGATTATTGTTCACGTTATGTGCGGCTCATGTTTTCAATTATGTTTTAAAAAAAATGGCTCGTAATTTCACTAAGTATTTTTAAAGTATGATGAAAGAACTGAAGCAAAGAGTAAAGTCTAGTAATTAATCAGATACAACCTAGGTGTATTCGGTTAATTATTAGGGTGTTACAACACACATGTAAATTGGGTGAAAGAGACTTAAAATGAAATCTTCCTTTAAGCTACAACTTGTTAATGCAATAGTGAAGTTTAATTAACTTAAATATGGTAGTAAGAAGTACATTGAATTATTTGACTTATGTATGCTAGATGGATGATTTCTCTAAGTAGAATTGAAATTTATGCTACTATTGGCTCACATGATTGGCTTATCTTGGAGCGCATATTATTTACCTTGATTTCATGTATTAGCATGATATGTGAATGCAATTGGATCTCTTGAATGCATATGTTTTCGCTTGAAGGAATTTGTTTAAAGATTAGGAAGTTTGGAGGGAAGAAGATTTAGCTCGAGAGGATTAATAGTGCATTTTGTAATGACATAATGTTTTAGAAGCCTAGAGCAAGTTATGTTGGTTTGATTGATCGATTGTCAGGTGTTGCACTCATGCACACTAGGATTTTAGGCACATGCATGCTTGTTAAGAATGATACTTTTGAATGTTATGTTCGTTGTTCGTATTTCCTATGCATACGAACAAGTTAGCTTAGATTTCCATGCATGAAGCTCATATAGAGACTAAGAAAGTTTAGAAGTTGAGGACTTTAAGTCCTCGTGATATCAGTTATGTTGAATAAGGGATGAAAAAGAGAGAAACGGAGTAGGGATGAAGGTTGAAGCTTAATACTCTCTATCCTTGAGAGCTCACACGTGCACGAGGTCACAGAGCAAAGATATCCACCCAGGGCTTGTGCAATGGAAAGAGTTGCACTTAGAGGTGAAGCCGCCCAGAATTAGTGTCATGATAGGTGCCTTTGTCTCTTTAGTGGGAAAGGGCTGCCCTTAGAGGTTGAGCCACCCAAATATGGCAAAAGGCATCCCTAGACAGAGTAGAAGAGTAGTGGCCTTCAGGATGGCACCGCCTCCTAGTTTATCAGTTTCACAGCTAGTGTATCATGTCAACATGTTCTGGGTATACATACTTGTCCTGGTAGCACTAAGCAATTTGACCATCCTATCTCTTTCATCTCCAAGATGTGTAAGTTTGGATTTGGGGACCAAATCTCTTTTCAGGGGGAGTATGTGATAAATCAAGTCTATGTGTCCCTAGACAAGTCTAGTGCAGCCATAGGGTACCCACCTTTGTTATCCTGAAGACCCCGGATGTAGAAAGGTAGCAAAAGGTGCAGGTCATGCATTTCGGAGACCTTATAGTGGTAAAAGACTACTATAGCGGTTACAGTCATGGGTTGACCATAGCAATTGTGATACTATAATGAGGCTGTCAGTTGAGTTAGGACGTGATTACTACAAACCACTATAGCGGTCTTGAATCACTATAGTACCCTCTATGTCAAAATGAGTCCAAAATAATACAGTTTCATTTAATGACCTACCAACCCTATAAATACCCTCCTCATTCACGTTTTTCTCCCCAAACCCAAACACTAGCTCTCCCAAGCATTCTTCCACCCTTTCACTCTCATCTTCTCTCAATCCTAACTCCTTCAAGCTTCAAGGTAAGGATTGTTCATGGTTTATGTTAGGATTCTTCCTTTTCTTCCTTTTCATGTGTTTGGTCATTGATGTTCTTAGTTGTTGCCAAGTTTGGGTACTCTTCCAATGTTCATGAAGTTGTCCTAGTAAGCTTATAGTTTATTCATGTGTCCATATTATTCTATGGTAGTTGTTGGTGCAATTCTTAGCTTCCAAGGTCAAGTTAGTGGTGATACCTCTACCCGGACCTTCAAGGTGAGTGAGTTTGAAGTCATGACCTTATTTTCATCATTATAAGTATGTTCTAAGCATTCTAAACATGAATTTAGAAGTGAAAATATGTTATTAGACATGATTTTACAAATTAAGCCAAGCTTATCAAAATTGTGAATTTTGGTTATAGCATGATAAGTATGTTTTAGAAAACCATGTGACCATTATTGAATTGTTGTATGCCATGAAAATGTTTTATATGTTCTTGAAGAGATTCATAGGAAAATACATCAATTAGCAAGTTACTAAAGTTGTCAAACACATGTTTATTGATTTAAGAGATTACCACATTTTCAAGAGTTGGGATGTCAGATTATGATTTCAGAATATCAAGTTGAGTTATATTGAAAAAATATGTTTGCTGAGTATGATTTGTAACACCCTAACTTTTAACCTAATATGCTTGAGTTGCATTTCAGTTAGTTATTAGTTATGCTTTTGTTTCAGAACTTAACTTATCTTTCTTTAAAATACGGGTAATGAAAATAGGACTGAATTTTTCTTTTGAACTTAAAGCTTAAGATGCAAGTCGCGCGTATGCATAGATATCGATTAATACACATGTGGTATAACAATCATATACACGTCATTATAGCATATATACACATCATCATAGCATATATAGGTAAATCATAGTATAATCACAACACAAATTGTATTAACATTCCATAATAGTGATGTTTTGTAAACATAAGGACATCCTAAGATACTTAAACACAACAATAAAGGTCGATCATACAATAACCCAAAGCTAATCATGGCTATAACAAACTAGACTAGTCTTCATGCTTCCGCTCGACCTCTGATCCGGTAGATAACGTGAATTCTTTGCCCGCGCCTCAAGGAAGATCACGAACAATTCGCACCATTCACGTCTGGAGACGACACAGAAGAAAGAAAAGGGATAAGAAACTTATTCAAGATTCTCAGGGCATCCCGACTTTAACGCAAGTGTCATCGTCATCGTTCCCAGCCACTTCAGTTTTTATTATGAAAGAGGTGTGCATGCATAAGACTTCAATTTTAAATTTCTCAAATTCTTTTATCCGAAGTGGGTATCTTTTAGCATGGGTCTTAATGACATGAATGCAACAGATATTTCATGTATGCATGGCAATACCTTGAGAGCATAAATAACACATTTCACATAATTAAATGCACAATTAGAATAATGATGTGACATATGCATATGCATCTTTGCTTTATCATGATTGAACTCTTCGAGTTCCTTTCTAAATTTCCACCCTCATACATCATCACCGATAGCCAACCATTTCACCGTCCCGATTTTTAACGTTATCACCTACACTCTGCCTCACCTATCGCCTATGAATGAGCTCAAACCTAACTACCCGTTGCTAGATTTAATATGGGGAAATAGAGGGGAATAACATATTACTTTCATATCATGAGTATGCACTTTCTTGTCATGAGGAATGCAACTTTTCTTGGATCACCTCTCACAACTTTTAATTCGGGAGTCTAGAGGATTATTTCCACATTAGCATATCATATGAGGATGCAACATGAGCATGAAATCATAGAATATCATAAAACAGATCATGTTAAGATGCAAGACCATAATTATATCATATTCTTTACTTTTGCTCACATGCAACTTTGCAATATTTCAAGTAAAAGCATAACATGTCATATACCTTCCAAACAACTAATCATAGAAGATCACAATAACACATAACTTTTTAAGCATATGGAAACATCACAACATTCTTTAATAACTAGCCATTCCCTATTTCAATTCTAAATTATCCTCATAAGAAATCTTTATTGTCTTAGCCACATAATTAGAAATCTTTCGATTGATGGTAAAATTAAAAAACTCAATAAAATATATCCTTACTCACTAACATATATGCTCATATATATACATAAATATATTTCATAAGTCAAGTTTCACTATGTAAATTAAAATGGTGAGTCTTGAGCACTAAATTAATTCTTAGTGATGGCATAAGTATAAATATGTAATGCAAGCTTCATTCTTACTTTTCTAGATTGATAGCAAGAAATGTAAATATGCTATGCAAAGCTTAAAATTAAATATGAGAATGCAAGCTCTAGTTTTACATCTTTAAGTTTTAGGTGATGACTTGAAAAATAAATATGCTAGACAAGAATTGTAAACATGAATGCAAGTTCAATTCTTTATTTTAGTGCTCTAGGCCTCTTAGAGTATTCGCTCTAAATCACATTTCAACTTTAGGGTTGAAATAGGTAGGTTTTGAGATTACTTATTTAAGTAATAATGCATGCTCTTGTTTTAACCTTTAAGTTTAAGTGATAACTTGGAAAATAAATATGCTAGGCAAGGAAATATAAACATGAATACAAGTTCAATTCTTTATTTTAGTGCTCTAGGCCTTTTAGAGTATTTACTCTAAATCACATCTCAACTTTAAGGTTGAGATAGGTAGGCTTTGAGATTATTTTAGTGCTCTAGGGCTCTTACAGGATTTACTCTAATCACATCTCAACTTTGAGGTTGAGATAGGTAGGCTTTGAGATTAGTTATTAAGTTATAACTTGAAAATAAATATGCTAGGCAAGGAAATATAAATATGAATGCAAGTTCAATTCTTTATTTTAGTGCTCTAGACCTCTTAGAGTATTTACTCTAAATCACATCTCAAATTTAAGGTTGAGATAGGTAGGTTTTGAGATTAGTTATTAAGTGATAACTTGAAAATAAATATGCTAGGTATGGAAATATAAACATGAATGCAAGTTCAATTCTTTATTTTAGTGCTCTAGACCTCTTAGAGTATTTACTCTAAATTACATCCCAACTTTAAGATTGAGATAGGTAGGCTTTGAGATTAGTTAATTAGATAGTAATGAAAGTGCAAGACTTAAATATAAAGATGCAATGCAAGGACTTGAAATATAAATATAAATGCATTTCTTTAAGTCCTAAACTCAAGATTACCACTTTAACAACATAACAATATCACTTGCTAAAAACTTTTTTAAAAGTGAAACCTTCAAGCTTTAGAGGTCAAATAAATGATGGTTTTTGCAATCAACATCCAAGATCCTCATCATCAAGCCATGGTTCCATCATTATCTAGGCCTTGAGGCCGAAACTATCAAAGAAGAAAAAGGAAAAGGAAAAACCGAAATGAAACAAGGAAGAAGATAAGAACTTGCAACTTGAAACAAAATAAATCCAAGGAAAGGAATAGAACTTTAAAAAGAACAACTCCCTACCAAAGATATTTCCATTTTCAAAGATGGAAGCTTGGTCTTGAAACAAGATGAGAAGAACAATTCCTTCCTTGATGCTCAAAGGAATTCGGCCAAGAGAAAAAAAAACGAAGAAAGGTTTACTTTGAGTTTTTGATATTGGGAATGGGAAGGTTATATATTTACAGGAAGGTTTATGGTGCTTGGGTGGTGGCTTGTGTTTGGAAATTAGTGGAGGAGGATGATTCTTTGAAAGGATGAAGAAGAAGTAAAAGAAGAACTTTTAGAACTCAAGGAAAGAAAACTTGAAGTTTTGTAAAAGTGAGCAAAATGTTACAAGCTTTCTTAGTTGCCTATTTATAGAAAATGAAACACAATGGAGGTGCATCCATGGAGGAGTGGCCGGTTGCTTTCTTGGAGGAAAAAGGAAGAGAAAATATCTCTTTGTAAGGTATGGCTTTGGGTATGGCTAGGTAAGGTGCAAGGCATGGTTCAAGGTATGACATGCATGATTCTTTAAGCTTATTTTAATTGAATTTTCAACTTGTGATGGATGGTTTTGGGGGAGGTATGGCGGCCATGATTAAGGCATAATGGGGGAGGAAAATCATTTTTAATGTTGGTTTACAAGTGTGTTTAGGAGTTGATTTGGTTAGGCTATGGATTAGGAATTGTAAGTGTTTAAGTGAGAAAATGGGAAGTTAAGGTAGTTCAAGACAAGATTAAAGAGTGGTCTTGCTTGATTAATGTAAATCTACCTTTATTAGGGAGGAATCTCATCATGTGACAACTTCTATGATTTAAGGAAATTGATTGGAATCTTACTATTCATGAAAATGTGACATAAAGTCTTTAAATCAAGAAAAGGATTTTGAGTTTCTCTAAGCAATCTTAGGTTCTAATTAACCTTAATTAATTATTTTGACTCTAGATTAATAATTAGAATTTACTAATCTTTAATTAGAGCCTAATATTGTTTAGGTTTTGCTAATTGTATCATTAGACCCAAAATGCATTTAGCTAGGGGCAAAATGGTAATTTTTCGTAAAACCCTCCAAGACTACCGGGCTTAATCTATCGTTAAATATTACTTAAAAACATCATTTAAAACCTTTTGGTGAAGTCTGGGCTTATCTGCATGTAAAACGGTGTTAAATAACCACAGGGCGTTTTGGTAATTTTGCTCATCGAAACTCAAAAATGAGATCCTTCTCTCTATTACCACACATAACACATATAGTCCCCTATCATCATCAAAACATCCCCTTGGGGATGGCCGGACGGCGATCTCATTTTGGGTAAAATTACCTTAGGGCATTTTAGTCATTTGAACATGGAAAAAATTGGGGCGTTACATGATTTATCTTCATGAACAGACAGGCTACTAAGATTTTAGAAATTTAGTCTATGTTATTGAAGGACTTGAATCTAGTATGATTCATAACAATTGTCAAATACATATTCTGTAGGCTTTTGAAATTGCCATGTCTACAAGCTAATGATTCCTTGGACATGATTTCATAGCCACAATTATGCTAGAGCAAGATTGTTAGAATTATATGAATTAGAGCTTTAAAAATTTTCAGAGTTTTAAGAGTGTTTAGAATTATTTGATTTATATGCAAACTAGTTTTAGATGGTAACTTTAGAGAAATAGACAGTGATTTAACACTATGAGAGATCATTAGTCTTGGTACCAAGTTGTCCTACTGAGGACAATCTCGCCCTATTAGAGAAATTCAGAGAATAGAACCTAGTTAGGTGTCCAATGCGAGACCTTATAAGGTACCCAGAGAGACTATAGTATTATCAGAGATTATTATTGCTATACTATGTATGTGTGTGTATGTGTGTGTATGTGTGTGTGTATCCAGTGATTACTGTTTCTCTAGTAATTACCATACCATGTATTTAGAAATGTTTTCCCGTGTAATTATGCATATAGATGTTAAAATGTTTTGGTTGTCCCATATGGTTAGTGGGTGAGAATCCACTCACTAAATCCGTTGACACACCCCATCCCTTCCTCATTATAGTTGCAGATCAGATTATCATTAGTCACCATTTCAGGAGACATAGCTATTCCAGTGATGAGCTTTTCTTTAGGTAAGACTTAGTTTATGATTATGTTAGAGTAGAGTACTCTAGTAATTGTGCAGGTAAGATCCAAACTATGCATCCTATTTTAAGATTATGTATCTATTTTAGAGTTATGAACATCCTTATATGGTTTCAAATTTCAAGCATGGATTTGAGATGTACATTGTAATTGGAATTTATGTAACAAGCCAGGTATGTACTCATGATTCGGTTTTTAAGCATTAAATTGCTTATCAAATTTTGACTAAGATCATGAAATAAGAGAAGTTCATGATTAAGTATGTTGAAATAGTTCAGTTTTATGAAATTAAATATTATGTTTCAAAGAGAGAAATTGATATTTATTTAGAAGAAATCATGTTTTAGTTATGAAAATCATGTTAATTTATGCATTCAATGAGTCACGCTACCCATGAGGCTTACATGGGGACTCAAACCCTATGTGCTGGTCACATTCCCAAATTCGGGTCGTGTCACATTACCAAATCGAGTCGTGACATTGATGCATCTATCACAAGATATTGGATATCTTCTATTTGGAGGAATGGCTCTCTCCTATCTTGGTCCTTAAGGTGATGACACCTAGAATTGGTACGCTTTGTCCTAAATCCCACTAGGTCCCCACCATATGGCTCAAGGTTGGATTTAGGGATTTGCATCTTCTTCAAAGTCGAGGAGTAGTGGATTTCAGGAGAGCTTCCGTGATCGACAAGGACTATTCGGACTATGTAATTTATTGTAACTATAGAGATGGCCACAAGCTCATGCAAATTTCGTTTTGCTCCTTTGTAATTGAAGTCAAAAAAGAGATCACTAGACTTTCTTGCATCTTTGGAATGGTAACAAGAGACTCAATATTCATAATAGCTCCAATCTGTCGCCTTATAGCAGAGTTGGACTCCCCCAGTTAATCCTCCTACAATGTAATCAATAACACATTGAATTTCTGTGTTTTGATCTGATCCTTCTCTATGCCTTCTTCAAGGAGATTTGGACCGATGGCTAGGGCTTCTCCTCTTCCTCTTGTTGTGTTTCCGTTCTCTACTATTTTTGCCTCGTCTGAGCTATCTATTGTTCCAGCCAACCTTTCTTAATCAATTTCTCTATTTGGATTTTCAAGATGCTTCATTCCTCAATGTCATGTCCGTAGTTTTATGGAACTCTCACCAGTTTCACTTATCCTCCAAGGGTGTTGCTTGTTTTTTCAGCTCTATCCAGCAATTTGATAAGTCAGAAGTTGTACACTTATTTTAGGATAGTTTCTCTCCTGTGTTGAGGGGCGTGTATTCAGTGAATCGAGATCTAGGGATATTGAAAGACCTCTTTCCATCATCTTTCTTGGATCTTTTGTCTTGTTTCTTCTCCTGGGTATTGTTGTTTTGGTCTTAGTGGCATCTAGCCGACTTCCGTCCTCCATACTACTTGGACTTCCTCCATATTGATGTAGCTTACCGATCTTTCTGAAATTTGGCTATTGATCTCAAAGGGGCAATGGCTAGAGAGTCAACAAATGCTCTAGATCGAAGGTTGCTTTTTATGGTGCAATTCAATGGCTAAATCTATATCTTGGATCTACAAGGCTATGGCATTGAATTGGTCCATATACCCTTTAAGTGGCTCATGAGAGCCTTGCTTGATAGCATTTAAGGAATCTGCTTCTTATAAATTTGGCTAGCTAAAAATCGATTTATAAAGAACATTGAAAGGTCATCAAAGTTGTGTATGGACCTTATAGGCAATAAAGAAAACCAAAGCAAAGTAATATTCTCCAAAAAGGTAGGAATGTTCGGCACAAACAAGGGTTGCTTGCCCTTGCCCTATTAATCAATATCATTTATTTAAACATGATTATGTGCCAATGCTATCATAAGGTTGGAGTGTGGTTGGCAGTTTGAAATTTTCTAGGAGATTCACTGTCATGATGAGCTCAGTGAATGGTCCTGAGTAGACTAGAAGATCTCTTGGGGTTGCCCTATTATTGACATGGTTATCGGGTCCTGACCGATTACTATTAATAGCATAAGACCTTTCAATTTCATAGGGTTGGCCGCTTTCTTTTGGGCTATTTTTTGAGTTTCCTCCTCCCATGTCCCTTATCTTAGATTCGAATCTTTTATTCTTTTATTGGAGCTCTCTTATCATCTAATATAAGGCATCCACCATAAGTGGTGGAGGTGGTAGTGGTAGGCCGTTATGACCTCGATTGTCATTGTTGTTACTAGATTGGCGTTTTCTGAGCCATTCTTGAGCATGGTTGCTCTTACTTCTTGTATTCACCATTCGTGAGATTGTGGAGCTTAGCAACAAATAGGCCCTACCTGGATGCCAAATGTTCTGACTTGTTTTCTGAAGGGCAATCCTCAATGATCCTAGCTTGTAGTTGTTGGGCCTTTGAGTCACAACGCAAAGGGTGGAACCTGAAGGACTCTAACTCTCAAGTCAGAAGAGGTCTTACTCAAGAGAATTATAATTGAGATGTTACTTACATGGTTATGAGCTAGATCTATTGTTATATGTATAAAGGAGTTTGTTAGGGTTTGTCCCCTAGCCTTAAGGTAACATTATCTTTCTGAATATCATTATGGAGAGATCCCTTCTTTAGCTATAACTAAATTATCTTCTCAAGTCCCGTAGTTTGAACATATTTGGTTGCCATGTACCTGAAATCCGAGTTATAGGTACTTAGCTACGAGCTTGGTCAAATCTTAGGTTGGGCCTTATGTCTTTGTTGGGCCTTTTCACTAGAGAGACCCTAGTCAGTATCATCGCGATCTATAGGTCATCTAGATCCCTGAGTCCACATTATGAGTGTCAATAGTCACCAAAAAATTGAATACAAATCTTCATTCTCTCTTTTCAATATTTTCTCTCACTAATTTTTAAACTAATGAGAGAAAAAGCTTGCGAAAATAGTTTTTAATCCTCATCCTTATTGTATTGAAATTCATCCAAAATTTAGATATTTGCTCAGTTTTATAACTTTTAAAATATTTAGCTTTTCATTCAAAATAAATTTAATATGATTTAAATATTTTAAAAGATTCTGGAGGACAAAAACACAAACCCACCTTGCAATATCATAAACTTTCTCTTCAATAATAGCGAGTATAGGCACAATCGACAACAAAGGAAAAGAAAAACAGCTTTGTATGGCTGAAAAATTATTGATTTAATTACTCTATAAGTCTCTGATTTTTATTCAATTTTTAATTAAGTCTCTAAGTTAAAAATTTTATAATCAAATATTTATATTATATAAAAATTTTCAATCAAATTCCTATAATTTAAAAATTTTGTGATCAAGTCTCTATAATTTTGTATAGTATAGAAATTTAATTGAAAATTTTTGTACAATATAAAGACTTGATTGAAAACTTTTTTTATAGTATAGGAACTTTATTATAAATTTTAAAATTATAATAACCTGATTAAAATTTTCTATACAATATAAAAATTGATTACAAATTTTTTAAATTATAAAAAACTAATTAAAAATTAAATTAAAATATAAGAGCCTTTAGAGTAATTAAAACCAAAAAGCATCCAAAAGAAAGCAGGTATTCTATTCCGATCCAAAGAGGAAATATTCACATTGCTAAAATCATAATTAATTTTTGTAGAAATTTCTGTTGTCTTAGCGTACTGAATTTATATAATATTTTTAATGGGAAGGATAAAGAGTAAACGTGGGATTATTATCCCTCTGAACTTCGACGTACAAAAAGTTTTGGACAGAAATATATTTTCAAAAATTATGTTAAAGAATCATTTTTCTTTGTTCACACAATTTTTTGTTTTGGTAATTGTTCACACAATGTTACATACATTAATGAATGTTTGCCTTGGGATATCTTTCCATTGGATTGGAATTTTGTAAAGTGAGAAGAAGGTTGATAAAGTGAGAAAGTAAGGTCAATAATTTGTATTGTATGAGTAAATAAAAAAAAATTGTTATATGTGGATCCCATCAAATAATTCAGAGTGATTAATTCTTCATTTTCTCAATTTATCAATATTAGAAACAAAACCTCTTTATTTCAGAGATTAATAATTTATAGTGGTCAAGATTAAAAATTCAAGATAAATAGTTTCTTCCGTAAGAATTTGGCTTTTATTTATTTATTTATTTATTCTTTTCTTAAACAAACGTAGGAATTTCTCTTGCTAACCCCACACGCGCGATCCAGCCGCTGACACTCCTTTGGGCGTCTTACTTTTTCTATAAATACCTCTCCTTGGCTACGTCTTCCTCACAAGCCACGGTGCTTTCCTCCTACCTCACAAGAAGTTGCCAAACAAAGATGTTTTTTCCAGGCTTCAACAAGAACCAAAAGATCAAGGGCACTGTGGTGCTCATGAGCAAGAATGTGTTGGACGTCAATGAAATAATTTCAGCTCGTGGCGGCGGCGTTACTGGCGCAGTTGGGGGCATCTTCGGCGCTGCCACTAGCATAGTTGGCTCAGTAGTTGATGGTGCTACTGCTATACTTAGCCGTAACGTCTCCTTACAGCTGATCAGTGCTACCAAGACCGATGGTTTGTTCTTTCTTTGTTTTGTTAATTGTATATTTCCCTCATATTTCAAGTCCTCCTCTTTACCTTGAGAAATTTTTGCAGGGCCGAGGATTAAATGGATTGTGCTCTATCTGGTTCTAGAGTGCTATTTCATATAAAAGTGTGGGTCGTATTATTAATTGAAATTAAAATATCACTCTATCACTATATATGTAGAGCACAAATCAGTTCCGTACTAATCATATAAGAACTTCCCCTTCAAAATTTTAATATCAAGAAAACACAAGTCAAAAATAATTTTAAGCATACGTACTATGTTTTCGGATGAAAAAAAGTCGTCTCACATTATTATTATTATTATTTTAAAAACAGTTCTTAATAACAGAAAGTAGAGCCTTAGCATTTTTATTTTCTTTTCAGAATATAATGAGAGGTATCTTTACACGCTTTGGATTTGGAATTTATGTTGGCTCAAGCTTGGCTTATCCTTAGCCACGCGCGGGTTACTTGTTTCAAACCGACCAACTACACTATACCCACGTTTATTATGAAACTTATTGAGCAATGCTATGAAAATCGAACCACACTGAGAAACCAGTCTCTAGGTTGGTGCATCACCAAACTGAATTTTTAACAGAGAAGTGTTACCCTTTCATTCCAGACAAAAACTTTTTCTCCAAATTTCTTCTCTCTCCTCTCACAACATGATGATGAATATCTACACCCATTGTGAGTGTAAAAAAAGAAGAGAGAGGAGAAGAAGAGGGGGAGGTGGGTTTAAAACTAGTGTAAATTGATAAAACAAAAGTGAACCAGTGAAAATCTAGTCAAAGCGGTCAAAATTTTTAAAAGAATTATTTTTTTGTACTATCATGAAATTATTAAATATAGTGAAAGGTCGATCTTTGAGGACCAAAGACAACTAAATCTCTTACTTTTGGAAGAGTTTGGAGTTTTTATTTTGTGTAATAGCACATAAGTATTTATAATTATTTTATTTTAAAATTAAAATGTTGGTGTATCTAAGTAAATGGAATTAAATTGAGTTGTTTTCAGTAATCTTAAAGGTAAAGAACAATGTGGGACTTGTGATTTTATATTTCAAATTTTCACTATGAAACAATAATGAGCATTTTCATAATCAAAGTGTCAACCAAATTATTGTTAAGAAAATAATTTTAACACAAAGTAATAATTAAAAATACTTATAAGATTTTATTGACAATTATTAATAAAAGTTATTAAAGCTTATAAATATTTTTAATGGTAACTTTATGTAAATTTTTTATAAATCTCTCATTTTAGTCCCTCTAAAATTTCAAGTCGGATAAATTGGTCCTTGTAAAATTAAAAAATCAGATAAATTGGGTCTTGCAAAAAAAAAAATTTCAAATTAGTCCTTGTAAAATTGAATTGTCAGACAAGTTAATTCCCCTAGCTAACCCAACTTAACAAAGCAACAAGGGGACTAACTTATTCGATTATTTAATTTTGTAGGACTAATGTATTCGACTATTCAATTTTGCAATGACTTAATTAAATTTTTTTTTTTTTTTTGCAGAGATCAACTTGTTCTAACCTTTTAATTTTACAGAGACCAATTTAGGAGTTCATTCTTTGAAGGAACCAATTTGTCGAACTTGAAATTTTAAATGGACTAAAATATGTGTTTTGTCTAAATTTTCTTTTGACTGCACTTTCATTGATATTTTTAATGTTTTAATGGTTAAAAATACTAATTTCCTTGTAGTGTTTCATTTATATTGTTCAATATCTATTTTATAGAATATAGTATATTTATATATAACATATATTTTTATTATAATCCATTCAAATAATAAGCATTTAAACTAGTACCATGGTTGATTCAAGGCCCGGTCAAAGTTTTAGAACCTTCTTATCGAGTCACACATTGTAACAAACTCCATTATTTGCATATTCAGATTAAATATTAACTATGATATCTCTCATGTTATTGTACTATATATATTCATTTTACCTTTGACATATGAATATATTGTACCTCAATATTAACATACTCCTATATTAGCATTTGATTTAATACTCCAAGAGTATCGATATCCTTTTAAATTCAAGGGTTGTGATTTAATAATAAGTATTTAAAATCTTAATAAATTTAGTTAGTTAGATACGTGTGAATTTTTAATCACAAGTATTATTAAAAGGTATTAGGACTATATAAACTTTATAATATACTATATATATATATATACACATATATATACATTCCCATTTCAGTTTTTGTACTGTGTTTATACCTCACAACACATTTTCCTAAAATCTTTAGAATCGTGCAGCAGAATTGTTATTCACGCGGCTTCTGTTTTAGTTCGGCAACAAATTGACTAACAATTTATACACTTTGTGAAAATTATATAATATATTCTTGAAAGTGTAACTTTTTAAAAAGCATTTTTCAATATCTAGTATTCTTAGAGAAAGTTTCGATTTTGAATCTTGTAAATGGAAAATATTGATACTGAAGCAAAGTTCCTTTCTATATTAGATCGATTTGACTGGAATTGGATTAATTAGAATATATAAAATATATTTCGGGTGCAGAAATTGATAGATTAGACCAACACATAGCTCCATCAAAAACTCATCTTTTTAATTCATTGTATAATTTTTCGCAGGACGTGGAAATGGGAAACTTGGAACGGAAACCTATATAGAGAAACATCTTCCCACGTTACCAACATTGGGAGACAGGCAGGACGCTTTCAATATTAATTTTGAATATGATGCCGATTTCGGGATTCCAGGAGCATTTTACATTAAGAACTTCATGCAAGTTGAGTTCTTCCTTGTTAGTGTGACTCTTGAAGACATTCCCAATCACGGAAGCATTACCTTTGTTTGCAACTCATGGGTTTACAACTTCAAACGTTACAAAAACCCCCGCATTTTCTTTGCTAATAAGGTAAGCCTTTCACTTTAAATATCATTTTTCTAATGTCCCAAAATTTAGCGAAATTGTGTTAGTTTTATGTACCGTTTTCCCCCATTGAAATTTTTTCTGCTCCATGTTATTCATCACTCAACCTGTCAAATTTATAGATCATCATTATATTTCCCTCTTGTTATGCTTTTAATCCAATAACTTATGTACTAAGTAATAAAGAGTATAAATTAAAACATGCCTTTTTATATGACAGTATGTAAGAATAATTCTTAATCCTTTTCATGGGGTAAAAGAGAAGATTAATTAAATATTTTGCAGACATATCTTCCAAGTGAAACTCCAGAAGCACTAGTCAAGTACAGAGAAGAAGAATTGAAAAATTTAAGAGGCGATGGAAAAGGGAACGCAAGGATTGGGATAGGATCTATGATTATGATGTCTACAATGATTTGGGTAACCCAGACCAGAATCAGAAACTAGAACGCCCTACTCTTGGAGGGTCTAGCAACTATCCCTACCCTCGCAGGGGAAGAACTGGAAGAAAATCAACAAGGAAAGGTTAGGACTTTTAGTGTTAATGTTTTAATATTCTAACACTGATGATAATCAAATTTGTTTCAATGACATTGTGCCACAATCATATTAATAGCATGCATTGTTTTATGATAACTAATTGGGTCTTTATGTTTTGGTAACATGCGGAGATGTTAGGTTTAATGATCATTTTGAATTTGGCTTTCTTTCTGATTATGTCATTCTAGTTGTTGTTGCTGTTGCTAATATAAATGAGTAGTGATATTGTGTTTTGCAGTGGGTGTGTAACTGGGAAATGAGTACAAAACATCATTTCTCTATGATCAATTACAATAAACTTAGTAGAAATATTCTAATTTGATCTAATTTTGAACAGATCCTAACTGGGAGGCACCAACCTCGAACACTTACATTCCAAGAGATGAAAACTTTGGTCACTTGAAGTCATCAGATTTCCTTATATATGCAATCAAATCTCTGACTCAAAACGTTTTACCTCAGTTTCAAAGTGCATTAGGTTTAAATGCTGAGTTTGATAGCTTCGAGGATGTTCGTAGACTCTTCGAAGGTGGACTTGCGCTCCCTACAGATATAATTAGCAAGATCAGTCCCTTACCAGTGCTCAAGGAAATCTTCCGCACCGATGGTGAACAAGTCCTCAAGTTTCCACCACCTCATGTAATCAGAGGTCCGAAATATGCACATCTTAATTAAACTAAGTGCAATTAAATAGACACATAAAAAACTTGAATCATATTCGACAACAACATAAAAAATTGTGGATTAGTTGAATTGATCAAACTTGCTATTATTTTTATCTTTTTTTGTTTATTTGGAGCAGTTAGCAAGTCAGCATGGATGACTGATGAAGAATTCGCAAGAGAGATGGTTGCTGGTGTAAATCCTGCCATAATTCAATGCCTTCAAGTAAGTAGTGTTTGGAAAATAGTGAACTTGCTTTCCATGTTCAATTAAATTTTCTTATGGTCCCACAAAGAGTCATTGTTTTCCAACTTTCTTCATAACTTTTTTTTTTTGTATATAATGAATGGTAGGAGTTCCCACCACAAAGCAGGCTAGACGTCTCAAAATATGGTGATCAGACTAGTACAATAACCAAAGAAAACCTGGAGATCAACATGGATGGACTCACAGTAGAAGGGGTAATGATATATTTGCGTTTCATAACTAATTGATATATAAATAAGCATGCTACGGCTTTCCAATTGGAGCCAAACTGCCCGTTATTATTGGAAGCCATAACAATTTTGTGATTAAATTAATCATATATGTTGATGTAACAGGCACTTGATGGACACCGGTTATTCATATTAGATTACCATGATGCATTCATGCCATACTTGAGGTTGATCAACGAAGAAACTAGTTCAAAGATTTATGCCACTAGGACAATCCTTTTCTTGAAAAATGATGGGACTCTGAAGCCATTGGCCATCGAATTAAGTCTGCCACATCGTGACGGATACAAGTTTGGCGCCATCAGTAAAGTCATCTTGCCTGCTGATGACCCACGTGATGTTAAAAATACAATTTGGCTGCTGGCCAAGGCTTATGTCATTGTAAATGACTCTGGCTATCATCAACTCATCAGCCACTGGTATGATTTTTTTTTCTTCATTGAGATCATTACAACCATCTTTGGTTGCTAAATATATATGTGATGTGATCTCTAATTTCTTTTCTTTTGATGTGATCATAGGTTAAATACTCATGCGGCAATGGAGCCATTTGTCATAGCAACAAACAGGCATCTGAGTGTGCTCCATCCCATTCAAAAACTTCTACTGCCTCACTATCGTGACACGATGAATATCAATGGTCTTGCAAGACAGTCCTTAATTAATGCAGGTGGCGTTATTGAGCAATCATTTTTTCCTGGACAGTTTTCTATGGAGTTGTCTTCTGTAGTTTACAAGGATTGGGTTTTCACTGATCAAGCACTACCTACTGATCTTATCAAGAGGTAATATTTATATACACAGGCCAATGGAGAAAATAAAATTTCAGAAGTTATGTTATTACTTATTAGATGGTATTTAAATGGGTATATATTTGAAATACAATGCGTTTTCAGAATATAAACATAAGCTTATTTGAGAATGGAATTATAAATACACAATCATATTCACTCTGATGATGGCACAATTTTTCCCTTGATTTAGAGGAATGGCAATTGAGGATCCATCTTCCCCACATGGCCTTCGCCTATTGATAAAGGACTACCCTTATGCTGTTGATGGACTAGAGATATGGGATGCTATCAAGACTTGGGTCCGAGACTATGTCTCCTTGTACTATGCTACTGATGATGCAGTTAGAAAAGATTCTGAAGTCCAAGCTTGGTGGAAGGAAGTTGTAGAGAAGGGTCACGGTGACCTTAAAGATAAGCCATGGTGGCCTAAGATGCAGACTATTGAAGAGCTGGTTCACTCATGCTCCATTATCATATGGATTGCTTCGGCCCTCCATGCAGCTGTTAATTTTGGACAATATCCTTATGGAGGCTTCATCCTGAACCGTCCAACTCTTACTAGAAGATTGCTTCCTGAGAAAGGAACTAAGGAATATGATGAGATGGTGAATAACCCTCAGAAGGCTTATCTGAGAACAATTACAAAAAAGAATGAGGCCCTTGTTGATATTTCACTTATAGAGATATTGTCAAGGCATGCCTCTGATGAGATCTACCTCGGGAAGAGGGACAATCCTAATTGGACATCTGATTCGAGGGCAATAAATGCCTTCACAAAGTTTGGAAGCAAGTTGCAAGAGATTGAGGAGAAAATCACAAATAGGAACAAAGAAGCAAGTTTGAGGAATCGGCGTGGACCTATTGAAGTGCCCTACACTTTGCTCGTTCCTTCTAGTGATGAAGGGCTGAGTTTCAGAGGAATTCCCAACAGCATCTCTATCTAAAAGAGCATGGGGTCCTTTATTATTATTATTAGTGTTCCTTCCAATAAACAGATGCACGCAAGCTTTGTGTGTGGGAATCGTCATGTGTTAAGTTTAAGTGATGCTGCGTTTGGATGCTACCCTGTGGTTGAATCCATATGCTCCCTTGTTTCCTTTAATTTGCTGATTACCAATGTACCTTTCAATTCCATATATGCTTTTCGATGCATGAGTTGTTGTCTTTGTGCTTAATCAACAGATATTTGGGTGCTTTTCTATTTGCGAATATAATAAGAATGCTATCAAGTTGAATTTACCATGTAAAACGCTTGTTGCACATCTCTACATGTTGGATAAAAAATAAATTGGTTAATAATAAATTTTAGTTTGATCAATGAACCATAGTGATTACCAAGGTTTAGGCGATTTGAGCTACAAATGGTACTCTGTGCTTTCTAGCCTATGAGTTCCTCCATTCACTCTGGAAAGTGTTTTAGCAAGATCAATTTATCACCGAGAACAAGCAGCTGAAAAAACTAGAATTTAATTAATGAAAGAACTTGGATATATATAATAAGATGAAATAAACTAGACTAAAAGCTATCAAAATGCAAGGAAAACAACGACACTTAAAACATAGACAATTGGTTGAGATTTTCTGAGCTAATTTTGCATCCCAGCCTTAACTATACATAGCCACCTTTGTTAGCTAAGTTTCTTGTGCATAATGGTCATGGTTATTCCCTATTTTTAGAAAACTGTTGTCCACATTTTTTATTGCTCTTGCTTGCTATTACTTAGGCTTGCATGGACTTATAAACCTTTATTAGGCTTTATTCCCTTTCAGTCACTCACGTCTTTTCTTTCTTTCAATTTTAGTCTCATCACTACAAAAAAAAATAGTAAATTATGGCGGTTTTTTACCGCCATTTTTCACAATAAGGGCGGTTTCCCAAACCGTTGTAATTACCAGTGTCTTTTGATTAATTACAGCGGTTTCTTTTTTACCACCACAATTCACACATGGCCAAACCACCATAATTTTTGGTCAAATTAAAAACTACATTGTTAATTATGGTGGTTAAGAATTGTTGCAAGTTTGAACAAAATTAAAAAAAATTAATTACGTTGTTTAAACCACCATAATTTGTAGTGAAATTTTTTAAAAATAAGTTAATGATGGCGGTTTGAAACCGCCATAATTTGCATTTCAATTGATCAAAATAATAATTCCTTTATTTTAGTAATAATGCCACATAATTTAATAAAACCAACTTCAGCTTCATATTAATCTAGTAAGATAAAGTAAAGGAATTAAGTAGAGATCAAGTTTCAAATTAAGCTAAATCGCATAACTAGAATACATAAAGATACATTAGTCTTAATATAAAAATGAAGTAATTATTCTATTTATATTTTTTACTTACGCTCAAATTGAGATCAACTTCAAACACCGGAGGTAAAAGACACTAACTTCATGTTTGCATTCAGAAAAAAAAAAATGAGTTCTAAGAACTTTTGTTTTTGTGTCAATGATAATGAGATATCTAAAATACAAACTTTGTCAATTTAACCATGATTAGGATTGCAAAATACTTTTACTAAAATTGCTCGCTAGGACTAAATCTTTAATTGTAGTCAAGTAAACATAGAATCACCAAGTAAAATATAGTAAAAAATATACTAATATAATCATAAAGCAAAGGTATAATACAAAGCCATACTCTTCAATGTTTTCACCATGGGGCTTCATGTCAAACTTATATTCTACTTTCCGTGCCATCGCAACCTTGGCACCTAACACATACACAAAAGCTGTTAGCTAGCTTAAGGTAGCTAATATGACAATTGACTAATTGAAAGCACTGCAAATAATTATCATTTATCCAATTTAAATGATTAAATATATCACAACTCAATGTTATCACTTTCCACATGACAATGGAAACAACTTCAAAGTTTAGAACAATGAAATTTGCAGGTACCTGCGCTTCTCATCTTAAATCGATTGAGCATCATATATGAAATTTTGACCCATTTGAAATATATTGTATTCGAGTTAGCAAGCAAAGGAAGAAAATAAAAAACAGAACACAACAGCTACCCGGAAGGAATCAAACTTCATAATAATCATAGAGTTAAAGGAATCAAACACGGATCAAGTCACATTTTAAATACAAATGAATAGACAAATAAGTGAAACAAGCATAGTAAAAAGATATATAAAAAATCATGTTTTATCCTGCCACCATCATAATAATCATTCAACCAAAATGTCCTTTTAACCTTAAAAAATAGCCAGAGGAAAAATAACTAGAAGCATGAATAGACCTTATTATGAAAAATTGAATCATACTACAATTAGTAAATTAGAAAATATACATATACACAGATGAAGGACAATGGAATAGATTTCCTTATAGAAAATAGTCAATGCGTAAATGATCTGGCCCTGATGTGCATGGAATAAAGTTCACATGGGAAAAAAAGAAGATTTGGTGATTTCCTAAGCCACATGGACAAAAGCATGTGCCACCCTTCTCTTAAAATGAAATGTTTTGGGTCCTCCCTGTATCTCAGTTTATTCAAAGCTGAGGCAAAAATTCCAAAACAAGATAAAGGAGTATCTATTCAAAGAATGTTGCCCATTCCCCATTGACAGGACAGGAAAACAAGAGATTGTTTTGTTTCCACATCAGCAATTGGGCACTTGTGCTGTCAACTTGCCTACAATGCAAGAGGTTACGTATTTTAACCCTTTAACTTACACTTGACTTTTATTATTTGTTGGTTTTTTATGAATTACAACCCAAGTAACTCATAGGCTTCTTAGTATCATCCAATTACATCTATGAACATTTTGTTGATCGCTATCTTTGAGAAGTCTCATTAGCATTTTTCAATTGAACTTTCACAAATTTAATATTTTCATTCACCCTTGATCTCTTGATGGCAAATAGTACTTACCTATGTAACAATCACATGGGAATATGGTATATCCTACACCATCATACATACCTTTTTCTTACCTTATCATAAGAGAATTTAGAGAAGGCTGGCATCATAAAGTTAAAAGGCCAACACAAAAAGATTTGTTGATGCACCCACACATAGTCAGCAATGCTTGGTGTGCTTCATCTTTTACTTTTTTATTTTTGGTTTAATTTCCTTATAGAAAAATGTTCTAAATATAGAAACAGTCTTCTTGGAAGAAAAGGAAGAACCTTTTCCCTTGTCCTCATCAATCTTTCAACAGAGACAATACAAAAATGTAATTAGGTATTAAATTAATTCGTGTATTATATGGTAATAGATTCAACTACAGCACAACTTGGTGCTTGTTCAAACCATAACTTATGAGCATGTATGTGTGATTATGAAGAACACAGAGACATTAGGGGAGATAGAGAGTAACTTTATTTGGAGGAACTACATAACAAAGCAGATATGCTGCAGGGTGCTTTTCTGGATTTCTATTCTCTCCCTTATTAGCAAATGAGAGTTTCCTATATGATATTGCCCCTAACAATACAGATCCTTGTGTAGAATTCTGCAGAAATATTACAAATGATATTACATACAGCCAATGGCAATATCGAAAAGGTTAAAAAAGGAGAATATACCTTGGGAAGCTTATCTTTTGGTGGTGGAGCCAGATAAAATCCTTCTTTTACACTATCAAAAAGCAATAGTCAACACAAATACATGTGTTATAGTGCACACATCGTCATCAGTTACCAAAATCACAAAATAAGACAAAAGCAAGTTCAAACTAGAGAACTACTAAGCATTGACTATAGATGATTAATCCTTAAGCATTGACTAAATAGCACACTTTATTGTCACAACCACCGCTACTGATAATATAATATCTAGAGTTAAGAACTTTTGGAAAGTCATGCACACATAATTGATAAAATTACCTTCACAAAAATTAGCTCTTGGTAATCAGATCTTCTACACTTAGTTACTAATATAAACAATAAAAGGCTGATTAACCTGCTTCGACATCTTGATCAAGAGCTATTAGCTTTGCTATACCAGTTCTTGGCTGAAATCATGACAAAGAAGAAGTTAGACAAACTAACTTGTTAAGCACAAAGTAGGACTGAGTTGTTAACATGTATGAAAATTAGACAAGCCTTTAGATAAATTTGACTTAGATAACAAAGTAGGTCTGTGACCTGAATTGCCTTGTAAACAGTTCCAAAACCTCCTCGTCCTACCTTACTACTTGGATGATAATTATCAGTAGCCAATCTCAGTTCTTTATCAGAGAAATGTCTGACATTATCAAGTGCACAGCCTGAGCAACAGGAGAAGCATAATGTATAGCTATATAAGGCATTAAATTAAACATTGTGATAAATGGGGAAATGTAGATATAAAAGTATCACTAATTATACATCAGAACTTTTGAAAAAATCATAGTTGTATTGCTTATCAAAATACAACCTAAATAGTAAAAATTCCAAAGGATATCTGTTGCCAATACTGATCTGATTATGTTTTCACTGAAGCGCAAATTAAATGTGTATTATAGTATTAGTATCTTTAGAACTTTGGAACATTATGGTGACTTAGGGAATTACACAACTTTCTAGCATTGTTGAAGGCAATAAATATCAAAAGAAGTAACCACTAGGCCCTCACCATCAATTTCATTGGGAGTATGAGAAGAACTCCTTTTTCTTGAGAATTCTTCTTGAGAATTGAGGCTCCAAAGTAGCCACAACTCATAATGATCCTAGAATGTGACTGCTATGCTCTGCAGTCTGCATTATATACCATATTTTAACATAAGTGAAATACCATTTATACATCCCTAATGCAAAAACTCAGAGACATAGCCATGCGCAGGCATGGGAACTCAAGGACATGCTTTGGGAAGCAAGAATAAATACTTTGCTCAAGTGAATGATTCAAGCCACCGTTCCACTTGATATTGACTTTTAATTTTCTACAACTTGGCACCTTTCTGGGATAGGAATGTTAAAGTTCTAACAAGCTGAACTCTGAAACTACTACATATCAGCTAAAGACCACAAAATTCAACAAAAATCAATTGTTTCTTAGAGCAATGGCAGAATTTATGTCACCAGATAAACATAGCTCAAAAAATGCATAAAATGAGTGAGACCTTTCATCAAACACATTGTAAGCTCAAATAATCTAAATTGCATTTGCAAACAAAGAAAGCTAACATAGATTATATTTCCTCTAAGTATCAAATCCTCAATCTAGATCTAAAACACACAGCGACCAAATAAAAGAAAAAGAACACGAATGTTAAGGAAATTGAATAGGTAAAAAACCAGAAATAGATAACAGATTAGGCAAAACAAGCATCAACGAAAAGATTAAAAGAAAGAAAAAAGAAAGAAATCAAAGGAAGGTAACATACATCAGAGGCGTTACTGATGAGTTTGTGAAGGAAGATCTCCTTGTTGGAGTAGAAGGTATTGATGATGAGGCTGAGCAGCTGGTTGATCTCTGCCTGGAAAGCGAATGTCTCAGTCTCCGCCATTCTGTGCCGATCTAGAGAGAAAAGAACACGTGAATAGAGAGAGAGAGAGAGAGAGAGAATACATGCGTCGTCAGAGATGTTTGCGCAGCTCAAGCCGGAGAGCATGGCGGTGCTCACGATATCCAAGGAGGATTTTAAGGTGAGGAAGGTGACGCCGTCAGAGGAAAGAGAAAGGACGATTCCGAAGAGCAAAAAGAAGAGGAGAAAACTCTTACATTTAGAAGCGTTTGTATCTTTTTCATCCTTTGTAGCTGTGTTTAGTGTGTTTGCTTTCAAACCCATGCACATAAAATAATAGAACATTAGGTGGTTACAACCCGCCATTTTTTTTGCTAAAATTGTGGCGGTTAACAAAGCCGTCGTAATTGACTACATAGTATGGTGGTTTCAAAGAATTGAATTCAACCATCACAATAAACACAATTTTTTGTAGTGATAGCCTTGACCCAAATCTCTACTTAGCTTTTCATTATTCATGTGGTCTTTTGTTAGTAACCTAATATACAACCCCAATACATACCTTTATATCTTTTAGCTTAGAAGAAGTTAATGAGTAAAGAGAAGTTTTGTATTCAAAAGCTGAGAAATTTAAATTGTTACCATTCCTTTATGCCTACCAACCTTGTGTGATTTTCCTAGCTCCTTACTTTTCAAATTCTTGTTACCATCTTCCTGATTTTCTCCTTGTCCATTCTTCCTTTGTTCAACAATCTTCATTAAACAATGTCTTTTCAAGGCTCAAACTCTCAAAAGCCTAATTTTTGAATGCAAGGGAATGATTCTTGTAACACCCTAATAATTAACCGAATACACCTAGGTTGTATCTGATTAATTACTAGACTTTACTCTTTGCTTCAATTCTTTCATCATACTTTGAAAATATTTAGTGAAATTACGAGCCATTTTTTTAAACATAATTGAAAATGTGAGCCGCATATAACGTGAACAATAATCGAAATAAAGCGAATAACGTGCAGATATAGCATGAAAAACACATCATATTGGCTCCATCATATAACATCCATAATTACATAACACATAGATAGTTTGCCTACCAACAGAATAAGACTAGGTGTAGGCAATCTAACAAAATATAAATAATATATGGATGGAAGGACATCCATTAATGGCACCTAGTAATAACACTCCAAGGATAGGGATAGATATCCAAGCTCACGCGCAAAGTTTAGCGATACGTTCCTCAAGGATAATAAGCTGGTTCACCAGATCAAGTACATCTACCAGGTGAGAGCATCAACGGAATCACGAACATCACCATCACTTTCTGAAGACGAGATGGAAAGAAAAGAAGAGGGAGTGAGAAACTTTTATAAGAATCTCAGTAGGGTACTCACCTCATATGCATCGTGTCATCATCATCGTCCTCAGGAACCTCGGGTTATTATGAAATAGTGAGCATGCTAAGATTGATTTATTAAGTTTGAAAATATACTTTACCGAGGTTCATCGGTTTTAATCATGCGTCTTATAATGCATCATAAACTTAACATGTCATGTTTATAATGAACTTTTCCTTTCATATATAATAACATAGTTATGCATAAAATCACATCATATTCCTCATCATCATTTCATAATACTATGCATAGCAGAACATCATATTTCTCATCATCATCTCATAAATACTATGCATAGCAGAACATCATATTCACATAATGCATTTACTTAGTTTCTTAGGTGACTTAAAGTTACTTTCATCATCATTTTCCTGGGCCACCCTATACTCCACCCTTTTGGGAGTAATCTAGGTTATGAGCTCATACCTTACTAGTCGTCACTAGCATATACTTATCCCTTTTGATAAGTTAAAGTCCCAACTCTACCCTTTTGAGAGAACGGGCTAGGGGGCAAGAATCACCTTTTCACCACCTATAGTCTGATGGGTCCAAAGGATCATTTTCTTAGGATCACCTTTTCACCACCTATAGTCTGATGGGTCCAAAGGATCATTTCCTCATAATTTTAAGTCACCATTAAGTCTTTGCATGTTATATCATAATATAACTCTGAATTCATAATCATCAGGATGCATAAACATTCTCATTGTTTGCAACAGCAACTATATCATGCAAACTATGAAGTCATTCAATGATATCAAATACTTAATAAGCATCAAATCACTACATAGACTTATCATTTCAAACTTCAAAGAACCATCATCATAAATTCTTACCGAAAACCGTCTTAAACAATCGAAACTTTAGAATCGGGTAATCTCAATTATCAAACTAATTAATCATGCATCTAAAGGATTCATTATCATCATTACCATTAATTATAAGCCTTAAGAATATTATTAAACTATATGGGACAGCATAGGCAGCAAGTTATATTTAAGGCTTCACGTGTGCTAGAAGTTGCATTTTTAACCCTTTCTTACCCTTTCCTTATGATGCTAAAATTAATTACTAAACCAATTATGAATCATTCTCTCTTATCTAAACATAATAGAACCTGGTTCTTAGGGCTGCTAAAGGTTCTGACAGAACGCATAAATTTCATTTTCTAGAGTTCTAGAAATCTTGCTTTTACGGTTTTGGAAGCTAGTTTTATTTCTAACATGCATAGAATCGTTCCCTCAGCAATAAACCATGATTATCACAACTTCAAACATATTAAACCATCATCATACAGTAGTACTAAACTTAGATCAGTGGCTGAATCATGAACCTCATATAATTGCATCAAATCACATTTTTAAGTACAAGTAAGATACTAGTATCCCGTAAAATCTTTGCAAGGCCTTAAAACTCTTTTAAAAACTAATTCTTTTTGTTATTCTTGAAAGAAATTTTAGAACTAAACCAGTAGCTTATTTAAAATCACTTTAGGCCTACCTTAATCATGAGGCCGATTTATTCATTGAAAGAATCTTTACGATTACAATTTTCACTTAAGATAAAAGGAGCAAGTCTTGAGCTTTAGAGATTTAGGTGATAACTAGAATCATAAACATGCTATGCAACCTCATTTTAATCTTGTCTTTATAAGGTGATAACTTGGAATTATAAACATGATATGCAAGAAACTGAGCGGCGTAGTCCGCACTGGACCAGTGGAGGAGAGAGAATCTTAAGAAACGAAGCGCGTAGTCCGCACTGGACCGGTGAAGGAAGAAGAGAATTCTTATTACATCTTATTAAGCTCCAAACTCAAGACTTCTTAAAGAATGAATTCTTTAACTCCAATAATCTTAAGGAAATTGAAAGTGATACTACCATTTTCCAACTTTGCTTGTGATACTTGGGCAAGTCTTTGAGCTCTAGGATCTTTAGGTGATGACATAAAATAAACATGCCATGCGTTGATTCTTTTAGCCATTATAAAATAAAGTGAGAGCATAAAATAAATATGAGATGCAACCTCTTTATTATCTTTATAGATTAAGTGACAACTTGAAATATAAACATGAAATGCAAGCTTGGAAATTTAAACATGAGATATGCAAGTTCATTTATTTATTCTTGAGAATTTAGTGATGACATTAAAAGTAAACATGGTTATGCAAGGCATAAACTTAGACATGGATGCAAGTTCCTTTTATTTCTTTACTAGAGCTCTTCCAAGACTTTAGAGAAATATAAATTCAACCCAATATATCTTAGCAAGACAAAGTGAAAAATACATCTTTCAAGTTCTAAACTCAAGATCTTTATTTTTACATCATAAAAACATCATTCTTTAAAGTTTTGCATCAAGTGGAATTTTCAAGCTTTAAAGGCCTAACTTGTGATGGATTTACAACCAACACTCAAGGTCCTCATCATCAAGCTATCATCATATTCCTTCTTAGGCCATTTGGCCGAAATCATTAAAGAAAAATAAGGAAAGAAAAATCAAAATTGTAAAGCTTTAAAAACTAGTGAAACCTTCAAGTTTTAGAGGTCTAACTTGTGAAGGCTTTGCAACCAACACTCAAGAACCTCATCATCAAACCATGGTCTCATCATAATCTAGGCCATAAGGCTGAAATGTTTTTAAAAGAAAAGGGAAAACAAAACCGAAATTGAGAGCTAGAAGAAAGTCCATGAAATCATCATTTTTGAGCTAGAAACATAACTTGTCATAGCATAAAATGAACTTAGAAACAACTCCCTACCTAATCTTGATTTGAAGGAAAGGAAGAGAACTTGGTTTCTTTGAGTGAAATGGAAGAAAATCTCTTTGAAAACTTGAAGAGAGAATTCGGCCAAGGAGGAGGAAGAAAGAAAGAAAGTTTTTGAGCTTAGGAAAAACTTGAAGTTGTGAAATTTTTGAGCAAGTCTCTAATGACTTCTAAGCATGCCTATTTATAGAAGAATTCAAGCTCATGTATGGACAAGAGGAGGAGGAAAATCTGACTAAATTTGAGGAGGAAACAAGGAAGGAAAAATCATCTTGTTTGGTGGCTTAAAACATGGAATCATGAAACATGATTCCTTGTTTTCATACCTTGAGTTTTGTGCCAAGTTTGACAAATTTTTCTGATGCATATTAGGCCATATAATTTCGTGCATTATAGCCCAAGGAGGATAAATTTGTGTGTTCCATGCATTATTTAGGTGTAGGTAAGGTATCTTTGCAAATTAGAGAATTTGCAATTAAGGGCTTAGGTGAATTAGTAAGCAAATTGGGTGTTTTTAAGCAATTTCAGGTTCTAATAAATTTAAATAAATAATTTTGACTCTAGATTAAGAATTAGAATTTAATAAGCTTTAATTTGAGCCTAATATTGCTTATGTTTTGCTAGACGAATCAAAAATCTCAAAATTTGCAAAACTGCAAAGAGGGGCAAAATCGTAACTTCACTCAAAAATTCCTGGGCCATCTGAACTTAACCAATGGTCAATCATAGCTTAAAAACACCTTTTAAAACATTTTAGTGAGGTTCGGGTTCAGTCGGCACGCAAATCGGAGTTAAAACAGCAGGGGTTTTGGTCATTTCGCGTCGAAACTCAAAATTGAGATTCTTCTCCTCTATTAACACACATAACACAAACAATCCCCTATTATCCTCAGAACATCCCCTTGAGGATGGCCGGGCCCACGATCCTCATTTTCTGAGTAAAATAACCTTAGGGGCATTTTGGTCATTTTACACGTACAGAAATTCGGGGCTTGCGACTCTTGCAGGAATCGCTCATAACTTCTTTTCTAATGTTATATTCCTCTATTGAGGATTGTTCGGTCTCAATTTATATAAGAATTACCTAGGGTAATTCGGTAATTTCTAAATGACAGTAAAAGTTGGCGTTACAATTCTTCATCCTCCTTCAACGCACTCCACACTACTACTTTGCAAATTTTGCAAGAAACAGTAGCTAGCACTTCAACTCGACCTAGCCATGTGGCTTGAGAATCTTCTTTTGATGCTTTTGTTGTAGAAATTCTTATTCATTTTAACGAAGAAGATACTTCTTTCATTGTTGGTCCTATTTGTAGTGAGCCTTATGTTTTTAATACCTTATAGAAATCTATATTTGTCTTAAAAGTTTCACTTTTTCTATCACCACCGGCTGGTACTCCCTAAATATGTATCCATTGGTCAAAAGCTAGCCTAAACCCTCAGAACCCCATATAAATTAGCTAGATAGGGCATGAGCAAAAAGAAAATCAATGGAAAAATGGGCAATTTATTAGATGATTATGTTCTCTAAGCAAGACTTCTCCTAACCCATGATTTTCTATTAGCTTTTTTGGGATTTTGGAATATTTCCATTAATGCTTTTGTTTTTCCTTTCAGCATCCTTTCTTCAACCCTCTTTGATGTTTCAACCATTCTTGGACTTCTAGCCATAGAAGATGAAATCCTAACTCTATTTAATGAAGGCTCCCTGACCTAAGATGTTCAGTGACCAAAAAGATAGCCCCTATTTCCACTTACATGGCTACTTATAATTTGATTCAAGGCCTAGCGTTTTAAACCCAAAACACCATCCCTTCTTTCTCTCCTGGCTATGCCAATTTTTCATTTGTAGTACCTCATTGAGCATGGTCAATGGCTACTTATATTACATCTTTACCATAGTATCTGGTAGAAATTAAAAGTTAACTTGGTTGTCCTAACCCTTTCCATCTTCTACAAGTGTATGAACTAAAGGGCAAGCCGTTTGAAATCTAAATCCACCAAGGCTATTGCCATCCCTATCAAGTTCTTATTCTTGTGCTATAGAACCAATTCTTGATTGCAAACTTCCAGCCAACAAATATCGTTTTGTGCCAGTTTCTACTTTTTAAGCTTTTCAAATCATTGAATGCTTATTTAGGATGAAACAGAGGAGTTGCATTGATGCTTACCCCTTTCTATATCGTAACTATGGTCCTCTTGGATCCGTGCTGAATTGGATCCTTAGTGGGCAAGCATGCTTGCAACCAGGGACATTTTCAATAGTGTTCATCCTAAGGCTCACTATACTTCTACCTCTATGGAGCCATATTGTACCAACCTCCTTGCACTAGAGCTAGGTTTTATGCAAAGCGTGCCTATCTTATTTGATTCAATAGCCATATAGGATTAAGACAAGACTTACTTTTTTCCTTATTATAATCAATGAGGTTAAGCAGGCCAGCCTTCACGACAACCAATAATTCATAATGAGATATTTTGATTGCCTGCCTAGGTTTACAATTGACATCTAGAATTGGTGGTCTATGATCACCTAGCTATTTTGAATAAAGAGCCTCTTTACTATTTGAGGAAAAACTCCACAACTAGTGAACTTTCTCTACCTTTACATTATCCATTTAATCTTATAGACATCTAAGATCTTATTCGTTAGAAGGTATTATTTTTTCATCTATTCTATTATGTGCATTGTTTAGAATGGCTAATTATTCATGTTTCTTGCAGAACTAGCCATCATTGATGTAGAAAGCCATGTCCTTTCGTCAGCTTCAAAACCTTCTGAAAGCTTTAATGAAATATATTTTGAATGACAAGAAAGTCAATTTAAAGAAAATACATTGAAGAATGACTAGCATTTATCTTGAGTTTCTTGAAGTAGCAACGGGTTCTATCGTTAGAATAACAAGGCTTAGTTAAGCGAGAATAATTTCACTTTACATGTGCAAACATGTTTTTATCTCATTTTAAGAGATATGAACTATATTTAAGAGATATGAACTATATGAAAGTGATAAGTATGTCCAAATATGAGCTTAAAATGCGTAACGATTTGAAGAAAAGCATCCAAGTATAAGAAACCAAGTTTTGGGACTTCATAAAGTACCATGGGACTTTAGAAAGTACACCTGAAATGAAGATATCAATCAATTATTGAAGCCAAAGTGTTCTACTATCTTTTATCATCACACTTGCAATGTTTTGTTCATCAACAAGCTCTAATTGGATAAGAAGACCCAAGAATCATCAAGAATATGATACCGACATCAGAAAGCTCACTTAGTGATATAGTGCACTCTACAAGAAAGAGGGAAATTTTGAAATTCAAATTTGAATTTGAAAAGTCAAAACCCAATGTCAAACAGGCGTGTCATCTCTACCTGCTATCGTAGTCAACTACCCTAGCTTCTAAAAGAAAGAGTTAAGAAACCACATTCAGAAAGTACGAGTAGTTTCTAAAGGGATATTAGAAACCTTAAACTCATAACGGCTTCTACAAAAGCTCTGACAAACAGATAGGCTACTCTTCTAGACGTTTTTCCAAGACACAAATGGATGATTAATGTAATGCTCGATTTTTACTGTGCAAAATTACCAAAATGCCCTTAGGTAATTTTCGCACGAGATTGAGGTTGGACAAACCTTAATTAGGAATTTTAATATTAGGATAACATTATATGAGGCCTGGATAGCAATTTGTCCGAAAATTGCAAATCCCAAGTTTTCGTGTGTAAAATGACCAAAATGTCCCTAAGGTCATTTTTGTCCAAAAATCGAAGATAGCCAATCTCGGCTATCCTCAAGGGGTTAGTTTTATATTTGAAGGCAATTATTTGTGATATGTGGATGTTGAGGTAAAAATCTCAACTCCTGGTTTTTACCGTACGTAAAATTACCAAATTACCCCTATAGTAAATTAACACCAGATTGAGTAATTTTTAAACCCATCACCCAGGAAGTTTTAAAATGTTTGTTACAAGTACTATGTGATATTAGGAGATGTTCGGTAATTTTGGGAACTTTTATGTGAAATTTCCTTTTTACCCCTAGTTAGTGCTTAATGAGTTCACTTAAGTAATTAAGGCAATATTAGACTCTAATTCTTTTCAAATTGATTTCATTAATTAATCTTGGGTTAAAAATAATTACTTGAGGTTAAAATAATTACCTAAGGTAATTAGAGCCTAAGAATTGTTTAGGGAAATTTAATTTCCTTTCTTAATCGTAAAATCAATAATATTAAGATTAAGGTAAATCTAGTGCATTTTCTTTCTTTGTCTTAAGATTAGGACTTATGTTACTAATTGATTTTCAACTCAATTGAGATTAATTCCATTACTAGTATAAGATTACTCTTTTACCTTGTCTTGGTAAATCCTAAACACTTGACTTTTATCATTTACACTAAGTTACCAATTCATGATTTACTATCTAATTAAATATACTATCCTATGCTATCCTATCTTATAATCTATCAAGAAATCACAAATTGTCCCCCATTATCTCCCAAAAAGGCTGCGGCCTCCATCCCCCACAACAAGCCTCATGATTCATTTTTTTTTTTATAAATAATCCACTTACAAACATCATTTCGTTACCATTTGCTTTCTTGAAGTTTTTTTTGCTCAAAGAATTGCTCAAAAATTCTGCATTCTTTCAAGAAACACTAAGCTTGCTTCTTCTTCCTTCTCCATAGCCAAGAAGCTCCATTCTTGACATTCATCCAAGCTAGCAACCTCAAACAAACACATTTCCACCATAGATCAACTCCTAAGCACCTAAACTTTCCATTTCCAAACACAAAAACACAAGAAAAATTCTTCCTCCATTCTAACTTGCTTTGGCTGAATTCATCATCCCATTTAGGAGTAGATTTTTCTTCTTGTTACTTAATAAAAGCTCAAGCTTTACCTTTTGTAAATAAGAAATAACTTGGTAGGGATTTTATTTCATGTTCTTTCTTGTGTTCTTTCCTTTAAAATTTCGGTTTCTAAGGATTGATAATGACCATGGCTTGATGATGAGGAATCATGGTGGTGGTTGTGAATCCATCATATAATAGACCTCTAAAGCTCAAGGTTTAGTTTTTGTTGTCAAAAGAATAATGGAATAATTGTTAGTTTCCTTTAAATTGATTCTTTTTGAGCTTGATGATGAGTTCAAGGAATAAGGTTCTTGGAACCATGGTAATAAGAACTCTAAAGCTCACTTCCTCATTGTTAAGATTAATTGGAGTCAAAGAGTTCATTCTTTAAAAAGTTTAGAGTTTTGAGCTTAACAAGATATGAAAAAGAACTTGCATCCATGTTTATGTTTCAAGTCTTTAACGTCATGTTTAAATTTCAAGCCTTGCATAATCATATTTATGTTTCAAGTAATCACCTTAATTCTTGAAGATAATAATAAGGATTTGCATATCATGTTTAAATTTCTAGCCTTGCACAATCATGTTTATATTTCAGGTAATCACCTTAATCATGTTTATATTTCAGGCAATCACTTTAATTCTTGAAGATAATAATGTGGACTTGCATATCATGTTTAAATTTCTAAGTCTTGCATATTATGTTTAAATTTCAAGTCATCACTTTAAATCTTAAAGATAAGGAAATGAACTTACACATCATGTTTATATTTCAAGCCTTGCATATCATATTTATATTCCCAAGTTATCACCTTATAATGACCAAGATTAAAAATGAGATTGCATGGCATGTTTATGATTCTAGTTATCACCTAAATCTCTAAAGCTCAAGACTTGCTCCTTTTATCTTAAATGAAGATTTTAATTGGACACACTTTTAATATATAAATTCGGCCTTATGATGATAATAGGCCTAAAGTTGAGTTTTATTTTATGTTAAGGTTTCATGTGTTTTCAAATGCCTTGAAATAATTTTAAGAAAAACTAGTAACTAGAAATGATTTATAATGTAATTTTCCAAGCTCTTAGAAATTAAAATAAAGGTTTTTGATTTGTTTTTATAAATTATGTAAAATGCTGCTTGGTATGGCTTAGAGTGGTAACAATTACCATGAGTTGTTGTAAAAATCATTCTTGACATTAGGCAAGACTAGTAACTAGAAATGTGCAAAAGTGCAATTTTCGAAGTTTTTAGAGATATGAATTTTGGTTACTGATTAGGATTATTTGTTTATGTATAATGTTGTTTGAGATTGTCTAATTGTGTATGAATTGATAATAATTAGTGTAATAATTAATTTTAGCATCTTAGGAAAAACCGATAATTAGAAAGGGTAAAAAATGCAATTTCTAGAATGCTTAAGATTTGATTTTCTAATATTGCTCAATGTTGTTTGATACTATTCATGAGGCTACAAGTTAGTGAAAATTAGTGTAATAATCACTATTGGCGTCTTTGATGCATAAAAGAATAATTATAAGTGTTAGATTAAACTAATTTGTAGCTTTGACTCGTTTAAGGACTAACGGTAAGTACCATAACTTGAGGTTGAAAATGAGAATTGTGTTTGTGATAACCTTTGGTGCATTATGAATATCTTGATAAAGCATAGCATGTGCATTAGCTTAGCTCGGTCCTTGATTCTGGCATACCAGGTAGGAACATGTTTACCTTTTAAGAAGATGTTGATAATAGCATGCCTATATAAATCATGTTATAATAAGTTGCAATTATGATTGAGATTTTAGAGATGCATAGTTGATGTGTTCTATGAGCATGAAATGTGAATTCATAAGTTATAATGATATAATGCTCATGTTTGCACTCTAATGAACACGCTAAAATAAAGGTGACATAAGACACATGGAAATGATCCTCTAGACTCCCAATTAAAGGTTATGAGAGGTGATCCAAAAAGGACTCTTTAGTGTAATGCCTCGATTTTTATTTGAAAACAAATGACCAAAATGCCCTAAGGTCATTTTTACCAGAATTAAAGGGTAGCCGACTCGCAGTCGAATGGGTCAACTCAATGTTTGAAGGGGATTATAATTGCAAAGTTTGATATTAGGAGGTGAAAATCGTTTTCGAACTTTTGGCTTAAAATAACCAAAATACCCTGTAGCGTTTTACGGGTAAAGGTGTGTTTGAGCCGAACTTTTCAGAAAGTTTGGAATTATGTTTATGAGTGATTTTTGATAGTTAGTCGAGCCTGGGAGGTCCAAGTTTTAGTGCAAAATTACCATTTTGCCCCTAAAACGGTGTATAGTGAGCCTAATGACGTAATTAGCCAAACTTAAGTAATATTAGGCTCTAATCGAAGATTAATTTATTTTGATAATTAATCTAGAGTCAAAATAATTTATTAAGGTTAATTAGAGCCTAAGATTGCTTAGTTAAGCTCTAATTTCATTCTTTTCAAGATTCCTAGTCATGGAATCTTGAATAGTAATTTCTTTCTCTAATTCCTTAAATCAAGGAACTTTGTCTATGATTTAATTTGACTAGAAAATGGTTTTTAATTTGTTAATATAGCAAGACCACCCTCTAAATCAAGTCTTGACAACCTTAATTAACCATTACCTCACCTAAACAATTTCTTACAAACTCCTAATCAAAACTTTAATCAAAGAAACACCTAAACACATCATTAAACCACAATTACATGAGCAATTTCTTCTCCTCCCCTTGGCTGGAAATCTGGCCGAATACATACCCTTGGAAATGGTCAAATGTTGATTTTATTTCACTCCAAAGACCATGTCTTAAGCCATGCTTTGCCCATACCTAGCCATACCTCCAACCATGCCTTTGAATGACAAGTTTTTGAAAATATTTTCCTCCCCCTTGGCCAAGAGAAACCGTCGGCCATCCTCCCCCTTGGCAGCCTCCATTGTTTCATTTTTCTATAAATACCAAGCCTTGGAGAACTTGGTCACACTTTAGATCATTTGCCAAGTTAAGCTTTCTTGCAATTTTCTTTCTTTTCCTCTCAATTCTTCTTCATCTTGTTCTTCTTCCTCCACCATCAAAGAAGCCTTTCCACCACCATAAACCACGACAAACAACCTTGAACCACCACTCCCCCACCTTAAACCACTTCTCAAACACCAAACCTTTCCATTTCCAAGCTTACTTCTTCAAGGAAAATCCACCTTCCTTGTGTTCTTCCTTTGGCTGAATACACATCATCATCCAAGAGAAGATTTTGTCTTCTCATTTCCTCAAAGAATCAAGCTTTTTTCCATCTCTTTCAAGACTTCATTTGGTAGGGGTTTTATTTTCAAAGTTCTACTTGTTTTCTTTAAGAAAAGTTCTAGTTTTCTCTTGGTTTTCAAGCTTTTCTTTTTCCTCCGTTTGTTTTCAGCCTTGGAGCCTTTTATGAGAAAAACTTTGGCTTGATGATGAGGTTTCAAGATAATGGTCTTGTGATGCCATGTGAGAAACCTCTAAAGCTTGCAAAACTTGGTCTTGGACCATATATGCTTTTGGTTTCTTTGCTTTTTCCTTGCTCAAAGATTTCGGTTTCCTTTCCTTTTCCTCCTCAAGATTTCAGTTTCCATTCCTTTTTTTGTACAAAGTTTGATAAAAATGTCAAGTAGATCACTAAAAGTTTTGTTAAGAAAATTAATCCTATGTTTTCAAAGAGCTTTAAGCTTACCCTTGCCAACCTTAAAGTTGGTTGGCCGTTCTAAGAGTTTACTCTAGATTGAAGCCTATGAGCAATAAAATGAAGAATATGAGTAGTTCTTTTATGTTTGCTTTGATAAAGTGTTGATGTTTATTTCCTAGTCCATTTTCTTGAGCTTGATGATGAAGTTCAAACCAAAGACTTCTTTCAAGACTTGGTGCTAAGAACTCTAAAGCTCACTTTATGGTGTTAAGATACATATTGGGTTAAGGTTATGATGTCCCTTTAAAAGTCTTGCAAGAGCTCTAGTTAAGATAAAATAAATTTGCACTCATGTTTAAGTTTATGCCTTGCATATCATGTTTATTTTGATGCCATCACTAAGCTCTCAAGAATAAATAAATGAACTTGCATTATCATGTTTAAATTTCCAAGCTTGCATTTCATGTTTATATTTCAAGTTATCATTAATCTTTAAAGATAACAATGAGGTTGCATCTCATATTTATTTTATGCTCTCACTTTACTTTGTAATGAAGAGTAAAATAAAGTACATAACATGTTTATGTTTATGTCATCACCTAAATACTCTAGAGCTCAAAGACTTGCCCAAGTATCCTATATAAAGTTTTAGAAAATAGAGGCATTTCAAGAATGCCATTTCGGCCTTGTGGTGATGATGATGGACTTGATGTGAGTTCATCTAATCATAAGTGCCCTAGCCTATGTCTTGGAATTCTTCTAAGCTTAGGTGAACATAAAGAACATCATGGACAAGGTTTTATGTTTTAAATCTATTTTATGAACAAAATAATTTAGCTACTGACCTCATCTAAATTTATATGATTTTAATGAGATGATTTGGTTTCTAAAAGAGTTTTGAGTTCCTAAAATTATTCCAAGAGAAAACTAGCAACTATATGCATTTAAATTATGAGATTATGTGATTATGTGAGCTATATCTATTCGGTTCTGCCTTGGTTGTTTGGCCACTGTGTTAACTCTATTTTATGGTGTTAAAATGTGTAAAATTATATTTGAGTGAAGCAAGGACCGATTTAGGGAAGTTAGGAAAGAACAAGTAACTATAAAGGACTTAAAATAAGAATTCTAGAACACTTAGACCCAAGAATTGTAAATTCTGCCAGCATAATTGACCTTAAGGAAAATGGTTTATAATTAGTGGATATGTGTAGGAATCCCTAATAATTGGTTTAGGAATTGAATATAGAGCCTTAGGCTAAGACGGAACTTAGAAAGGGTCAAAGACGTAGATTCTAGAACCCCGTAATCGAATAGTGATCATGGTAATGAATCCATGTAATGCTGTTTGGAGGTGTTAGTAGGCATAAAAAATTAGAGTGAATTACAAGTAATAATCCTTTAGGTGCATCCAAGGTTCATAATGGGCATTAGGATAATTAGAACACAAGATTAATACGTAAAGGTCAAGGCATAAGACATTGCAAGATAGGAGGTATAGTGTGAGCAAGTGATCGAGTGATGAGTGAACAAGTATGTTTATTGTTATACTAAAAGTATTAATGTTATGTGCACAAGATTGTGTGAGCTTATGATGTAATTGATATTATCGTACGATATGCCATGATTGAGATGCATATGGATACAAGATGATGATGAAATGAATGAACATGCTTATATGGCTTATAAAGATTTGACTGATTGAGATATTGAATGAGATGGCATGGGTTGAATAAGTTACGTGGCATGATTCAAATATGAGGAAATTCGGATACCGTTATGCTCGATTTCCGTTAAATTTGAGGGACTTAAGAAAGTTTTTGAAAGAAAGATTTTATATGTGACATGCCGAGATGCATTTCTCTTGCTACGGTGAGGAGAAAGTAAATCCGTGAGGGATATGGACACTAAGCCATACCAAAGCGGACAAAGTCACTGGCTTAAGCTGATGCATTTCGCAGACTAAGATGTACTTTTCCTCCTGCGGTGAGGAGAAGGTAAAACCGTGAGGGCATCGACATTAGCCTGCCAAAGCGAACAAAGTCACTGGTCTTAACCAACTGATGCGTTTCGGAGAAGGAAAAAGTCCCATGATGGGTGATCCTTAGGCCCCTACCTACTTTGGGAGTTGAGATTATTATGATTATATTACGCTTATCAAGAGGATAAGTAAGAACTAGTGACGACTAGTTGAGGTATGAGCTCATAGCCTAGTTTTAGGGGTGCGGTTACTATTTTTGATACTCTTATGTCACAAGGTTGAAAGGTTGATCATGAGAAGTTACATGCCACTTATATGATGATGAATTATTGGTGATATGTTTTATTGGTTGTTTGCATAAAGTATCGTCATGCATTCATGTTTAGCTATTCTGCATACATGCATTAAGACTCATCATAAAAGACGTGGACCTTGGATAATTACTTTTATAAAACCTCATAATGAACCTTTGCATGTTACACCTTTTCATAATAAACCCAAGGTTCCTGGGATGTTAACGATGACATTAGGATAGGAGGATTCCCTGAGATTCTTTAGTAAGATTCTCACCCTTCTACTTTTTTCCCGTTACGTCTTTAGATCACGATGGCGTCGTTTATGATCTTCGTTGATACGTCGATTTGGGAGGTGCACTATAACCCGAGCATCAGTCATATCATTTCGAGGGTCGTTGTGCTGTTCGTATTTTTGTGTACATGGGAAGCTCGTTCGTGCATCTAGTATCTAGCTTTCGCTTCACTCTTACCTCACCTTATGGCAACGACCTTGATCTTCAACAGGACCCAACCCACGATGAGCAGAATCCCGTCCATCTTCCTTAGGTTAAGACTACTCGGAGTACATTTCGCTCATACCACGCACTGGGGTCGACTGTCAGAGGACTCCCTTGCCTACGTCTACTGGAGGGTTCTGGTCCTCGTGCCCATGGACATGGGTAGGGGCAGCAGGACGCCTCACCAGCCGAGGCATGCGAGGTGAGTATGACAGCTCGAGAGGCATCCGCGCAAGGAGGCCATGTTGTTCCCCGCTCCGCATGCCCACACCCTCGCTTCGTTGGGCCACGAGAGGAGCTTGCAGTTTGTGAGATACCTTTCCCCATCTTAGAGGATCAACATCACCAATAGGTTTCGAGGGAGGGGTAGCTTTAGTTGGGGTTTGATCTTTTGGGGCTCCCCTGTACTTGTTGTTCTTTTCTGTTTATGTATTTCCCTGTTCTATATCCTGTAAGCTCTCCCATTCTTATGAGGGTATGACTTTATGTTTTTATATTTCAGTTGATGTATCAAACTATGTTATATAATATATTATGGTTGTTGTTTATATGAGTGGATGTATTCTTTATTGTTTTCAATTGTATGTGTTAATCCTATGTTGTTTATGTTTCGCTCGTGTTAGTATACATCGACTCGCATTTTGGTTCATGTATTTCAAAAAAAAAAAAAATTTACCTGTATTTTCTGCTAAGTAATTTTATAAACGAGTTTTCAAAGGAAGTAATAACTAATAATTAATCTTAATACGTCTTACGCATGTTGGATTAAATATTAAGGTGTTACATTTAGACTCAGGAATTAATGGTTGTGAAAGGTGTTCCTATGCCCCCTAACCCGCACTCTGTGAGTCAAGAATTTAACTTATCCGAGGATAAGTATAAACTAGTGACGACTAGTTAGGTATGAGCTCATAACCTATAACTCTCAAGAGGAGAGAAGATATAGGGCGGCCCCAAGGAAAAGTGAAGAAGAATTTTAAGTCACCTAAAAGAATAATGAGGAAAAAAATCCTTAGAAAGATTCAAGTTATTTATGTCATTGGCTGTGAATTTCTATGATAATTGGCATATGGTATTGACATGCATTCATGATATAGTATGATATATCCATGACATTAAGATTTATGCTAAAAGATACAGACTCGGCTAATGGTATTTGAAACTTAATGAAAGGTCCTTTCATGTTCTCACATTTTCATAATAAAACTCGAGGTTCCTAAGGACAATAATGATGACATACGCATTAGGAGGTGAAAGCCCTGAGATTCTTTTATAAGTTTCTTATTCCTTCTTCTTTTCTTTCCATCTCGTCTTTAGAAGTAGATGACAACGTTCGTGATCTTTGTTGATGCCCCTACATGGGAAATGCACTATGACCCAATCAACCGATCATATCATTTTGTGGGTCATTGCACAGTTCATTTGTACGTCTTTATGGATCGTCGCTTTACGCACCCTATTTCTAGCAACTAGTTCTCCCTCACTGCCCTTTTCCTGGATAATCTTGCCTTCAAGCATTCACGTCTGCATGCTCGCAGTTTCACATACTCACTCCTGCATCATCTGTCGAGACTTCCCAGATTACACACCCCATCACCATCTCATTCTATTGGGTCATAGTTGGACCCTTAGAGGATCTACCCTCTCATCACCCTTCAGGAAGTCCGCCCGTTGTCCCTATGGAGGTGGGAGGTGACAATGATAGAGAGACTCAGTCATCATCGATAAGAGGCGCTGCCGTCCTCGCCGAGGCGCCCATGTTCAACCCACGAGACTTTATGCCATACGAGACGAGTTGATTCATGGTTTTCACTCTAGACATTCTAGTAGGAGTAATGAGAAGAGGAATCTTATACTAGTTTATTTTGTATTTGATTGCTATTGTTCATCTTGGATTACTGTACATAACTTAAGCTCAATTGGTGAGTAGTGTATTTTGGTGCTTGATGTGGAACGGTTAATACTTATGCTATAACTATATATGATGGCGTGGTTATGTTCATGTGATTGTTGTGCACATATGACTAGTTTTTTATTTCTCCTCTATATGTGCAAGAGATGGTGGGTTTTACTTAGTATGTGTGGCTCACATTTTGTTTTTTTGTTTTTTAAAAAAATTTACCTATAATTTCATTGAAGTATTTTCAAGAGTTTAAATTAAAGAACTGAACAAAAGAGTAATAACTAATAATTAACTTAAATACGTCCTAGGTGTGTTGAGTTAAATATTAGGGTGTTACATTTTGGTATCAGAGTAGTTCAATATTCAAGGAGCCTGAGGATTGGATTGACTATGCTTCTAAAGCATGATGCGATAGTTATGTCATGTCTAGTTGCTGGTTGATAGAATGAGCTATAGGATAAAGATGCATGATTGTTATGTGTATTTGTGCCATGGTAACTACTTAACATGAAGTATTGAGCTTGATCACCTCAGTGTTTGTTATTTTGTGTGCTTAGGGACCAATGACACGGCCACGACAAAATAGGATTCCAATGGGAATGAACAGGGTAATGAGATGGCTGAAGCTCTAAGAGACATGGCAAGAGCCCTGGAGAGGATGTTTGAATGGATGGACTACCAAACCGAAGCTGGCTCCTGTTAATATGGAAGCATGCCCGATTAGGGAATTTCATGGGCGAGCCCGCCATCTTTTAGAGGAACTCTGGATCCAAACCAAGCTGATAAATGGATCAAGAACATAGAGAAAATCTTTTTGGTTATCGCTTGTGAGGACAGAAGGTGACTTTTGCTACTTACATGCTAGAGGCAGATGCCAAATTTTGGTGGACGGGTACTCGAAGACTATTAGAGGCATCGGGCACTTTGATCAACTGGGAGGTATTTAAGCATTTCTTCTACAAGAAGTACTTTCCTAATCGGTGAAGAATGCCAAGGATATCGAATTTATGCAGCTGGCCTAAGGGGAATGAGCATTACAAAGTACACTGCAAAGTTTGAAGAATTGATTAAATTTTCTAGAATTTTTCAAGGAAACCCTGATGAGGTTTGGAAGTGCGTTAAATATGAGCGGGCTGAAGATAAAAATCAATGTTGTTGTTGCACACATGGAGATTAGAGACTTATTTGCTCTAGCCAACAAGTGTCACATCATTGAGGAAGGCCACAAGAAATTAAGCATATCGAGAGTTGAAAATTCCACTAATAAGTTGCCACCACAAGCTCTGAGATTTAAGTCGCAATTTAGACTACAGCAGGCCGTTAGACCACAAGGACCCTAAAGAAACTTTCATCACAGAGGATTGAGTGGCTCCAAGGGTAAGGCACCCTAGAAGGTCCCGTTGCACCCTTAGGCCTGCACCTATTGCATTATGTCCCAAATGTAGGAAGTCTCATGGAGATCGGCCTTGCTTGTTGGGCCAGGGAGTTTGTTTCAAGTGTGGAAAGCTCGGACACAATCCCAGAGTGCACAGAAGGAACCCTGATGGCCCCTTATCCTCAACCACAACACTAAGGAAGTGTTTTCATCGTCAACGTGGAAGACTCGGTAAGGTCCAGAAGCCTCATAGAAGGTAAGTGTGAAATAAACGGTAGTACTTTAACTACTCGATTCTGGCGCTACCCATTCATTCATATCACATGCCAGTGTTTAGTCTTTACAACTATATGTGTATGAACTTCTTTTTGATCTTACCTTTCTACCCTGGCAAACCTGTTAGGACTTGTAGGTGTTGTTTAAACTGTTATTTCATTATTGAAAATATACCCTTTATTCTAGATTTAATCTGCCCTATGCATGGTATAGATATGATTCTTAGCATGGATTGGCTTTACGCTATCCATGTGATGTTAAATTGCTATACTAAGTCTGTTATCTTTCTCCTACCCGTTGTGTCTAGCAAACCTTTGAGCCTTTATCCATAGAAGTCAACTGTTATGGAGAAGAGAGTAAGGGATATGTTCTCGTAGCCACTAGTGAGTAGACTTTGAGTAAAACATCGACAAGGTGCCTATAGTGAGAGACTATCCTGAGGTATTTCCAGGAGATACCCGAGTTCCTTCGATGAGAGAGATTGAGTTCTACATAGAGTTGGTCCCAGGAATGAGGCCTATCTCCATAGCACCCTATAGGATGTCACCCATGGAGTTGACCGAGTTAAAGGTGCAGTTAGAGGGGTTGTTGGAGAAAAAGTTTGTGAGACCAAGTGCTTCACTATAGGAGCCCCTTTTTTTGTGAAAAAGAAGGACGGGAGCATGAGACTATGCATAGATTATAGGCAGTTGAACCTAGTGACAGGAAAGAACAAGTACCTCTTGCCTAGGATAGATGACTTGATGGATCAATTAAAGGGAGCGATAATGCTTTCTAAGATTAATTTGAGGTTAGGATATCATCAGATTAGAGTGAGGGATGAGGACATACCTAAGACTACTTTTAGGACACGATATGGCCACTTTGAGTTTATAGTGATGTTGTTTGGACTAACAAATGCTTCTGTTGTATTCATGGACTATATGAATAGGATCTTTAGACCTTATTTAGACCAGTTTGTGGTGGTTTTCATAGATGATATACTCATCTATTTGAAGACCCATGAGGAGCATGAACGTCACTTGAAGTTGGTTTTGGAGATCCTGAAAGAGAAAAAGTTGTATGCTAATTTATCTAATTTGAATTTTGGTTGGAAGAAGTAAAATTCTTAGGTCATGTGGTGTCAAAAGGAGGTATTGCCATGGATCCTAGTAAGATAGAAGCCGTGATGAGTTGGGAGAAACTTACCATAGTAACGGAGATAAGGAGCTTTTTGGGATTAGCTGGTTATTACGTAGGTTTATTAAAGGATTTTCCCAGATATCGTTACCCTTAACCAAGCTCACTAGGAAGAATGCCTCTTTTGTCTAGACCCCAGAATATGAGAAGTGTAACATCCCTTGTTGCTTTATGGATTGACGACTGCACAAACCAACACGGGTCTTTTCCATGCTTTGTCCTCACTCACACGCTTCTTGGGAAAACTTCCAGGAGGTCAACTATCCCAAAATTACCCAAGTCAAGCATGCTTAACTGTGGAGTTCTTTCTTGATGGGCTACCAAAAGAAAGATGTATCTTTGTGGCATAGGTAGTACGAATCAATTCATATAAGCCCTACTTAACTGTATAGTCCTATACCTATAGACTTAGGATCCCTCTCATTCGGGTGTGTAATCGGTTCATTTATGTACCCCTTTGCTTGGAGGCAGGAGCCGCTCCTTGTCTGCCTTTCGCACCGTGATCACTCCTGCCCTCATCCTTGGGCGTTACAAGAAGAGTTTTTAGGAGCTGAAGGTAAAATTAACCACGACCCCAGTATTAGTTTTGCCTTACCCCATACACGTTTGAGGTGTATTGTGATGTATCGGGAAAAGGATTAGGCTGTGTGTTGATGCAAAATAGGCAGGTGGTGGCCTATGCATCCAGACAACCTAGCCCTCACGAGGCAAACTATCCCACCCATGATCTCGAGTTAGCGGCCGTGGTGTTTGCCTTGAAGGTATGGCGACACCATCTGGACGGAGTAAAGTTCGATGTGTCTCTAATCACAAGAGTCTCAAGTATCTCTTTGATCAGAAGGAGCTGAACATGAGGCAGAGGAGATAGATGGAGTTTTTGAAGGATTACTGTAACATACCCCGCTTTATGGATTGACGACTTGTCGCACAAACCAACACAAGTCTTTTCAGCGTACTTTGTCCTCACTCACACACATCCTAGAAAACTTCCTAGGAGGTCACTCATCCCAAAATTACTCCAAGTCAAGCACACTTAACCATGGAGTTCTTTCGTGATGGGCTACCATGCATCTTGTTAGTATAGGTAGTACAAATCAATTCATATAAGCTATCGTTAACTGTATAGTCCCATACCTGCAGTCTCAGGATCCTCTCATTCTGGTGTGTAATCGATTCATTCATGCACCCCTCCGCTTAGAAGCCCCCAAGAGCCACTTATTGTCCGTGCCTTTTTGCGGCAATCACTCCCCGCCTCGTCCCTGGGCATTACATGGGCACTAGCTTCTGCTTGGTTCGTCCTTGAACCACACCGTCCTGGAAAGGCAAGGCTTTGATACCAAGTTGTAACATCCTCTTAATTTCAGTGTTCCACCTATGCTATGACGCCTTAACGAAGAAAGTGCTACACCTATACTTGTGTATCATGAAATACAATTATAGTTATTTGATTTTGAGGTTGTACCCAAATTAATTATTTAGTGATCACTTAACACCTAATATTTAACCTAACACGCCTAGATGCGTTCAAGTTAATTATTAGTTATTACTCTTTTGTTTCAGTTCTTATCCTTTAACTTGGAATTACTTTAATAAAAATACGGGTAAATTTTTTTTTTTTTGGAACTTTTCAAAACAATATGTGAGCCATGCATGTAACTGACTCATCACTCACTTATTATAACAAAAGGGAAAGTAAAACTCTTCATAGGCAATACATAATCACACCATCATATATGTACATATAGGCAAGCATCAACCATCCCATGACTCACACCAAAACAAACCACTAAGATAGTACTATGCCCATTAGCAGGGATTGGGCCAGTTATAGTCATCACAAGAAACATAGACAGTATATACATAAAGACTAAGATTATCCTCCTGATGAGGCTTGTGAGAGGGAGGAAGGTAAAGGGTAGCAAGGCAGCTTGCAGGATGAACATGAGCTCCCGACGTGGACGAGTGGCTCCTCTACCAGTGTGCTAGACTCCCCTCATAGGTTGCGTCATCTGGCCTCTCTGTCTGCTATCTCCCACATCTCTGGGAATGGTGGGGGCGGAATCGCCTGAAGAGTGTGGGAAGGAGATTCCTCCACGGATTCAAACTCTGGCAAGGAGTCGGGGTATGTAAACCGAAAATCACGGATGGCAGATGCGGCAGTATGGCCATGAGGAGGCTGCTTTGTACATGGACGGGCACGCTGGTTAGTTGATGAAATACATCTCCCAAGTGGGAGCCTCAAGGTAAATCACAAAGGTGGCCATCACCCTCTGAAGACGAAATGGAAATAAAAGAGAGGAAATAATAAATTGAACATGATTCGCAGGAGGACTCTTACCTCTAGACATGTGTCATCATTTTCGTCTTCAAGAACCTAAGGGTTTCGTTTTGAAAACAGTGGACATGATAAGATTCATTTATTAAGTTTAAAAACCATTTGCCGAGGTCCATGTCTTTTAGCATGATACTTAATCTTATGAGTGCATCATATTTCATCATAAATGCATGTTAATGCCATGTGAACACATATCATGACAGTCATAATAATTCAATATGACATAAAGAACACAAGCTATCATAACTTGATCTTTCCTCTTTAATATCTTAGGTGACTTAACTTTCTTGCTCTCTTCTAGGGCCGTCTTACTCTCTCTTCTCTTGAGAGTTCTTGGTTATGAGTTCATACCTAACTAGTCATCACTAGTCTATACTTATCATCTCGATAAGCTAATTCCCGAACCCCAAAAGTGCAGGGTAGGGGGCATGGGATCACCTTTCATAACCATTAATTCCTGGAGTCTAAAGGAGTCCCTTATTGGATCACCTCTCATAACCATTAATTCCTGGAGTCTAGAGAATCATTTCCATATGTCTTATGTCGCCTATTAATTTTAGCATATTTAAGAGATGCAATATATGAACATATAATCATAGCCATTATCATAACTTATGAATTTAACATTTTATGTACAGCATTAAGAATTAAGGAAAAGTCAAATAATAATAATAATAAAGAAAAAAGAAGAATAAAATTTTAGGGAAAATTAATGTTGGCTTGATAGCTATTAGCTACGCCGACGTATCCCTGGTGTAATGAGGAACTCAAAGCCACGTTGTTCTCTATAAAATATTTATCGGTTGATTGAGTTTATTTTCTTTGAAAAAAAATTAAGAATATCAAACTGGACCAAGATCATTAAGCACCAATAGAAAGTAATTGGTATACTGCAGAACACATGTGGGTCCATAATAATGTTATAATTATAAGCGAGAACAACATATACAATATTCGATCATGTAATCTCTAATCATAATGAACAATCTGTAGCACAATATTATCATATGTAACATTTAGCACAAAATATATGTGTGCTAAAATAAAATAATTAATACTTGACAGTATATTCTTTAAAGAATGCTACCACTAAAACATGCCAACATTGTATCATAATGTTATTACCACAAGTACACACATATTATATACAATAATGCAAGATAAATCAAGAGGTCAAATAAGTACGAACAAATTGAGAAACAATGAGGATTGTTAAAAGTTGAATTGAGCCTAGGAAAATGAACAAACATTCAAATATCTTTATCTTTATTTTACCATTATTATTATTATTATGATTATTATTATGATTATTATTATTATTATTATTATTATTATTATTATTATTATTTATACAAACACTTAATATGAAAACTTAACTCGAAAGTTTAAAATCTCTAATTAGACCAAATTCTAACTTAAACCAATGAAACTATAATCCGCATAAGAACAAAGGAATAATTTCCCAAAAAAAATTCCAACTAAACTTAAGCCTACAAGGGATAAACCAAACCCAAAATCATGCAGCCCAAAATAAAAAATCTAGAACCCAGTAAGTCCAAACCCACCTAAACTAAAAAAAATGGCCCAAAAATAATACATTCTGGAAAAATAAATAAAAGCCCAACACTTTTTTTTTTGAGACCCAGCCTCTAAGAATATCCTGGACAAAATAAACAATGAAAAAAAAGAAACAACCTAAGCTTTTGCTAACCCAAAGTGAAAGACAAAATAAAAAAAACTATCAGCAAGTAAAGTGGAATATTCTAGTGACATTTAGAGGAAAGGGGGGGTTGGTTTTGATTTGGCCTAGACTCCTTTCCTTTTTCTTTTAACAGAGACCCAAGTAGAGAGAGAAGTGGGAGTGGTGGCTATGATGGAAAGGGGGGGCATGCAAGAAGGGGCTTCATTCTCCATTTGGGGGTTAGAGGCTACACATACACACACTCATGGATTGAGAGAGGAAGGTAGAAAGAGCGAGAGAGGAAAGAAAGAGAAATCCGGGCACATGCAAGGGGAGGCCACGGCTTGAGGTGGAGAGGGAAGGGGGTTTGCGCGCCCACCACTACAAGGAGGGCCAACATGGAGGGGAGGTCGTGCGATGGAAATGTAAGAGCATAGCGGATCTATGCTTGGGGAGACATGGCTCACAGTGGCGCGGGGATATGTAGCTGAGGAGGGGGCCACGCACGGAGAGGCCAATGGAGGGATGGTTTATGGTGATTAGGGGAGAAATCCTGATCCACCGCGAGAGAGTGTGGTGGCGCACACGAGGGCCTTGCTGGGCGACACGTCGACGGCGGAGGATGGGGAGCAGGGGGAGCGGGGTCATCGCGTGAAAGGGGCTGCAAGGGAGGAGCACAATCGGAGCTTGGCGGGCTATCAGGAGACGGGTAGCTGAAACACTCCTGGCAGAGGGTAAACCAAACAGCGCGGTTGTAGCTCACGTGAGGGGGCGATGGCGGGGGTCCGCGACTTCACATCCCTTTTTTGCCCAATTTTTTTTCTTTTAATTCATGGGTGTTTTGAATGAGATTGGCCTAACGTGTGCTTGGCCTCTCTAACGCCCTAATTTTTTTTTGAGTACAAATGACCAAAATGCCCCTAAGGTCATTTTTACCTGGAATTCGAGGGTACCGACCTGGCAGTCCTCGAATGGGTCAACTCAATGTTTGAAGTGGATTATAACTGTTATGTTTGATATCCGGGTGAAAATCTCGTTTTCAACTTTCGGCTCAAAATGACCAAAATACCCTAGCGTTTACGCGGGTAAAGGTGCCGTTTGAGCCCAGAACTTTTCCAGGAAGTTCAGGATGATGTTTATGAGTGGTTTTTGATATTTAGTCGGCCTGGAAGGTCCTAGTTTAGTGTAAAATTACTATTTTGCCCCTAGAACGTGTACGTGAGCCTAATGATGTAATTAAGCAAACCTAAGAAATATTAGGCTCTAATCGAAGATTAATTTATTTCGATAATTAATCTAGAGTCAAAATAATTTATTAAGGTTAATTATAACCTAAGATTGCTTGGTTAAACTCTAATTACATCTTTTGATTCAAGATTCCTAGTCATGGAATTTTGAATAGTGTTTCTTTCTCCAATTCCTTAAATTAAGGAATTGTGCCCATACCTTCATTTGACTAGAAAATGGTTTTAATTTGTTAATCTAGCAAGATCACTCCCCTAATCAAGTCTTGACAACCTTAATTAACCATTACCTCACCTAAACACTTTCTTACAAACTCCTAACCAAAACCTTAATAAAAGAAACACCTAAACACATCATTAAACCACAAATATATGAACAAATCATCCTCCCCCTTGGCTGATATGCTGGCTGAAATCTTGCCCCAAATTGTGTCATATGTTGATTTTGTTGCACTCCAAGCCCATGCCTTAAGCCATACCCAAACCCATACCTCACCATACCTTGCCCATGTTGTCAACCATGCTAATCAAAGAGATATTTCTTCTATCCTTCTTCCTCAAAGTGACCGGCCACTCCTTCCTCCTCTAGGCCATCCATGAGCTTCCATTTTCTCTATAAATATGCATGCTTGAAAGCTCACAAAAACCTTTACACACATTGCAACTCTAAGCTTCTTCTTCAAAGTTCAAAAAGTTCCTTTCTTTCTTCCTTTTTCCTCTCTGGCCGAAACTCCTCTTCAAGCTCTAAGGGAGATTTTCTTTCCCTCTCATCTCAAAGGATCAAGCTTTCTTGCATTTCATTTAAGACTTCTTTAGGTAGGGGTTTATTTTCAAAGTTTTACTTGCTTTCTTTAAGAGAATTTCTTGTTTTCTCTTGGTTTTCAAGCTTTTCTTTCCTCCTTTCATTTTCGGCCTTGGAGCCTTTTATGTGAAAAACTTTGGCTTGATGATGAGGTTTCAAGATAATGGTCTTGTGATGTCATGTGAGAAACCTCTAAAGCTTGAAAAACTTGGCCTTGGACCATATATGCTTTTAGTTTCTTTCCTTTTCCTTGCTAAAAGATTTCGGTTCTCTTTCTTTTTCCTTAATATTTTCGGTTTCCACTTCCTTATTGGAACAAAGTTTGGTAAAAGCGTTAAGTAGATCACTAAAAGTTTTATTAAGAAAAATTAATCCTATGTTTTCAAAGAGCTCTAAGCTTACCCTTGCCAACCTTAAAGTTGGTCAGCCGTTAAGAGTTTACTCTAGATTGAAGCCCATGAGCAATAAAATGAAGAATATGAGTAGTTCCTTTTATGTTTGTTTTGTTGAATGTTGATGTTTTTGTCTTAGTCCACTTTCTTGAGCTTGATGATGAAGTTCAAACCAAAGACTTCTTTGAAAACGTGGTGCTAAGAACTCTAAAGCTCATCTTCTATTGTTAAGATACATGTTGGGTTAAGGCTATTGATGTTCCTCTAAAGTCTTGCAAGAGCTCTAGTTAAGATAAAATAAGTTGCATTCATGTTTAAGTTTATGCCTTGCATCTTATGTTTACTTTTGAAGCCATCACTAAGCTCTCAAGAATAAATAAATGAACTTGCATTATCATGTTTAAATTTCCATGCTTGCATTCCATGTTTATATTTCAAGTCATCACTTAATCTTTAAAGATAATAATGAAGTTGCATCTCATATTTATTTTATGTCCTCACTTTACTTTCTAATGAAGAGTAAAATAAAGTGCATAGCATGTTTATGTTTATGTTATCACCTAAATACCCTAGAGCTCAAAGACTTGCCCAAGTATCTTCAAATGAAAATTTTAGCCATGACAAGTGGATGTGTTTAGTTATAACACAATGATGGCTTCAATTTTGTAAAAATATGAGGATGATTTCAAGAAAATGTTAGGAAGATGTTTTACGTGGTTTCAAAGTGTTAGAGTTGTTTAGGATGTGTTAAAATCATGTTTTCTCAAATTAGGAGGTTTTGGTAATCGATTACCGTGTAACGCCAAATATTTACTATCGTTAGAAATTACGAATTACTCTAGGTAATTCTTACATAAAATTTGAGACCAAACAATTCTCAATAAAGGAACATAACATTAGAAGAAAGGTTAGGAGCAATTCATGTGAAAGTTTCAAACTAAATTTCTACGTGTAAAATGACCAAAATGCCCTGAGGTTATTTCAGAAATGAGAATCATGGGCCCCATCCTCAAGGGGATGTTTTGATGATAATAAGGGATTGTTTGTGTTATGTGTATTAATAGAGGAGAAGAATCCTAATTTTGAGCTCCACGCGAAATGACCAAAACGCCCTTGCGCTTTTAATTCAATTGTGGTGCTGAGCCAAACCTCACTAAAATGAGAATCATGGGCCCCACCCATCCTAAGGGGATGTTTTTACTCAGAAAATGAGAATCATGGGCCCCACCCATCCTCAAGGGGATGTTTTGATGATAATAAGGGATTGTTTGTGTTATGTGTATTAATAGAGGAGAAGAATCCTAATTTTGAGCTTGACGCGCAAAATGACCAAAACGCCCTTGCGGCGTTTTAACTCCGATTTGTGTGACTAACCAAACCTCACTAAAATGTTTTAAAACATGTTTTTAAGTTATGATTGTCCATTGGTTAAGCTCGGTGGCCTTAAATTTTGAGCAAAATGACCATTTTGCCCCTCTTGTGCAGTTTTGCAATTTTTGAGATTTTCGATTCGTCTAATGAAACCTAAGCAATATTAGGCTCAAATTAAAAGCTTATTAAATTCTAATTACTAATCTAGAGTCCAAATTATTTATTTAAATTGATTAGAATCTAAAATTGCTTAGAAACACCCAAATTGCTTACTAATTCACCTAAGCCCTTAATTGCAAATTCTCTAAAATTGCAAAGACACTTACCTACACCTAAATAATACATGGAACACACAAATTTCTCTTCCATGGGCTACAAATGGCCGAAATAATGCAGCCATCATGCACCAAAAAATTGCACTAAAACATAATGCTAAAAATCACCATAAAACAAGGAACTTTGAAACATGATTCCATGTTTTAAGCCACCAAACAAGATGATTTTTCCTTCCTTGTCTCCTCCTCAAATTTAGTCAGATTTTCCTCCTCCTCTTGTCCATACATGAGCTTGAATTCTTCTATAAATAGGCATGCTTAGAAGTCATTAGAGACTTGCTCAAAAATTTCACAACTTCAAGTTTTTCCTAAGCTCAAAAACTTTCTTCCTTTCTTCCCCCTTGGCTGAAATTCTTTCTTCAACCTTTCAAGGATATTTTGTTTCATTTCACTTCAAGAAACCAAGTTCTCTTCCTTTCCTTCAAATCAAATTAGGTAGGGAGTTGTCTTTAAGTTATTTCTATGCTTTGCTAAGTGTTGTTCTTGGTTCAAAATGATGATTTCATGGACTTTCTCTAGCTTTTCCATTCGGTTTTCTTCTTTCTTTTCCTTTGAACATTTCGGCCATAAGGCCTATATGGGAATATGATGATAGCTTGATGATGAGGACCTTGAGTGTTGGTTGTAAATCCATCACAAGTTAGGCCTCTAAAGCTTGAAAATTCCACTTGATGCAAAACTTTAAAGAATGATATTTTTATGATGTAAAAATAAAGATCTTGAGTTTAGAACTTGAAAGACGTATTTTTCACTTTGTCTTGCTAAGATATATTGGGTTGAATTTATATTTCTCTAAAGTCTTGGAGGAGCTCTAGTAAAGAAATAAAATGAACTTGCATCCATGTTTAAGTTTATGCCTTGCATAACCATGTTTACTTTCTATGTCATCACTAAATTCTCAAGAATGAATAAATGAACTTGCATATTCATGTTTAAATTTCCAAGCTTGCATTTCATGTTTATGTTTCAAGTTGTCACTTAATCTTCAAAGATAATAAAGAGGATGCATCTCATATTTATTTTATGCTCTCACTTTATTTTATAATGGCTAAAAGAATCAATGCATGGCATGTTTATTTTATGTCATCACCTAAAGATCCTAGAGCTCAAAGACTTGCCCAAGTATCACAAGCAAAGTTGGAAAATGGTAGTATCACTTTCAATTTCCTAAAGATTATTGGAGTTAAAGAATTCATTCTTTAAGAAGTCTTGAGTTTGGAGCTTAATAAGATGTAATAAGAATTCTCTTCTCCCTTCAGGTCCAGTGCGACTACGCGCTCAGTTTCTTAAGATTCTCTCTTCCACTAGTTCAATGCGGACTAGGCGCTAAGTTTCTTACATCATGTTTAAATTTCAAGTCTTGCATATCATGTTTAATTTCCAAGTCATCACCTTAAATCTTAAAGATAAAGAAAGGGATTTGCATATTATGTTTATGATTTTAGTTATCACCTAAATCTCTAAAGCTCAAGACTTGCTCCTTTTATCTTAAGTGAGAATTTTAATCATGAACATTCTTTCAATGTATAAATTGACCTCATGATTAAGGTAGGCCTAAAGTGATTTTTAGATAGCTATTGAGTTGGTTCTATAATTTCTTTCAAGATTACCAAAAAGAATTATTTTCTAAAAGAGTTTTAAGGCTTTGAAATGATATTACGGGAAACTAATATCTTGCATGTACTTAAAATGAGATATTAAGCAATTATGTGAGGTTCATGATTCAGCCACGGATCTGAGTTAGTATTACTATGATTTGATATGTTTGAAGTTGTGATAATTATGTTTATTGATAAGGAATAATTCTATGCATGTTAGAAGTGAAATTAGCTACATAAAGCAAGTAAAGCTTTAAATATGATTTCCTGCCTATGCTGCCTCATATGGTTTAATAATGTTCTTAAGGCTTATGATTAATGGTAATGATGGTAATTAATCCCTTAGATGCATAATTAATTAGTTCAATAATTAAGGTTGCCCGATTCTAGAGTTTTGGTTGTTTAAGCTTTTCAATAAGGATTTATGATGATGCCTCTTTGATGTTTTAAATGATAAGTCTATGTAGTGATTTGATGCTTATTAAGTATTTGACGTCATTGAATGATTTCCGGGCTTGCATGTTATAGTTGCTGTTGCAAACAATGAGAATGCTTATGCATGAAATAATGAAATATTCTTTGTTATTTAAAAATTTACCCTTGTTGGAAGAAAGTATATTCCTAAAAGTGTAATTTGGAAAGGTTTTGGCTAGGAAAGACTTGGTATTTAAGCGTGTCCATTGTGACCACCTCTTTCCTGGAATCTCCGGATGCATGATTATAGTTGGTATATATATTATTCCAAAATAAGACTATAAACGAGAAAATGTTATAAATGATTATGAATTGAGAATTGTATTATGATATAACATGCAAAGACTTAAAGGTGACTCAAAATATATGAGGAAATGACCCTTTGGACCCATCAGACTATAGGTGGTGAAAAGGTGATCCTGAGAAATGATCCTTTGGACCTATCAAACTATAGGCGGTGAAAAGGTGATTCTTGCCCCCTAGTCCATTCTCTCAAAAGGGTAGAGATGGAATTTTTACTTATCAAAAGGGATAAGTATATGCTAGTGACGACTAGCAAGGTATGAGCTCATAACCTAGATTACTCGCAAAAGGGTGGAGTATAGGGTGGCCCAGGAAAATGATGATGAAAGTAACTTTAAGTCACCTAAGGAACTAAGTAACGTATTGTGTGATTATGATGTTCTTCTATGCATAGTATTTATGATATGATGATGAGGAATATGATGTGGTCTTATGCATAACTATGTTATTATATGTGAAAGGAAAAGTTCATTATAAACATGACATGCTAAGTTTATGATGCATTATAAGACGCATGATTAAAAGGGACGAACCTCGATAAAGTATATTTTCAAACTTAATAAATCAATCTTAGCATGCTCACTATTTCATAATGAAACTCGAGGTTCCTGGGATGATGATGATGACACAATGCATCATGAGGTGAGTACCCTACTGAGATTCTTTTTATAAGTTTCTCACTCCCTCTATTTTTCTTTCATCTCGTCTTCAGAAAGGAAGGAAGCGTTCGTGAATCACATTGAGGCTTTCACTTGGTAGCTGAACTTGATCCTACTAATTTCACTCTTATATTTCAGATATCTATCCCTATCCTTGGAGTGTTATTACTAGGTGCCATTAATGGATGTCCTTCCATCCATATACTATTTATGTTTTGTTTGATTGCCTACACCTAGCCTAACTCTGTTGGTAGGCAAAATATTTATGTGTTATGTAATTATGGATGTTATATGATGGAGCCAATGTGATATGATGTATTTAATTTCTGATATGTCTTTTTATATTCCGCTAGTCATTCACGTTATGCGCGGCTCACGTTTTCAATCATGTTTTAAAAAAAAATGGCTCGTAATTTCACTAAGTATTTTCAAAGTATGATTAAAGAACTGAAGCAAAGAGTAAAGCCTAGTAATTAATCAGATACAACCTAGGTGTATTAGGTTAATTATTAGGGTGTTACACCAGCTGATGTAATCGATTACCAGAGTGGTTATTCGAAGAACTTTAGGTTCTGGTAATCGAACCAACAATGTAATCGAAAGGTTTCCTCATGCCCAGAACCAATTTTTAACTCCTAATCAATTACCAGTTCATGTAATCGATTATTATGATGTTTTTCATTTTCAGAAATAGTTTTTAGCCCTAAGTAATCGATTACCATCCTGTGTAATCAATTACTTGGATGTTCCTCCCAGAACAAAATTTAGGTTTTGGTAATCTATTACCAGTACCATGTAATCAATTACCAATCACCCTTTGAGTTCCTGAAATTGTCCAAGAGAAAAACTAGCAACTTATATGCTTTTATAACATGAATTTATGTGATTATGTGTGATGTACATTTTTGGTATTTGCCTTGTTCCTTTGGCCACTGTATGAATTCTATTTTATGGTGTTAAAATGTGTAAAATGATGTTTGAGTGAAGTAAGGAACGATTTAGGAAGTTAGGAAAGGACGAATAACTAGAAAGGACTTAAAATGAGAATTCTAGAACACTTAGAAACAAAAAATTATAAATTCTGTTCCATCATAATTGAACTTAAGGAAAATGGTTCATAATTAGTGGATATGTGTAGGAATCCCTAATAGTTGGTCTAGGAATTGAATATAGAGCCTTAGGCGAAGACAGAACTTAGAAAGGGTCAAAGACGTAGATTTAAACCCCGTAATTGAAACTGTAACTATAACGCTTAGTTTATGAAATGCTGTTTGGAGGTGTTAGTAAGCATAAATATTAGAGGAAATTACAAGTAATGATCCCTTAGGTGTTATAACGATCTATAGTGGGTGTTGGGATAGTTAGAACAGATTTAAGACCGTAAGGGTCAAGGCATAAGACACCATGAGATAGGAGGTGTGATGTGAGAAGAGACCAAGTGGGTATATTCATGATGAATATGGATGTATTAATACCATGAATATGAGACGATATGTTGATTTGTGGCATGTTGTTGTGATGGTGTGGTATGCTATGCTTAAGATGCATGATAATGCGAGATATAAATGAACTAGGAGGATATGTATCTGATTTGAGAGATTTACTTGATTAAGGAAGTTCATGAGAACAACATGGGTTATTTGAGTTATATGGCATGACTCAAATTTGAGGAAATTCATGGTGCAGGTCTTATGTTGAAACTTCCGTCAAATTTGAGGGATTTAAAAGAAGTTTTTAAAAGAAAGATTTTATATGTGATATGCGGAACGCATTTCTCCTGCTAGTGAGGAGAAAGTAAACCCATGGGGGGTATGGTCGTGGAGCCATACCAAAGCGGACAATGTCACTTCTTAACCAGCTGATGCATTTCGACTGACACGTACTTCTCCTACTAGGTGAGGAGAAGGTAAAACCATGAAGGGCATCGACATTCACCTGCCATAGCGGACAAAGTCATTGGTTGTAATATCCTAATAATTAACCCAATACGCCTAGGTCGTATCTATTAATTACTAGACTTTACTCTTTGCTTTAGTTATTTAACCATACTTTGAAAATACTTAATGAAATTACGAGCCATTTTTTTTAAAAAACATGATTGAAAACATGAGCCTCGCGTAGCGTGAACGATAATCGAGATAAAGCGAAAAACCAACGAGCATATCATGAAAAACACATCATATTGGCTCCATCATATGACATCCATAATTACATAACACATAGATATTTTGTACAAGAGAGTTAGGCTAGATGTAGGAAATCAAACAAAACATAAATAATATATGGATGGAAAAACATCTAGTAACGACACCTATTTATAACACTCAGAAATAGGAATAGCTATCCGAGTTCACACTCAAGGTCTAGCGATACGTTCCTCAAGGATAATAAGTTAGTTCACAAGCTCAAATGTATCTACCAGGTGAGAGCATCAACGGAAATCACGAACATCACCTTTACTTTCTGAAGACAAGATGGAAAGAAAGGAGTGAGAAACTTATAAAAGAATCTCATAGGGTACTCACTTCATATGCATCATGTCATCATCATCGTCCTTAGAAACCTCGGGGTTATTATGAAATAGTGAGCATGCTAAGATTCATTTATTAAGTTTGGAGATATATTTTACCGAGGTCCGTTGGTTTTAATCATGCGTCTTGTAATGCATCATAAACTTAGCATGTCATATTTATAATGAACTTTTCCTATCATATATCTCATCAGCATATCATAATAACATAGCTATACATAAGACCACATCATATTCCTCATCATCATATCATAAATATTATGCATACAAGAACATCATATTTCTCATCATCATCTCATAAATGCTATGCATAGAAGAACATCATAATCACATAATACGTTACTTGGTTCCTTAGGTGACTTAAAGTTACTTTAATCATCATTTTCCTAGGCCACCCTATACTCCACCCTTTTGGGAGTAATCTAGGTTATGAGCTCATACCTTACTAGTCGTCACTAGCATATACTTACCCTTTTGACAAGTTAAAGTCCCACTCTACCCTTTGAGAGAACGGGCTAGGGGGCAAGAATCACCTTTTTACCACCTATAGTCTGATGGGTCCAAAGGATCATTTTCTTATATAAATTTAAGTCACCATTAAATCTTTGCATGTTATATCATAATACAACTCTCAATTCATAATCATCAGGATGCATAAACATTCTCATTGTTTGCAACAACAACTATAACATGCAAGCCAGCAACTCATTCAATGATATCAAATACTTAATAATCATCAAATCACTATATAGACTTATCATTTCAAACTTCAAAGAACCATCATCATAAATTCTTACTGAAACTTTCTTAAACAGAAACTTTAGAATCGGGTAACCTCAATTATCAAACTAATTAATCATGCATCTAAAGGATTCATTATCATCATTACCATTAATTATAAGCCTTAAGAACATTATTAAACTATATGGGATAGCATAGGCAGCAAGTTATATTTAAGGCTTCACGGTGTGATAGAAGTTGCATTTTTAACCCTTTCTCGTTACCGGCTTTCCTTATGGTGCTAAAATTAATTACTAAACCAATTATGAATAATTCTCCCTTATCTAAACATAATAGAACCTAGTTCTTAGGGCTGCTAAAGGTTTCGGACAGAACGCATAAATTTTATTCTCTAGAGTTCTAGAAATCTTGCTTTTACGGTTTTGGAAGCTAGTTTTATTTCTAACATGCACAGAATCATTCCTTAGCAATAAACCATGATTATCACAACTTCAAACATATTAAACCATCATCATACAGTAGTACTAAACTTAGATTAGTGGCTGAATCATGAACCTCACATAATTGCTTAAAATCACATTTTAAGTACATGTAAGATACTAGTTTCCCATAAAATCTTTGCAAAGTCTTAAAACTCTTTTAGAAACTAATTATTTTTGTTAATCTTGAAAGAAATTATAGAACTAAATTAGTAGCTATTTAAAATCACTTTGGGCCTACCTTAATTATGAGGCCGATTTATATATTGAAAGAATCTTCACGATTAAAATTCTCACTTAAGATAAAAGGAGCAAGTCTTGAGCTTTATAGATTTAGGTGATAACTAGAATCATAAACATGCTATGCAACCTCATTTTAATCTTGTCTTTATAAGGTGATAACTTGGAATTATAAACATGATATGCAAGACTTGAAATTTAAACATGATGTGCGGGTCCATATTATTATATTCACGAATTAAGGTGATCTGCTTGAAATATAAATATGATTATGCAAGCTTGGAAATATAAACATGATGCAAGAGCTTGAAATAAATAAGAAGCTGAAGGCGTAGTCCATGGACAGTGGAGAGAAAGAATCTTAATAAAAGAAAAATAAGAAACCGAAGCGCGTAGTCCGCAACTGAATGAAGAGAAGAGAATTCTTATTACATCTTATTAAGCTCCAAACTCAAGACTTCTTAAAGAATGAATTCTTTGACTCCAATAATCTTAAGGAAATTGAAAGTAAGTTTTAGAGTTCTTATTATTATGGTTCCAAGAACCTTATTTCTTTGCTTATGATACTTGGGCAAGTCTTTGGGCTCTAGGATTCTTAGGTGATGACATAATAATAAACATGCCATGCGTTGATTCTTTTAGCCATTATAAAATAAAGTGAGAGCATAAAATAAATATGAGATGCAACCTTTTATCATCTTTAGAGATTAAGTGACAACTTGAAACATAAACATGAAATGCAAGCTTGGAAATTTAAACATGAGAATGCAAGTTCATTTATTCATTCTTGAGAATTTAGTGATGACATAGAAAGTAAACATGGTTATGCAAGGCATAAACTTAAACATGGATGCAAGTTCATTTTATTTCTTTACTAGAGCTCCTCCAAGACTTTAGAGAAATATAAATTCAACCCAATATATCTTAGCAAGACAAAGTGAAAAATACATCTTTCAAGTTCTAAACTCAAGATCTTTGTTTGTACATCATAAAAACATCATTTTTAAAGTTTTGCATCAAATGGAATTTTCAAGCTTTAGAGGCCTAACTTGTGATGGATTTGCAACCAACACTCAAGGTCCTCATCATCAAGCTATCATCATATTCCCATATAGGCCTTATGACTGAAATGTTCAAAGGAAAAGAAAGAAGAAAACGAATGGAAAAGCTAGAGAAAGTCCATGAAATCATCATTTTGAACCAAGAACACTTAGCAAAGCATAGAAATAAGCTTAAAGACAACTCCCTACCTAATGTGGTTTGAAGGAAAGGAAGAGAACTTGGTTTCTTGGAGTGAAATGAAAGAAAATCTCTTTGAGAAATTGAAGAAGAAGTTTGGCCAAGGGGAGGAGGAAAGAAAGTTTTTGTGCTTTGTAAAAACTAGAAATTGTGCAATTATGAGCAAGGCTTCTAAGACTCCTTAAGCATGCCTATTTATAGAGATTTTGGAGCTCATAAATGGACAAGAAAAGGAGGAAATTCTGACCAAATTTGAGGAGGAAACAAGGAAGAAAAATCATCTTGTTTGGTGGCTTAAAACATGGAATCATGTTTTCATGGTTCCTTGTTTTCATACCTTGGTTTTTGTGTATTCTTTGACAAATTTTCTGATGCATTATGGACCAATAATTTTGTCCATTACAGCCCATGGAAAAGGAAATTTGTGTGTTCTATGTATTATTTAGGTGTAGGTAAGGTATTTTTGCAAATTAGAGAATTTACGATTAAAGGCTTAGGTGAATTAGTAAGCAATTTGAGTGTTTTTAAGCAATTTTGGGTTCTAATCAATCTAAATAAATAATTTTGACTCTAAATTAATAATTAGAATTTAATAAGCTTTAATTTGAGCCTAATATTGCTTAGGTTTCATTAGACGAATCAAAAATCTCAAAATTCGCAAAACTGCACCAAAAGGGGCAAAATGGTCATTTTACTCAAAAACTGCCGAGGCCACCCGAGCTTAACCAATGGACAATCATAACTTAAAAACATGTTTTAAAACATTTTAGTGAGGTTCGGCTAGTCGGCATGCAAATTGGAGTTAAAACGTAGGGGCGTTTTGGTCATTTCGCGTCGAACTCAAAATTGAGATTCTTCTCCTCTATTAACACACATAACACAAACAATCCCCTATTATCCTCAAAACATCCCCTTGAGGATGGGTGGGGCCCAAATCCTCATTTTCTAGTAAAATAACCTCAGGGGCATTTTGGTCATTTTACACGTCCAGAAAATCGGGGTTTGCTCTAGCTCAAATCGCTCCTAACCTCTCTTCTAATGTTATATTCCTTTATTGAGGATTGTTCGGTCTCAAATTTTATGTAAGAATTACTTAGGTAATTTGGTAATGACAGTAAAAATTGGGGCGTTACATTACTCCCCTCCTTAAAATGAATTTCACCCTCGAAATTCGTTACCTGGAATAACTCGAGAATTGTGCTTGCATGTCTGATTTTCAGCTCCCATGTGAATTCTTCGGTTTCACCTCGTCCCCATGCTACTTTGATAAGGGGTCCAGCCTTGTTTCTTAATTGCTTAACTCCTCGGTCAATGATTCTTATGGGTGGTAACTTAAATGTTAGGTCATCTCTTAATTGCACATGTTCTGGCTCTAGTACATGATTTGGGTCAGATTGATACTTTCTTAACTGGGATACATGAAAAACATCATGAAGGTTGGATAGACTAGGGAAGGGCTATGGTAAGCTCCAGACCCAACTTTGTTAAGGATTTTAAACGGAAGAAATCTAGGCTCAATTTCTTAACTTTCATTGCTCGGCCTATGCCTGTGGTAGGGGTGATTCTTAGGAACACATGGTCCCTTCTTCTTGAAAATCTAGCATTTTTCACTTATCCGCATAGTTTTCTGTCGACTTTAGCGGAGAATCTTATCCCTAATCTTCTTGATTTGTTCGTTGTTTCCCTCACAATATAGTCCAAGTAAACTCTCTCTCGGGTTCATACCAACATAAGGGAGACATTGACATTCATGAGGGCCTCATATGGTGCCATCCTGATACTTGCATGATAACTGTTGTTATATGCAAACTAATAATGGCAAGTACTTATCCCAACTTCCCTTTGATCCAAAACACATGCCCTTAACATATCCTCCAAGGTTTGGATAGTTCTTTCAGATTGACCGTCCGTTAGGGGTGATAAGCCGTGCTCAAACACAGCTTTGAACCAAATGCCTTCTGAAAGGCTCCCCAAAGTGATGACGTAATTGCGATCCGATCGAGATTGTCGACGGTACTTGTAACCTTACTATCTCCTGAATATATAATTGTGCTAACCTATCCAAGGAATAAGTCACCTTAATAGGTAAAAAGTGGGCTGACTTAGTCAACCGATCCACTATTAGCCAATTGGCATCATGATTCACTTGGGTCCTCGTAGTCCAGTTACAAAATCCATGGAGATACTATTCCACTTCCACTTGGGGATTGGTAGGGGTTGCAATATTCAGAGGGTCTTTGGTGCTCAATCTTCACCTTTTGACACACCAAGCACATATTCACCCATATGCACACATCCTTCTTCAATCCTGGCCACCAAACATCTTCTTCAAATCTTGATACATCTTGGTGGCACCAGGATGAAGGGTAAATGACTCTTATGGGCTTCCTCCAAAATGTCCTTTCGGAGGTCACCACTAGCAGGTACACATATATGACCTTCAAATCTCCACAAACTATCATTCCCTTGGGTAAAACCTTCAGCTTCTAGCTCTTCCTCCTCTAAGGTTTCCTGAAATTCGTATCTTCCCTTTGGGCTTGAGCAATTTTTTCCTTGAATTCACTCGTCACACTAAGATGGCAAGCTCTTATGCCCTTAGTGGTCAAGGTCATCCCTAGGTTTAGGTCTCTAAATTGCTCAATTAACTCAACCTCCTTCACCATCAAACGGGATACTTGTAAAGATTTCCTACTTAGGGCATTGGCTACAATATTAGCTTTACCTGGGTGATAGTTTAACCCAAAATCATAATCTTTTAAAAATTCTATCCACCTTCTTTGCCTTATGTTTAGCTCTTTTTGATCAAAGAGATATTTCAAACTCTTGTGATCGAAGAACACCTCAAACTTCACTATGTATAAATGGTGTCTCCAAATCTTCAGAGCAAACACGACGGCTAATTCAAGGTCATGGGTAGGGTAATTTGTCTCATGTGGCTTGAGTTGCCTCGACGCATAGGCCACCACTTGCCTATCTTACATCAGTACACAACCTAAACCCTTCCTCGAAGCATCACAGTATACTTCGAAAGGCACATGTTGGTCGGGTAACACCAAGACGGGGTTGAGGTTAGCTTGTGTTTTAGCTCTTGAAAGCTCTTTTCACACTCGGGGTCCATGAAAAAGGGATGTTTTTCCTAGTTAGCTTGGTCAAGGGTAGGGAAAGCTGGGAAAATCCCTTGACAAACCGACGGTAATAACCAGCTAAACCCAAAAAGCTCCTTACTTCAGTTACCATGGTTGGTCTTTCCAGTTCACGACCATTTCCACCTTACTAGGATCTACAGTAATTCCTTTCTTAGATACTACATGCCCTAAAAATTTCACCTCATCCAACCAGAATTCACACTTAGAAAGCTTGGCATATAGTTTCTTTTCCTTCAAGATCTCTGGTACTATGGTTAGGTGGCGTTCATGCTCCTCGTGGGTCTTAGAGTATATAAGAATGTCATCTATAAAGACAACCACGAACTGATCTAAATAGGGTCTAAAGATCCTATTCATGTAATCCATAAAACTTGGAGCATTGGTTAATCCGAAGGACATTCCTCCAAACTCAAAATGGCCGTATCGAGTGCGAAAGGCCATTTCGGTATATCTTCATCTCTCACCCTAATCTGGTGGTAACCTAACCTCAAATCAATCTTAGAAAACATTTGCGCCTTAAGCTGGTCCATCAAGTCATTTATCCTAGGCAAAGGGTATTTGTTCTTCACTGTCACTTTATTCAATTGCCTATAGTCAACACACATCTCATACTTCCATCCTTTTTCTTTACAAACAACACCAGGGCTCCCCAGGTGATGCACTAGGCCTAACAAACTTTTTCTCCAATAAATCTTCCAATTGAGCTTTCAACTCTATCAACTCTAATGGGGACATCCTTATGGGGCTATGGATATGGGTCCTGCACCGAAGCAATTCTATGGAAAACTCTATTCTCTCTTGGGGAACTCTGTATTCATCTGGAAATACTTCGGGATAATTTCTTACTATCGGTATCTCATCGATACTTTGCTCAAAGTCTACATCACTAGCGGCTAGGAAAATATAGCCTTTACTTTCACCCTACCACAATCCATTTCCAGCGGTTATGTCCAGACTTATGGGTTTCTTAGGTTCAAAGGGAATAGGAAGAAAGGCGATGGTTTTCTTATAGTAGTTTAATAATACACGATTGGCCTCAAGCCAATCCATGCCAAGAATCACATCTAAACCTCGCATAGGTAAGCAAATAAGGTCTAAAACAAAGGATCTATTTTCAATAACAAAATTACAATCTAGACAACATCTACAAGTCCTAACGGGTTTTCCAGTCAGTAGAAACAACAAGGTCAAAAGGAAGTTCAGTCACATGTAAGTTAAGGCTTTTAACACATGAGTGGAGATAAAAGAATGGGAAGCGCAGAATCATATAGTACAATTAAGTTTTTACCATGTATGTTACACTTACCTTCCACGAGATTTCGTGACTTCATCGTTTCTTACATTAACGGTAAAGACCCTTCCTTAGTCCTGCGGCTTGGGATTGGGGGTTGACGGGTTCCTCTCTGTGCATTCTCGAGAGTAGTGGCCTGGCTTTCCACATCGATAGCAAACATTTGTTCGGCTCGACATGGCATGCTTCCATGATTCTTGCCGCACTTGGGACATTCCGTGGATGGTTGGGGTCGTGGAGGTCTGGACCTCTTTGTGGTGCTTTCCCCTTGTTGTTGTTATTGTTGTTGCGATTGTTGTTGGGCCTATTATAGCGGTTGTTGTTGTTCAACCTTCCTTGTTGAAAGTTCCTTTGTGGACCTTGGGGTCTCAATTGAGGTGGGAATGGGGGTCGTTCCTCTTGAACTTGACCTTGAGGTGTCAGCTTCTTGATGATATTATCAGACTTGAGGTGCTCGCTTTCTCTGCTCTTCTTCAATGATGTGGCATTTGTTAACTAGAGTAGAGAAATCCCTAATCTCCAAATGCGCACACATTAAGCTCTGCCTTAAGCCCTGACTCGTATTTAATGCATTTCCAATACTCGTTGGGACCCTGATACATCCTTGAGAACTTAATAAGTTCTTCAAATCTGGCAGTATCCTGGGCCACGTTCATATTTCCTTGGACAAGTTGCATGAATTCAATGTCCTTGGCATTTTTTATCGACTCTGGGAAATACTTCTCATAAAAATGGACCTTAAATAGCTCCCAATCAATGTCCGTGTCGGTCACCTCAGGAGTCTTCGGGCACCTATCCACCAGAAGCCTGCCTCACCCTCAAGCATATGGGTAGCGAAGGTGACCTTCTACTCCTTCCTGAGCATAGAACAACAGCAAAGACCTTCTCAATATTTGAATCCATTCATCTACAACATTTGGATTGAGTGTCCCATGAAAACTGGTGGGTTCGCCTTACGAAATTCCCCAAATGAGCATGTTCAGGGATCTCATGGCCTTGATTCGCATTAGCTTGGCTATCCCTGATCCATTCGCTCCATCATCATTCTCATTGTCCTTGCCACATCGGAGTGCTTCGCAGCCTCATTGTTCTAGTTATTCTATGCCTGCGCTCCTAGTCTGTTGACGTGCCATTGGTCCCTAAACACACAAAACAACAACACTAAGGTGATCAGGCTCAATATTCCATGCAAAGTGAGCAAGTTACCATGGCACGTGCAACATCCAGTGGTCATGCATCTCAAGCTTATCCTAATGATAAACATTTACACATGACATTTCTAACGTATTATGCTTAAAAAGCATAGCCAATCTAATCCTAGGCTAGATAAGAGGAATTACTCTGATACCAAAATTGTAACATCCTAATAATTAACCCAATACGCCTAGGTCGTATTAATTAATTACTAGACTTTACTCTTTGCTTCAAGTTATTTAACCATACTTTGAAAATACTTAATAAAATTACGAGCCATTTTTTTTTAAAACATGATTGAAAACATGAGCCTCGCGTAGCGTGAACGATAATAAAGATAAAGCGGAAAACCGAGCATATCATGAAAACACATCATATTGGCTCCATCATATGACATCCATAATTACATAACATGTAACGCCCAATTTTCCTGTAATTTTTCTCATTAGAATTCCAAATTAACGTAGGTAAATATTATATAAAATTTGAGACCAAACAATCCTTAATAAAGGAATATAACGTTATAAGAGAAGTTAGGAGCAATTCGTGCAAGTGTGCAAACCCAAATTTACTGTACGTGTAAAATGACCAAAATGCCCTTGAGGTTATTTTAGAAAATGAGATCGTGGGCCCCATCCCTCAAGGGGATGTTTTGATGTTAATAAGGGATTGTTTGTGTTATGAGTGTTAATAGAGGAGAAGAATCCTAATTTTGAGCTAAACGTGAAATGACCAAAACGCCCCTGTTTTAACTTGATTGCGTGACTACCCGAACCTCACTAAAATGTGTTAAAAGGTGTTTTTAAGCCATGATTAACCATTGGTTAAGCTCGGGTGGTCTTGAGCAATTTTTAAGTAAAATGGGTTTCCCCTTCTTATAAGTTTACAAATTTTGAGATTTTTCAATCGTCTAACAAAACCTAAGCAATATTATGCTCAAATTAAAGCTTATTAAATTCTAATTATTAATCTAGAGTCAAAATTATTTATTTAAATTGATTAGAACCTAAAATTGCTTTAAAACACTCAAATTGCTTACTAATTCACCTAAGCCCTTAATCGTAAATTCTCTAAATTGCATGAATACCTTGCCTACACCTAAATAATACATGGAACACACAAAACCCTCTTCCATGAGGCTGTAATGCACGAAATAATTTAGCCATAATCATTAGAATTATTGCAAGATAATGCACTAAAACAAAATGCCAAAAAATTCCAAAAACATGGCATAAAACATGCCTTAAACAAGAAATGATTTTTCTCCCTTGTTCCCCATGAAAAATCCAAAAATTATGCCTCCTTCTCTTGTCCATACATGAACTTAAATCCTCTATAAATAGGCATGCTTAAGGAGTCTTAGATGCTTGCTCAAAATTGTACACATTTCTAGTTTTTCCAAAGCACCAAAAGCTCTCATTTCCTCCTCCTCTCTTGGCTGAATTCTTTCTTCAAGTTTTCAAGAATATTTTCTTCATTTCACTCCAACCAAGTTCTCTTCCTTTCCTTCAAATCAGATTAGGTAGGGAGTTGTTTTTAAGTTTATTTCTATGTTTTGCTAAGTGTTGTTCTTGGTTCAAAATGATGATTTCATGGATTTTCTCTAGTTTTTCCATTTGGTTTTCTTCTTCCTTTTTCTTTAACCAATTCGGCCATATGGTCTAGGTGGGACTAAGATGATGGCTTGATGATGAGGACCTTGAAGGTGGGTTGTGAATCCATCACAAGTTAGGCCTCTAAAGCTTGAAAGTTCCACTTGATGCAAAACTTTAAAGAATGATGTTTTTATGATGATTTTATGATCTTGAGTTTAGAATTTGAAAGATGTATTTCTCACTTTGTCTTGTTAAGATATATATATTGAATTTGTATTTCTATAAAGTCTTGAAGGAGCTCTAGTAAAGAATCAAATGAACTTGCATCCATGTTTAAGTTTATGCCTTGCATAATCATGTTTACTTTCTATGTCATCATTAAAATTTCAAGAATGAATAAATGGACTTGCATACTCATGTTTAAATTTCCAAGTTTGCATTTCATGTTGTCACTTAATCTCTAAAGATAATAAAGAAGTTGCATCTCATATTTATTTTATGTTCTCACTTTATTTTAATGGCTAAAAGAATCAACGCATGGCATGTTTATTTTTATGTCATAAGGGATATACAAGCAAAGAAATAAGATTATTGGAGTTAAAGAATTGATTCTTTAAGAAGTCTTGAGATTGGAGCTTAAAAAATGTAATAATAATTCTCTTCTCCCTTCAGGTCCAGTGCGGATTACAGCCTTGTTTCTTAAGATTTCTTCTTCCACTTGGTCTATGCGGACTACCGGGCTCCAGTTTCTTGCATCATGTTTATATTTCAAGTTCTTGCATCATGTTTAATTTTCAAGTCATCACCTTAAATCTTAAAGATAAAGAAATGGATTTGCATATCATGTTTATAATTCCAAGTTATCACCTTATAATGACAAGATTAAAATGAGGTTGCATAGCATGTTTATGATTCTAAGATATCACATAAATCTCTTAAGCTCAAGACTTGCTCCTTTTATCTTAAGTGAGAATTTTAATTATGAAGATTCTTTCAAGTTTAGCAAAAAGAATTAGTTTCTAAAAGAGTTTTAAAGTTTGCAAGGATCTACGGGAAACTAATATTTTATGTTCACTTAAAATGTGATTTTATACAATTATATGAGGTTCATGATTCGGCTTCTGATATGAGATTAGTACCAATAAATGATGATGATTTAATATGTTTGGAGTTGTGATAATTATGGTTTATTGTTAAGAGAATGATTTATGTGTTAGTGACAAAACTAGCTTCCTAAAACAACCTAAATCTAGAATTTACCTAGTCTTTGACCCCTTTAAGTTTATCCAATGCCAAATCTGTTTTATATGTTATAATTTTGTCTAAGATTAGTTAGCCACGAAAAACTTGGTATCAATTAGTGTAGGATTAATCCCAAACACTGAAAATGAAACTAGTAACTAGAAAGGTAAAAGCAAGATTTTTTTTCTAGAACTCTAAAGAATGAAATTTATGCATTATGCAAATTATCAGCAACTATAAGAACCAGATTTTATTATGTTTAGATAAGGGAGAATAATTCATAATGGTTTAGTAATTAATGTTAGCATCGAGGGAAAGTTGGTACAAGAAAGGGTTAAACCTTAAGATAACCTTGCCTATGTTGCCTCATAGAGTTTAATAATGTTCATAAGCCTTATAATTAATTGTAATAATGGTAATGAATCCCTTAGATGCATAATTAATTAGTTTGGCAATTGAGGTTACCCGATTCTAGAGTTTTGGTTGTTTAAGACGGTTTTCGATAAGGATTTATGATGATGCCTCTTTGATGTTTTAAGTGATAAGTCTATAAAGTGATTTGAAACTTATTAGTATTTGATGCCATTGAATGATTCCCTAGCTTGCATGTTATAGTTGCTGTTGCAAACAATGAAAATGCTTATGCATGAAATAAAGAAATAATCTATGTTATTTAAAAAAATTACCTTATTGGGAAGAAAGTGTACTCCTTGGAAAAGTGTAATTTGGAAAGGTTCTGGCTAGGAAAGACTTGGTATTTAGGTGTCCATTGTGACCCACCTCTCTCCTGGGAATTCTCCAGATGCATATTTCATTCATATATGTATCCATCATAACTATAAATGAGAAAATGTCATGATGATTATGAATTGAATTATGATATAACATGCAAAAATTTAATGGTGACTTAAATGTAAGAGGAAATGATCCTTTGGACCCATCAACTATGGGTGGTGAAAAGGTGATCCTAGCCCTAACCGTTCTTCAAAAGGGTAGATCGGAACTTTAACTTATCAAAAGGGATAAGTATATGCATGAACTAGTAAGGTATGAGCTCATAACCTAGATTACTCCAAAAGGGTGGAGTATAGGGTGGCCCAGGAAAATGATGATGGAAGTAACTTTAAGTCACCTAAGGAACTAAGTAATGCATGATGTAAATATGATGTTGTTCTATGCATAGTATTTATGATATGATGATGAGAAATATGATGTTCTTCTATGCATAGTATTTATGATTTGGTGATGAGAAATATGATGTTCTTTTATGCATAGTATTTATGATATGATGATGAAGAATATGATGTGTTGATAAAAGGAAAAGTTCATTATAAACATGACATGCTAAGTTTATGATGCATTATAAGACGCATGATTAAAACCGACAAATTTCGTAAAGTATATTTTCAAACTTAATAAATCAATCTTAGCATGCTCACTATTTCATAATGAATTAAAGGTCCTGGGACGATGATGATGACACAATGCATCATGAGGTGAGTACCCTAAGATTCTTTTTATAAGTTTCTCACTCCCTCTATTTTTCTTTCCATCTCGATTATTTAAAACAGAAGGAAGTGTTCGTGATTCACATTGAGGTTTCACCTGGTAGCTGAACTTGATCCTCTAGTTTCACTCGTATATTTCAGATATCTATCCCTATCCCTGGAGTGTTATTACAGGTGCCATTAATGGATGTCCTTCCATCCATATATTATTTATGTTTTGTTAGATTGCCTACACCTAGTCTTATTTTGTTGGTAGGCAAAATATCTATGTGATATGTAATTATGGATGTCATATGATGGAGCCAATATGATGTGTTTCTTCATGATATGTCTATTCGTTTTCTATTTATCTCGATTGTCGTTCACGTTATGCGCGCTCACATTTTCAATTATGTTAAAAAAAAAAATGGCTCGTAATTTCACTAAATATTTTCAAAGCATGATTAAGGAACTGAAGCAAAAAGTAAAGTCTATAATTAATCAATACTGCCTAGGTGTATTGGGTTAATTATTAGGGTGTTACATAACACATAGATATTGTTGTCAACAGAGTTAGGCTAGATGTAGGCAATCAAACAAAACATAAATAATATATGGATGGAAAAACATCTAGTGACACACATTATTTATAACAGAGATCAAGGAATAGAATCTCTAGTTCACACTCCAGGTCTAGTGATACGTCCTCAAGGATAATAAGTTAGTTCACAAGCTCAAATGTATCTACCAGGTGAGAGTATAACGGAAATCATGAACATCCCTTTTACTTTCTGAAGACAAGATGGAAAGAAAGAAAGAAAGAGGAGTGAGAAACTTATAAAAATCTCAATAGGTACTCGCTTCATATGCATCATGTCATCATCATCATCCTAGAAACCTCGGGGGTTATTATGAAATAGTGAGCATGCTAAGATTCATTTATTAAGTTCAGAAATATATTTTACCAAAAATATGGTTTTAATCATGCATCTTGTAATGCGTCATAAACTTAGCATGTCATATTTATAATGAACTTTTATTATCATATATCTCATCACATATCATAATAACATAGCTATGCATAAGATCACATCATATTCCTCATCATCATATCATAAATATTATGCATACAAGAACATCATATTTCTCATCATCATCTCATAAATGCTATGTAGAAGAACATCATAATCACATAATACGTTACTTGGTTCCTTAGGTGACTTAAAGTTACTTTAATCATCATTTTCCTAGGCCACTCTCACCTGGAAAGAGTTTGTGGCGGGATGAGGTCATATACTCTATAGTCATTCACTAGCATATACTTACCCCCTTTGACAAGTTAAAGTCCCGACTCTACCCTTTGAGGAGCAAGGGCAGGCAAGAATCACCTTTCCACCACCTATGTTGAAATGGGTCCAAAGATCAATTTTCTTTATATAAATTTAACACCATTAATCTGCATGTTATATCATAATACAACTCTCAATTAGTAATGGTCTAGATGCATAAACATTCTTCATTGTTTGCAACCGCAACTATAACATCCAAGCCAGCGACTCATTCAATGATATCAAATACTTAATAATCATCAAATCACTACATAGACTTATCATTTCAAACTTCAAAGAACCATCATCATAAATTCTTCCTAAAACTTCTTAAACAAGGAAACTTAAGAGGGTAACCTCAATCTCAAACTAATTAATCATGCATCTAAAGGATTCATTATCATCATTACCATTAATTATAAGCCTTAAGAACATTATTAAACTATATGGGATAACATAGGCAGCAAGTTATATTTAAGGCTTCACGTGTGCTGAAGTTGCATTTTTAACCCTTTCTGGTTCCAGGCTTTCCCTATGGTGCTAAAATTAATTACTAAACCAATTATGAATAATTCTCCCTTATCTAAACATAATAGAACCTAAGTCTTAGGGCTGCTAAAGGTTTAGAGAACAGAACGCATAAATTTCATTCTCTAAGTTCTAGAAATTTGCTTTTACGGTTTTTCTAGGAAGCTAGTTTTATTTCTAACATGCAGGAATCGTTCCTTGCAATAAACCATGATTATCACAACTTCAAACATATTAAACCATCATCATACAGTAGTACTAAACTTAGATTAGTGGCTGAATCATGAACCTCACATAATTGCTTAAAATCACATTTTAAGTACATGTAAGATACTAGTTTCCCGTAAAATTTTTGCAAAGTCTTAAAACTCTTTTAGAAACTAATTCTTTTTGTTAATCTTGAAAGAAATTATAGAACTAAATAATTCCTAAAATCACTTTGGGCCTACCTTAATTATGAGGCCGATTTATATATTGAAAGAATCTTAGCGATTAAACTCACTTAAGATAAAAGGAGCAAGTCTTGAGCTTTATAGATTTAGGTGATAACTAGAATCATAAACATGCTATGCAACCTCATTTTAATCTTGTCTTTATAAGGTGATAACTTGGAATTATAAACATGATATGCAGAGTTTGAAATTTAAACATGATGTGCGGGTCCATATTATTATATATTCTCAGGTGAATTACCATGGTATAGCTTGAAATATAAATATGATTATGCAAGCTTGAAATATAAACATGATGCAAGAGCTTGAAATAAATGAAAAGCTAAGCGAAGTACAGTCCGCAGCTCGGACCAGTGAGAGAGAGAGAATCTTAATAAAAGAAAATAGAAGGAAGGACTTAGTCCAGACATCAAGTAAAGAGAGAAGAGAATTCTTATTACATCTTATTAAGCTCCAACTCAAGACTTCTAAAGAATGAATTCTTTACTCCAATCTTAAGGAAATTGAAAGTGAGTTTTAGAGTTCTTATTATTATGGTTCCAAGAACCTTATTTTTTGCTTGTGATACTTGGGCAAGTCTTTGGGCTCTAGGATTCTTAGGTGATGACATAATAATAAACATGCCATGCGTTGA